>VXBX01002838.1:148277-198612 GCA_013400415.1 Scytalopus superciliaris
ATATATATATATAGGTTTTAGATGGATGTGTGGAAGCATTCATTCAGATTAGAGGTTGTCACCTACTTTCTTCCTCAGACAATAAACTAAATATTAATTATAAGATGGTAAAAAGAATACATTATCAATATACTAAATATAAGGCTACAAATACTAAAATTTTCAAGAATGGAAGTGGTAACTGGAGAGGAAAAGGTGAGGATATCCATATTTTATGAATTCCAGTGATCTTCATGTCAATATACAGGCCTTGTATATAGAGTGATGCTTCACACTACCTTCTGCCAGCAAAAGCTCTACTTCCCCAAAAGAAAAGGACTTCATTCCTCAAAGGCAAAATAGACACTTTTTATATTGCAACCAGCTGCTGTTTCTTGGTTTAAAACCAGATACTCTTCAGCAATTTTCCTTTATTTTCTGGCAAATATGCTAAATATTACAAGGAAAAATAGTCCCTGAGCACTTTATCTCCCTCTCAGTCTTGCATTGTTTCTCCACTTGCCATGCTGGTGTTACTGCTCTCTGTGTCACCTAATATAGTGAGAGCACCTCGAAAATATCACAGAAAAATTGCTGGTAGGAACTAATCAAGCATCCATGGCAGGCAGATCAACAAGCTGCAGCAGATGATTAAACAACGTATTTTCTTCTCTTCTTGCTTTCACCCAGATGGATATTATTTAAAAATGTATCGTTTACAACAAAGAAATGCTTTTCATAGCTTGCATATAAATGTGCAAATGCTGCACAATTTCTTCCCTGGTCTTCTTTTGTGCTGCAATCACCTTTTTTATGTTTTCTTAGGCCTAAAACCTTTTTCAGGCGATGGGTTAGCTTATCAGATAACAGAATCTTATGCAAAGAACTGAATAAAGGTGTAATGTATAACAAGCATTAAGTGACACAAACCAAGCCTCACAGAGCAGCTCCTTCCTTTTTTAAGCCCCCTTTAATTTCCATTGTTGCATTTTATTTTTGCATACCTAGTGTGGTTTGGATAGTAAATCCTTTGCTTGCAGATGGTTTGCCTGTCCAAACTGTGATCTGCTGCTGGCACTACATAGATGTGACAGCTTTCTCAATCAACAAAAATCATTATATAACAATGCCAGTGTGATAAAAGCATTAGCCTTTGACTCAAAAGAGGCAGCAAGGGAGGGGGGGATAAAAAAGCCTTCTTTGCATGCCCTGCTAGAGCTTTTTTCTGAAGTAGGCAGAGGGTCACAAATATCCTGCATTTATATTGGGAAAGAAAGATGTATTTGAACACTACATGCATAAATATATTATTACCTAATGCTGACCACTGTTAAGTGTTTTTATACCACATTATAAAATATGGTGGTCCAGACAAAATTCTGAGGTCTGTTTTGCTTTCCCACACCATCCCCACACTGTCAGTGTGACTGAAGTCTCACTGTCAAGCTGGCTCACAAGCTTACGGGCACTTCCAGATGGATATATGTAACTTCTGCTTCTTTGAACTCCTTAAAAGCAATGTTAGAAGCTGGGTGAACACATCAAGCAGCTGTAGGACTTATGCCCAATTACATTTCGAGCACATGACCTGCAGAGGCTGGGGCAGTCCAACAATTCAAGTGCAACAACAAAGCAGGAATGCCCACTGAACCAAAAGCAGAAGTCTTGCATTTAAGATGAATGAACTCTGAATTCTTTTAATGTATCTTTCCCTTGAATTTCTTGTCCCCTTTTCTTTTCCTCACTTCATTTTTTTGCATCTTAATTCTTGTGCTGAACATATTCCACTGACCATGCCTGGAAGAAAGCCACTAGTAAGGCAGAGAAGGGCTGAAAGGTGCAGGTAGAAAATTTGAATAGGAAGAGCATTTTGAAAGACCCATTTCAGTATTTGGGTGGAAGCAGAAGCACGAAGGAGAATAACAACCTGTGAATTTTAGACAGCAGTAATCATCCAGCCAAGACTCTCAACTGTTGTTTTGTTTAGAGATCATTTTCCTGTTATTGTCTTTTACAAAACGTGTGAACTGTGGGAGATTTCAGTAAGACAGCATCAGTCACTGCAGACCTCACAAATAAAAGACATACAGCAGCATCTTCTCTGTGAATGTGGGGGATTAGTGTTTATTTCTAGAACACACAAATATCTTACACTGTGTTAAAACCTCCTCCTGCTGCATTTGCTCTCAGGAAAGTATGTTTCCTTCTACCACAGTAGTCCTCATCTACTTCCCTGACTGGTGTGGACACTGCTGGGCTGGCTTCAAGCAGGCTACTGTTGCTGTAGGTCTGGCCCAAGAACTGCCTCTAAACCCAGGGAATCTTTGATCACAGAGGTTAACAGCCTGCCTTTTCATATCCCACCCTTCTTAGCTGCACAGCCTACGATGCTGATGTAGCTGAAGATCTTGAACGAACCTAGAAGACACAGCTTTAGTTTTCAGAAATGCTACTGATTTTGGGAAGTCTAAGTGCTTTCAAAGGGACCGACTTTTCAGGAAATTAATATATGGCACTTTTTAAGGTTTCTAAAGCTCAGCTTGATAACTTGGAATCTGTCAGGTCTGAAATCCTAGCTACTTTCTTTAAAAAACCACTTTGAATAACAGCCAGGTGATACAATAAAAAACACAATCACACTTTGCACACAGGAAAAATATAGCAGCTTGTCCCAATATGAGCTTTACCTGCACATTCTGGATTGTCTTCATTGAAATTGATTGCAAAGTCATGAGAGACCTGCAGATATAGGAAAAGAACAGAGAGAGCCTGTAGTCAGAAAAATACTCCAAGAAGACTTGTGGTTAAAAACCCTTTACACTTTTTTCTGTGTTAAACCTGAGCTCTTTGAAACTTTCAGCCATTAAGTGTGAAATACAGTCCCAGCTGGAACTCGCTGCACAAAGTAGCAAGACTAGAAACACACTTGTCAATGACAACAACAACTAAAAAAGAACAGAAAAGAAAAACCAGCACAAAGGAAAATCCACCCAAGTCCCTGAGAAATCACATGGTGTCAGGATTGGACTATCGATGGCAGGCACAGAAGAGGAATCTATTGCTGAGGCAATTTAAACAGCAGCTTTCCCTAGCTCAGCACCTCAAACTGCAGGAGAGAGAAAGGAGGTTGTGATACAGCACTGACAGCAGAAACTCAGCTCACTTGTGCATTCTGTCCTCACAGGTGTGAACAGTTCCTCATTTTAGGCCATAGGAGTACTGGGAAAGTAATTCTCCAGAGATATCAAGGAAGTCACCTGGATCCACTGTGAAATAATAGCCTAAGAAATGCAAGAAGTCTAAGCTGGCTAAGAAATTAGATTGTTCTGGGAAGGAATAAGTAACAAAATGACCTGGAGACTCTTGTTTTTCCTCAAATTTTGTGACTATTAGAATCTCTCTCTCTGTCTCAATCTGTCTATCATAAAACACTACAGAGTGGTTTTCTAAAAGAAATTACTGTGAATACAAAAGGTTGCGCATTTTCTAAGACAACAATGTGTTGTGTCTTTAGTGCCCTGGGAAAATACTACAAGATTTCTGTAATACAGGGCACTGTAAGTCTCAGGTCCCACATTTCCTCTGTCTATCAGAGGTCTGCATCCACAGCACAAAACTCTTGAGATTGAAAATTTCTACAGATGCTCTTTTCTGGTATTGAAGTTTATTCTTGCCTGCCTTTTTTTTCCAGATTCCTTTTTGCTTCTTTCTTGGATCATTGAGAAGGCTTGACTCCTTTTAATCCCTTTGGATCTGAAGCCCAGTCTCTTAATTCTTTTTGTCTTAAATTTTCTTGAATGAAGAAGCCCAAATTTTGTCTTGCAATGCACAATATGTGCAAATAAATACATATATATGGTTTCTAAAAGCTGAGATATGGATATGGCTGAGAGTTTAGCAGACAGTTTGCATCATTTAAAGTTGAAGTTAGGTATACCATTCCAGATTTAAAGAAGGCATTTATATAGCTGACTGGAATTATGCACATTTAAAGCCTTAAGATCTCTGTAGGACCTTCAAAAATCCTAGTGATATGGAAAGCAACTGGTTTACTCCCTGTACAATGGAACCTGGATTATTGGCACGAGAGATTTATTTCTTGGATATTGCTATTTTATTTGCTAGTTTAAATGACAACACAGTATCGAAATTGGTCTATGACTAAGAGACCTATACATCAAATATGGGATTGTAGAGAAGCTTCTGTGAAACTGCAGTGGTGTAAGTTGTCTAATTACTGCCAAAGAGAGTTTCTCACAGAGAAATTGAGTTTCCCCATCATATCCCGACCTTGCTCACCACAATGAGCCGACCATTATTAAATCAAGCAGTACTTCTACCACGATGGGAAAGGACTGAAGGAAAAAACAGGAATTCAGCATGCCTACACCAAGCATCAGTTGGCTCTTCAAGAGGATTTTACACTGGCCATTCAGGCTCCCCTGTTTGGCCATGGAAGATGAAAGTCACTGTTTCTGTTCCTCACTGAGCAGGCACAGAAGATCAGGTCCGCCAGATACACTTCAGAGGTGCTCCAGAACTCTTTTGTCTGGCTGCTCTGCAAGTCTCCTGGTATGCTTTGCCCAGCTGGTATCTGCCAGGTTCATGACCAGCTGCAGGCCAGAGGTAATTGCAGCTGTCAAGAACTGTTATGTGAGTTTTCACTCACTGATATTTTTTGTTGTTCAGTAACCTTTCTTCTTCCTTTAGGCTTTCTCTAATTTGTATGAACTGCATCTCAAAAGCAAGAAGGATGGCAATGCATGTATGCAGGCTGATTCTTCCAATGCTGTGCTTCTTCAGTGATTTTATTTCTTTATTCCAAATGCAATTGAAATTATACCTAAGGGAGAATTACAATTCTTTTCCAAAGCTATGAATACAGTATTTTAATCTCTCATGCAAGCATGGTTTGAATACTTCTGTTGCTATACCTCTTTCAGGACCACATAATGAAAACAATTTATCTAGTTCAGAGCTATAGCACCCAGGCTATTATTCAAGGAAAATGCAGACAACAGGTCAAGCCAATAAGGAAAGCCCAAGTCTTGTCAGTGTATGCAATGATCCAAAAAATAATATTGTCTGAGCAATGACTGCTATCCTCCTAAAAGTGGCCCTCGAACATTGTTATCCTCATTCACCAAGAACCGTGTTAAAATGTACCCTGAAGGCAGGACAGGAAACACAATGAATGTGCAAAAGCACTGGCTTGTTTCCTATGCTCTCTGAGCAATTTATCACAATTTAAGTAAGATTTAAGCATAAAGTGAAGGAAAGAAATTTTTTGAGCAGCTCAGTGATGGTTCCTGAACAGGAAACGATCACCCGAGGCAAGCCAACAGCAGATATTTTTCAAGCAGAGCTTCTCCAAATGCATTTCCCACTCCGTTAAGTAAAACCAACTGTACTTCCACCTGCCCCTGTGCTATCTCCTGTGTCATGGCCAGAATTCAAGAGGGTCCAAAACGACAGAGACTTCAGACATGATGTTCTGAAGGCCTTACTGAACTCGAGCTGCTACCTGAACTACCTGATAGGACTCCATGTAAAGCTCACCCATGTCAGAAAGTGGTTTCTTCACTTTAATTTTTTTCCTTTTTTTNTTAAACACGTAAGGGCTTTGTGACTAAAAGGCAAGCCATGCTTATGACAGGGAACCAAAAGTTGGCATACTAAATGGCATCTTTCTAATATTGAAGGACACAGACCTGATAAACTATGGGGAAAAAGGAGGCAAAATTGTGAACACCTAAGATGCTGAAGACTGGGAAATCCTCAGGGGGAACAAGAAGACACCTGGCTGTTCAGAAGCAGGCATGTTTATATCATTTACTAGAGTGGTTTGTATTATAGATCAATCTAACAATAAGGAAATCCTGGAATATGTCAAGTCACGCAAATACAGAACGACTGTTTGACGTTAGTAACTGGCACAGAGAACTTTGCAAGGAACTGCAGACCATGGTCTGTGGTGGAAATGACCCTCATGGTAAGGAATGTCCTCACAAAGCCCTGAGCACGTCACAGACCCTAGACTAAGGTTCAAATACGTGGCTGACTCTCTGCTCAGCCCTCCTCTCTTAAAATCAATCCATAAAAAGGAAGGAGAGAGCAATTCTGGTGCACAGAGGTGATTACATGTGATCAGCCTGGCCTTACCTGGGCTGCTGCACAAAACAGCACTCAAACCCTCTAAGGCCATTGCACTTGGCTGTGTATTAATCCTCTCCCCCTGCAGGGCTCCAGATACATTATTTAGCAGATACCATCATGGATGTGGGATTATTTAACCACAGCTGTCCAGGAACTTCCTGAACCAGGAATATATTATTTCTCAGGCAATTTCTTCAAGGTTTTTAATGAGCAAAATAAGTAGTTCTACCATACATCCCAATGTAGATCACACTGACAGCATTTCTGAGGATGTGACAACTGAATAAACAGTCTAAAATATTTTTGTTAAGGCAGATTATAAAATTGTTCTTTTACCACTGTACAATGCCTCAATTGTCTATACATGCACAGTGATAACGACTGCAGTTTTCCATCAATGTGATGGCACCCAAGAGACTCTTGGAAGAATCATAACCATAGTTCCACATACTTTAGTAAAAAAATCACCTTGATTTAACATAGCAAGTGACTTATTTCCCTGCGATATTGCATCCCATACTGGGATGCAATGAAATTCATCCTCATAGCATGGCCCTTGCTAAAAAGGTTTCTAATTAAGGCTGAAAGGAAATAAGAATTTCCTAATTAATGAGAATTTTTGAGATTTCTTAAAAAAAAAAAAGTCTTCTGGACTCAGGTAGAAACCTCAAAACATAAACAAAACCCCTAGCTTGGAATCTGGCAAATACTAAACCCCCAAGAATTCATAAAGCAAATTGCTGGAAAGCTTTCAAAGTACGCAAAGACATTTTATTTAAGTTTCATTGAAATTTGTTATTCTATTTTGGCCTTCACGGTTTTTTAAACCCTGTTACTCCAACCATATTTTCATTCTTTAAATAAAAACATTTTTCATTTATTTTGCAAGTGCTGAATATGGATGCCTGAATTCTGAAAACTTGTAATCCTTTTTCTTCCTCTCTAGACTGTTGAATTCATTTAAATTAACCTCCCTGTCCCAAATATCTCCAGCTTTCCAGAAACCTCTGTGGTGATGATATTAGGACTACCTGACAAACACTCTGACAAATTCAGACAAAATCAGACAAATTCGGACATGCTTTCTCAATAATTTAAATAGAGATTGTCAAAAATCCGTGAACAATAGATGCATGCAAGCATAAATGGCAAGATGCACAATGTCGAACACTTATCTGTGAATAAATTGAACACTATTAAGACACTGCCAGTCTGATAATTAAATATGGAATGCCTGCATATTTTGCAAAAGCTTAAGACACTAACAAATTTAAAGAACTATTGCTCAAAAGCCATTATTTTCAGAATGCTCATTAATCAAACAGTTTAGGAGATGGACAGCTTGTGTCTCTCACTAAGACCACATTGTAGACATTTCTGCGTGGCAAAACTGGGCCATTTATTTCCCTCTGTAATTGATTTTTGAGCATGCTGCCTAGTTTCCATGTCCAAATCCAAGCTGCATGGATAAGGTGACAAATTGTGGTTTTCCCCTTGGTCTGCTCCATATCCTTCTATTGTTTCTTTTCTGTCAGCTTTGCATATATTTTTGCCCTCAAGCTCCTGAAAAGTGCAGGAATCACAGAGGCCACAGCACTTTTCAAGTCCCTTAATTGCTCAGCAAAGCAGACACTGCAGTTTAAGGTCCTAAAGCTGCTGTACTGTGTCTGCAACTGCAGTGAGGTTCTCCCCACCACATGTCCACAGCAAAAGCACTGAGTGAAGCTTTCATTAAAAATGCAGAAATAGCCAGGACTGTCTTGAAACAAACTGCAAGTTGTTTAGTACCTGTTCAGGTGTCAGCCTGCAATTGTTCTTTGGGAGAGAAGCAATCATGGGGTTGACACAATTAGAACTTTCTTCTCGTTTTAACAGTAAGTTTTGTGCTGCTGAGTGGTTTTGCAACTCTTTGGAGTTGTGCCTGCTAAGAAGTTAGTGTGTGGTTAGCTTCCTTTCCTCCTCTTCACTGCAACCTTTCACAGCAGTGTCTGAGTCCACATTATCCAACACCTCTTCACTTTGCATCAGACTTCGCAGATGCTTCTTCTCATTGCAAAAAAACCCCCAACAAACAAACAAAAAAGAAGGGATGGATTGTAGACGCTGCTGAGGAATAACTGGAATGTTCTGCAAATTTTGTATGATAGAAATTTAAGAGGTTTACTCAGATCAGGGGGCAGGGTGATGTGTTTGCCAGGTCTTGGGGGGAAAAGATCATACTGCTGAATATTAGATGTAAGATCTCTAGACTGATGAGGAATGATATATATGGCATGTCTTGCTTCCTCCACTCCCACATATTCCTTATGCCACTAAGAAACTGCTGGTTTTCTGCTGACAGCTGAAGTTTGTCATTTGGAGATGAAATGAGGGAAAATAAAGTCAATGCAACAGAGCAGTGTGCTCTTGAAAGGAAAATTCTGTAGAAAACATATATAAAACCAAGCTTTAAGGGGGTACAACCTCAAGAGATTTATGAAGAGGCTGCAGAGGTGGATACTGACATGGTTTGTGAAGGAAGCTGTGTTGTTTGTTGTATGGAGGCTCTTGTGGTTACTTAGGAACCCTTGGCAGTGGGAACAATTTCTTCCACAGCCCTAGCAGTTTGTTGTCTACTGGAAGAAATAAAAGACCGGTTGCTGGAGCGCAGAGACAAACATGCTGTGAGCAGTAGGGCTGGAGGCTTGAAAGCAGACACAATTAATGAAAAGCTGATTTATTCACATGATGGGGCCAAAACTTAGAAATTCTCATAATGATTCAGCCTAAATTTGAAGATGTAAAATACTACAATAATTACACTGCCCTCCTTTAATAAAACAAAAGATACGTATGACTTGTAATACCTGTGACTGAAAATATGAAAAGAACATTTAAATAACATGACATCTGCAGTGTTGCTGTGGTGTCTATACTGTTAGACTTTTGCAGCAGAAGGTAAGAAGTTAAGGAAGAAACCTGGAGCACTTTTTTTCCTACAGTCTTTGTTACTTTTAATTGTATCAGTTTCTTCTCTGTTTCATATGCATCTTTCCTGTGTTCCACCTCAAACGCTAATCACTGTTGGCTTTGAATTAATTTTATACCAGCATAGACCAAATTACTGAAGGATTTTCAGGTTTATTGGTTTTGACTTATTAACACTTCACGATGACCCTGACTCTTCAGTCTTAGAGGATGTATTTTTCAATTCAAAAGTGCAGTCAAAGCCAAGCAGGGACTCAAAAGTGTTGATACAGTTTATTTTAAGAAGACAGATACTTTAATGGACTGTGTAGAGTATCACAGGGAGGAACTGAACAATAGCACAGATGATGGTTAATTCCTCATCCAGTTCCAGTTGGATGTGCCCATGACAGACACCAAGCTGATTATTTGTCCCCATCTGGTGCACAGAAGGGCTGGTCCCCTGCAACATGGTTCTTATCTTCTTCAAAGTTTTATGATGGTGGTAAGCTGATGTCATGTCATTTTGTCTTTGTCATTTTCTGTCACAAGTTTCCATAACAGAGATTAAAGATGTTGTTTCAGCCTTTATTTGCATCTCCATTTACTCTGGGACTTGTTTTGTTTCCACATATGTAATCCATAAGCAAGTAGCCCCATCTACTTTTCCTGAACTTCTCAAAATCTGAAGATCCTGAGTCATCCATTTTCTTGCTCTGAGAGGTTATTAACATAGAGCCTCTTTAGGACAGCTCCTGCTATGGGGTAAGACTCTTCATACATGCACGGACTACTAAGTTCAATGCAAGTCTCTGACTTTCTAAGGGTATTTGTCAGGAAAATATCCAAGCACCAATTCTGCCAAAGCAGAAGATCATTTGGTGTTGGTGATTGTACAAATATCTGGTTACAAAGACCCCTGAAATTACTTTCTGGCAAGTTTTGTGCTGTGAGCTTTATTATACTTCCATCACCAACAAACCAGTGAAAAGACTTCAGCTGGCAGAGTAACACCTTCCTTCAAGCAGCCCTTAGATAAGGACATCTCTCCACAGATGAAAGAATTGCAAGTTTTCCCCCATGGTCACCTCACAGAGGGTGGAACAACCAGCCCCAGGCACACCACTGGGCTGGTACCTTGGTCTAGGACAAACATAACATGGCATTGTCAGAGAAGGCCAGTACTAGCATGAAAGAGCTGTGATGTTGTGACCTACAGCCCAACTCAGTCAACCCTGCTATTTAGTCACAGGTGGGGATGCACATATTTGTGGCAAGGGGATGGATGCTTGAGAAGTAGTTACTGTGTTTCACTAACGTGTCTGGTGGCCTGACCACGTTTATTCTCCAAAACACTCCCCTTACATTGCAGAGATGGTTGTCAGCAGCTGCAGTTGGAATGGACACACAACAGATACAGGTGTTCTGTGCACATATACCACATAAAAATCTACAGTGAGGTTCTGGAAGCTGTCTCTGACTTTGGAAAGCATTAACACTGGTGCCACTTCTCAAGAAAAGAGCAAGGCAAAAAAACCTTGTCAGGCACAGACAAGCTTAGAAAGCAGTGCTGTTAAGAGATATGTTAACTTACCTTAAATGTCTGTTTTCAAGACATTCCAAATTTGCTGTACATCACTGCTGTTACTCTTCTGCTGGTATCAAACCTACAAGCTGTGAGGAACACACTGGTGCATTTTTTTTCAGCTGCTGATTCATTCTGAATGACACAAGATCCCTCTCTGCACAGAAATCCTCACCTGGCCAGTGTTCACCTCCCTGCCCCAGCCACAGCTGAGACACAGCTCAGAGTGGGGCCCATGGGGATGCTGGATGAAGTCTGCATGAGGAGAAGTCTAATACTTTTCTTTTCCAGATAGTAATGAGTTACAGAATGCCCATCTACTTTTTGGTTACTTATCTGTGCACAACTACTCTTCTGCCCACACCACCTCTGCATGGGCAACACAGGATTTAAACTTCTAATATTTCTTCTTAGGCCTTTCTCTGTTGGACGTTCCTTCTTTTACTTCACTGTCTTCACTCCAGCCCTACCAGACTGCGTATTTGTGCTCACAATTGCACCATCACTGTGGGTCACTCTCATTTGTTTTGTTTATAAATGCCACTTCTCTCCAGCATGGATTTGTATTTCTCTTCCTGGGACTGACGATGTCCACCACGACACAGAAATTTGCCACACAGCAAAACTCTTCTAAAGTCTTTATTTTCAGGAAGATGTTAAATCTCTCCCTCATAAAGCATGAACAGTAGGCTGCTCACTGAACCACATCTTCAAAAAATGGGTTCTGTTGAACCAGGGCTCACAAAGCTTCAAAATATGTTTGACAAGGGTTGTTCAAAAAAGCAGTTCTCCTCTTCCTGGACTTGCAACCACTAACAAAGCTTTGCCAATACTATGAAGTATTTTGAGTGTTACACAACTATTTTATGTTTTGCCTTGATTTCTGGTTTCAGTGAGCTATCAGTGGGTCAGAAAGCCAGATGAAAGAAAATGGTAGGAGCTGCTTCCCATTGCCCCTCCTTGTACTGAGCCATTTCTCCCTTATTTTGTGCTTCATAAACCAAGGAAACTAGAAAATTACATTTATGCACCTACTTTGTATTCTGGGGGTATTCTTGCTCCAAATCCAAAGGCTGGGAACATTTTGTCACTGGAAAAGAATAAAAAAAATAGAAGAGTACCCACAGAGAAATGCATATTGTTACAATAAACATTTATTCCTCTGTCAGCATTCATCAGAAATGCAAAGCAGCACAACAGTACAGAAATAGCTTTGAAGTCAAGAAATGGCAGACTGGAAGGGTAATGGATTGGAGAAGTAGGGTTGTGTGCTGAACAGATGGAGGAGTGATATGGGAGACTTTTCAGGTGAACCCCTAGTATTTTTGGGAAGTTAAAATCATTTTGAGAATACTGAGGGATCAGGAGATCTTGCGCTTCTCCCACGAACACACTAACAGGTCTTTATTACCCCCTTTTTTGCATTGCCTCACGGCAGCAAGGGAGTCTGTTGTCTGAACAACCCCTAACATTTACTTCATATAAATATGGGTGTGCCACCCCAGCTCTGAAAATTAGTCTAGTGAAGAGACTACACTGATTAAAAGTGTTTGCAAATTGGGGTTCTTACAGTTGTCCAGTTGTACAAATTTTATGCTCCCAAACCTGCAGGCTCTGTGAAGTTTTCCATCTGTGTCTTTAGTTGTTCTGCTAAAGCATAAGATTATTTTACTTAGGCATAGCTTGACTGATAACCTGGCAAAATGCTGTGGCATTGTCAGTTTGCTTTCAGACACTACTGCGAGGTTATTCTACCCCAGTTAGATATGCAGAGACAAAAATACCTGACTCAGAGAACCTGGAAACTTCAAGGCTGTTAATCCCCTTTCAGAAATGCAATGTCTCACACTGCCCACGTGCTGTCAAGCTGCCTCTTCCCAGATGGCAAAGTGGAAAACAACAAGCTGCAAGGGATGTCTCCTCCCAGAGTCAGCAAAGCATTTGATCACACACTCGAGGTTAACAATTCACCCAAACATATGCTTAACTCTAGGCACATCTTGAAGTCCCACTGAAGTCACTGAACTGTACTCCAGTGCTCTGATGGATCAAGCCCCTCAGAGGTTTGCTTACTGGGTTTCAGGACCCTTGGAAAAGCTGGGTTCCAACTACCTTTACTGGCATTTTTAAAAACCAAGAGAGCCTAGCAGCTTCATTTCCTTTGTGTAGTTCACTCCTAGTAACAACTGCACAATTCACATCCCAGACATACTCAAAAGAGATAATAGAACCCATTAAAGCTGCTCGGTTATTCTGTCTGGCATAGGCTGTTGGAGGTACCATGATATTTCTGATACAAACTAAGGCAAAATTGAAGGGTTTAAAAGAAAGCAGGTGTGTGTTTTCCCCTGAAATCAGAGTAACCATGAGATACAGAAATATTCACCATCTCATCGGGAAACAGGGATGACTGTTATCTGATGGTTTAGCTCTCACAATTGCTGTTCTTGTTACAAAATGTAGTCGCCACATAAATCTTGGGAGCACAGTTCTGTGTACCATATGTTACACTGGGTGAAAATGGACCTTGGAAAGGAAGGGTAACATCATTTGCATGGTAATGAAACATTTTTTTCCCCAAGAGACATCAGAAAGAAGTAGCTGCTGACATTTGATGCTAAACACCTGCTGATAGTGTTCTCTCTGATTAAACGCTCCTAGAAGCGGGGAAGCCCTTATAAATAGATGCAGAGAATTCAGGCACACACTTAGAGGGCAAGAAATAAGAAGCCATTAGAAAAGAATCTGAGGGGAGAAAAAAAATCTTGTTATAGATAAATGATTGAACATGGCTGGATTAGAAAATCAAACCCTGTGGAGCTGCAGTTAATTGATTCGGGGCAAGAGCAAACAAAGATTAAAAAAGAATTTTACTTAGGTAGAACATAAGTTTTTATGTTCAATAAAGCAATCCAAACAGCTGATGTTGGCAGCAGTTACACAACCTGGGGGATGTCTAAGCCCATGCAGTCCCCATACATTTCTACTGCAGTGTTTCTTGAGTGCAAGCAAGTATAAGCACTCTTGTATCTGCAGCATCATCTTCTGCTCTGCAGCAACTCAGAGACAGCAGTAAATGATAACTCCAAGCAGCCTGGATTCTCCTGCTGGTGGCGAGACTCCCACACTCCCAGTGACACAGTGGCACAGCCCCACTGCTGTTCTGTGCCCAGAATACCTTACCTCCCCAGTCAGGAGACTTGCCTTTATGTTTTAATCTCCCATATCTCCTTTTTGAACAAGTGCTAGTTACAGCAATCATTGCCTTGGGAAGGAGTAGAGCTTGATCATGTACACCCTCAAAATGGGGTTCCACATAGCTGCTTTTTAGAGGGAAGTAATAAGCTCTTAAAAGAAGAGCTATCCTTGAGTCTACTCCATTGCTTAGTACGTTCTGTTGCCTCACTCAGAATAGCTCCCCATTCTCCTTACGAAGCTCCTAAATTTTCCGATTTTAGGTACATCCTCTGGTAATCAGATTCTTGTTTCTGGGACCAAGGAATTAATTTTCATGTGCTGCCAGAGCTTGATCTTTAAGGTTAGAAGGGAACCTTTTGACACTCATGACATCCCTTGCATAAAAAAGATCGTCATGTTATTCCCAGAGAACACCTCAAAACTTGCAGCTGACAGCTTTCAGAATAAGAATAAAATTTTAGTTTATGCAAAACTTTTCCTTCTGTCACACAAAACAATGTGTTTCTCTAATATAAAGGTCTCACACTTTAGTAAGTCAGCAGTTTAATGGCTTGGTGATATTTTACAAAATTCACCCAAGAGTGAATTGCATGTATCAGAGACTCCAGCGCTGTTTCCTAGTCTGGCATTTCAGTAGGAAAGGGATCTGCTCTAATGACTTTTCTTCCTTTGTAATTTAAACTCACTCAAAAGAAGAAAAGGGAGAACCAGTTTTCCTTTGCATTGCTTCCTCAGGCATTTGCGCTTCATTTATAGCAGGAAATAGGCCTGGGGCCCAGGCTGAAGGACTGGAACAGCCACGGATGGGTGCAGTGCTGGCTCCTGCCCACCAGCAGCCCCAGAGACTTCCCAGGGACAGTGCTGGGTCCAGCTGTGCTTGAGACTGCTCCCAAATGCAGCTTGGGCATCACCACTTTGTGCTGAGAAGAAAGATGAGATACAAGGATATGGGCAGTGTGGCCTTAGGCCATCTCAGGATCTTTGACTTGCTTTGTTTAAAGCTAGCCAGAGAGTCCTTGGCACATGCAAGGAAACTGCCTGCACTGTCCTGCTGGAGACAGAGTGCTAAAGGGACACAACAGGAGACAAATACAAGGTGGTTCTATAAATCCTCAAAGTTATAACATCAAAAAAGAAAAAGAGGATCGTGACTTGACAGAATCTTTACAAAACTGTTCTGTTACATGTACTTCACATTTTATATTGTTCTTTGTTTTACATAGGTTCCCTTGAAAATTTAAAGCTGGCATAATTTTCAAAAAAAGTGCTTGACATGAAGATCAAAACAGCAAAAGCATTGAATTTTATACCTGGTTATATAAGAGCCATGAATAGTCATGCAAGCAGAGATGTATATGGCTTCTGATACTTCTTCCAGTCAAACAGGCATATATTACTGAAAGATCTATGTTATACCCCAAAGGAAAAATTGGGGAAAAGGTTCAGGTTCAGTGTTCATATTGATAAATGTGAATTAATGCACACTGAAATGAATTGTCAGAACTCCAAGACTGCAGTCTTCTGAATAGAAATACAACGTTAGAAAAAAGTCCCTCAGTAACCTCAACTATAACATAGCACATAGCAGAGAACGATTTCTGAAAATATCCCATATTATCCTTTTGGGACGCTGCTCAGTTTTAGTCACCCATCTTTCAAGCTATCTAGTGGAAACAGAGGAAGTGCAATGACAAATCAATACACTAAGAGGGGCAGAGAGAAGAGAGATTTCAGTGAGCTGTACTGCACATACAGGAAAAGAGATGAATAGTGGGAATACTAAGGTTTTGTAAGTTGGTAAAAGTGATACGGATAATGATACCGTTTTCTGTTTCACTAGGAAGCCTAGTGTTACTGGAAGGCAAGAAATACATTTATAATAAAGAGAAGGAGACAAAATAAAGCACATTTCAAAATCTTGTCTCATTAACCACTGGTGCCCTCTGACATGCAGTATCATTGAAACCTGGATATTAGGTTTTATTCTGAAAAAAGATTTGCTATTCTGAATAATGGGAAGGAAAAAAACTCTTTCATTGGTTAAAATTAATTAGTCTGTCATTAGAGATATTTTGCAACTTCTTCAGAAGCTGCAGGCATAGACAATGCTTGAGATATTCACCAGTGCAGCAATACCTGTATTCAAAAAGGAAAACAAGGGCTGCCAGGACTCTGTTCGCCGAAAATGAGTTCCTTTTACAAATCAAAATTGGGAATCTGAGTTCTTAATTGTATGGAGGAAATGTTGGAGGAAAAAGGGCCTATGTCATTCTACATGCCATTAATTCATTCTGAAAGATAAACTTCTAGCTAGCCACCTACACAAGTTGCTTAGGACTCATTTTAACTGGTGCTAGTGAAAGCCCTTTGGCATGTAGCTGTGGCTGTGCTTACCTCCTGAAGTCAATGCAGCAATTTGTATGGATGCTGCCTAGCTGGCTTTGGAGACCATCAGCACAAAAACCTGCTCAGTTCATGCTCGAGCAATACAGTAGTACTAACAGTACTAATGATCCAGTGGATGAGGGGGAAAAGGAAAAAACATGGAATGAGGAGAAAGAAACACTAAGAACGCATTTTTAGTTGCACATGTCTGAGAATCTTAATTTTACAGCTCTTTCAAATTCTTGCAAGGAAAATACCTGACTGGAATCCCTGGATATTAAGCTGTCACTTGCTATTTTTGTTTTGGGTCAGATCAGAATTACCAGGGAAATATTTTAAAAGTACTACACTGAGTTCAGCAAAATCTATTGTTATGCCTTTCGTTCTCAATTCCAGTCTTAAAAGAATAAACTGTGTATCTCCTCTACTTCTCCCATGATGAAATAAGATAATTTTCCTCTCTTACAAAGAAATTTCAAACTGACAAAATAAAAGGGAAATGTATGTTACACATGTAATTGAAAAAATTGTGAATGTGAGGAAGGCGAGAAGAAGAAGCAAGGAGCACAGGAGGAGGAAGAGAGAGAGAACAGAGAGGAAAGGGGAAAGCAAATGCAGCAAACAAGATAGAGTCATCTCTAAACTCAATTCAAATTGTAATCTTCCGTGTTCGGGGAGTGAACTGGAGGAATACGAGCTGAATTAAGTGTTTCTTTTCCAAAGCATATGAATGAATCATGTTCCTGAGTGTATTATTTAGTACTTATCTGAGAAGGGCTTGATGCCAGCAAATTCTGAATCATAACAGCTTACAGGGATTAACAGCAGCTCCAAAGAAAATACAGAAATCATTTGAAATATTTAAACATTTTCAGTTCCTGCTTTGCAAGCAGAGCTAGGTAAATAACAGACATGATCTGCACAATGGCAGGGGGGTTGCAACTAGAGATCTTTAAAGTCCCCTGCAACCCAGGCTCTTCTATGATTCTGTGATCAAACAGGGCTAAATAAAACCAGTTCAGTGGAAGGGACCAGAGCCCATCCACTTCACCACTTGCAGTTTTGCACAGCCACCTGTGCTCTTCCAGGATGGGTCAGGGGTAGAGCCAGGCTGTGCTCCAGCTCTCAGCCTACTAGTCAGTCAGAAAGACCCCAAGGGTTCAGCAGTGTTTTCAGCCCCTAATCTGTAATCCTTCCCTGGGGTGTTGCTATTCTGTCACCACATATTCACTGCGTGGTTATACCTGGTTTGACACAAGCACATCTCTGGCCTTGGCCAGGTTACTGTGTGTTTAATCAAACTTGCTCTGTACCTAACACTGCTTGGCATTCAGCCCATAATGCACAGTGATTTTTAAACGGAGCAGCAAGAATGAGCTGATTATCATACATCTTAGTCACAAGAGAGCATGCAAATCAATGGTAAATCACTGCAACAGCTACATTGTTTGGTCTGTCACAGAGATGCTACATAATCATGTGAAAAGTCCTGACGTTAAAACTCACTCACTATCTTTAATTACAGCTCTCAGGCACCTTAGGGGAGCTGGAATCTGCTGAACACTGAGAAACAGATACCATCGTGTAATTGGGTTTCAAAAATATGAGGGAACGCTTGTCTCACCTGTGAGAGAAATAGTTAATGAAGCAGGGGAATACAAATTCCCTGAAGCTAACCACCAAAAGGTATCAACTCATGAAATAACTAACAAAACCAAATCCAGGTACAATGGATTTAAACTTGCCTTTGTTAACATTAAAAGAATTGCAAAACAAGCTCTGCAGGGTAAAAATATCAAGTGAACTCAGAATTTCCTAGGCAGGGGAAAAGTAAATAGCCACAGGAAAAAAAAAAGTCATCAGAGCTTGAGGGAGGAGTGGGTTAAGCAAAATCAAATGGCAGCAAGATCTATCACTTGCCAGAAGGATAGCCTAATAAAATGACATACTCAGGAAGGTGAGACAAAATACCAACCTTCTCTGCAAGATGACAAATAAATTGCAATTATTTGATTTATGCCTACATGAATGACCCAATTCAGTAAAATTCTCCTTGAAAAATAAATGATACTTTATAACTGGCAATAAACTAGGGAAGGGGATGCTGTAAGAGGCTACAGTAATACATTTAACTTCTCAAACCAGGCACTTTGCAGACATTCTTCTGTATTTTAGGGGGTTGCACATATATCCTGGTACCTTGCAAGACTCCTGACTATACAGGGATTGGCTTATCTGTGGGATCACACATGGAAAACTGTACCATCACTGAAAAGGTCATTCTCACACAAACTGTAATATCAGGTGTTTAAAACCTGACAGGTCTTGACAACACTGCAGGCAGCAGGCTGAATTTCATCACGGTACAGACTGTGAAGGATCTCAAACTGAGCATGAGGGGGCCCTGCCCTCCCTAAACATGAGTGTGGCTTACAGAGTGCGCTGCACTGAGCAACCATCAGAACAAAGCTTTGCCATGTAGGCATATCATTTTGTCATCTTTTACAAATTACATTGAAGAAAAGGGTTGGTCAGAGACCTTCTTCTGCAACAATTTTCTATCAGAAAATACCTATTTTTAAGGGGTGTGATGGGAAGAGAGGAACACAGGACTGCATTGGCACACATATAGAGAGTTGCTGGGAGAGGATTTCTCATCGAATGCTCTCAAGATACAAATAAGCTTTGTAGGATAAGCAAGATGAAACCATTATAGAGATTATACTGTGATTTAATGTGATCAAATGAGGTGTTGATGTAATTTTAACAAAATAGGAATGACAGTAAGTTAAAATGAAGAACAACAGCAAAACAATTTAGAGCAATCCCGTAAGTGAAATACACTGATGATTAAACATTCAGCCAGGCATCACGGGATGTGCAGGAGGAAATGGGCTACAGCCCTCTGTTCATCTGATAATTTGGAATCTCTGATCAAGGCTAATTTCACAACAATGTGGGGAGGATAGTAAGATAGTAAATGGAATCTAATTCACAAGAATAGCTTAGCTTTAACTGTGAGCAATCGGACTCACAAACCCGACCCGTTAAGGTCAACTCAGGCAAAGGGAGTTCAGTTTCTGTAAAGGAGAAACTTGCATGAAATTTAGAATCTGGTGTTCATTTACCACCCAGATGGGTTTCCAAATGTGAATAATTTGCTTTTCAGCTATATGCTAATATAATGGAGTGGGTGGCTAGAATAGTTATACCCTTAACAATGCAAGGAGGAAACTCACACTTCTGAAATTGTGGAAATGGTTGCCTTGACTAAAGATGTACTAGATCAGTATCAAATGGCATCAGTGAAAATGACAAGAGAAATTGCTCCTTTATTTATGCATATCTACTTATTATTTACACAGATGTCTAGTCTCTACAGGAGTAGGTGGAATGCAATTTTTGCAGGATTTTTAACTTCACATAATTTTCTTCAGAAAGGAGTTTTGACAGAGAAATCCCAACAGTTGCAGAAAAGTGTCAAGTACTGCACAGAACAAGGCTCTTCCTCAGAGGAGATTTCAAGTTGAATTGAGAAATAGTAAAGGCTGCACAGAAAAGCCACGTAGAAGGTCCAGATTTTAATGTAACTACCAGAATGCAGCAGAGGGGTCTCTGAAAAGCATTTGGAGGAAACTGCAGCTAAGCAGTTTCTTAGCAAAAGAAACTTGGGAGGAACTGCTCAATGACTAGTGCACTGGCATAGGAATGAGTTCCTGGAAGAAGAGGCAGCGTAAAGAAGACACAAAGATGAAAACTTCATAATAGAAAAGGCAGAGCCATAAGAATTGACAGTATCAGCCCAGATAAAGGGCCTGCAGATAAATATGTATATATGCACACACACACACATGTGCAAAAGAAACTGTTATGAAGTCCTCTCCCCAACACAGCTGGTGGATGAGACTAATTCTCCTGTACTGATTCTTGGTCTAAAAGTGGTGGCTGTAGAAAGCCCTGTGTGGCAGCAGTCTGCAAACACAGGCTTTGCAAGGCAAATACTGAATGTGTGTTTGTATGTATTATGCAATTGTGCCAGTCTAGGTCCTCAGCCATCAATCCAGCTTGATGATTGAAAGGATTATCAATTCCTTTTTGCCAGTGCAGTTCTAGTCCTGGGTTATCCAAACACTTCAGAATGTGTTTACCCTCACCTGAACTTATTGATAAACATAGGCTACAAGTTCTTCTGTATAGGTTGCTGGTTTTCTATTTTTATTCTGTTGTATGTCTATGCAAATTTGGTCCTATTAAAACGCTAAATAAAAAGACTCATGTCTTTCCCCTCAAGGTTTTTAAACTTGTTTAGATATGCTAATCAGCTTTTTTGCTTAACAGCCTCCAGAAAAGTTGTTTCTGTAATTAAAGTGGTAAAGAAAGATGCTTAATAATTAAGTACGTTTTTATTTATTGATCTGCATGAGCAGATAAAATTTTAACATCTGTAGCTCTATGTAGGGATTTCATGTAGTATTTAATGTCGCATATAGTGCCAGTTATTCTGGGCATCATTCTTTTGCCCCAGTTCTAATGGATTACTATTATACTATCTCAATCAAACCAAGTTTCTGCTTTTCTCCTTGTGTCCAGGAAAAAAACATCTCAAGGTATTTAATACAGATCCTTCCAGCCAAGGTAACGTTCTGACTCTTCACCCACAAACCCAGACAGAGCTTCAGGATGAAATGACCCATTAAGTCATTCCTGTGGATGAGGGTGTGAGTAGTAACTGTGAGCTCTGGGATCTCTTTCCACTTAAAGCCTTAGTTGAAACCACAGCATTTAAGTATAGACTGATATTCGTATTTGGGACTAATTGCACTGATATATATATATATGACTTCCATAACGTACTGCATTTCACATACCTTGTCCTCTTTCTCCTCCCTAACTGCCCTCTGCTGGTGCCTCAGGAAATGTGTTTCTGGGACAGCCAGACCTTTCATCCGAAATACGTGTTTCCCCCTCCTTAGATCTACACTGAAAGGGATGTGCTGGACTGGGAACCCTGGCCCTTTTATTTTCTCCTTTCATTTTTTCCCTTCTAAATTTTCAAGTGCACTTGACCGCATGAGGGAAGGAAGGTTTCCAATCATAGTGAACTTACTTGCGCAGGTCTAAAATATAAAGAAATCCTAAAGAACAATTTTTGCATCCATTCAGCAACTGCTGCAGTTCACTGTTTGCAGAAGTCAATGCTGCAACTCAGACTGACTTCAGGATCTTCACATCTTATATGGGATGTGGCCCAGTTTCTGAATTTTCGCTCCTGAGTATTTTGTAGAGCTTTACACAAAAATAATTTGTGCCCTTTGCAGGAATAATGTGCTCTTTTCTCGTTAGTGGCCCTTGAGGAGGTTGCTAGCCAAGTGTGTTTTGCACAAGCAGTTTATTTGTTAACATAGGATCTCAGTGTGAATGTCAGTTTCCAGGAGCTACTTGAGGATTTAGAGTTAAGGAGGCTATTTGCCTAAATTTAAAAATTCAAACATTAGTCAGGAAGCAGAATTTATCTTCCATGTGTTTCAAGGACTCTTGAAACTGAAGAAAAATCTGCAGTATCTTTCAGAGTGAATAAAAAAACCCCATATAAATTTAAAATAATTAAAAACTAACCTTTGAAATAGATTTTGAATACAAAGAAGATGAGTGGTTCTGTGACATGATTTTACAAAACTATGTGGTCAAACATATGGAATCTTGAGTGCTTAGATCAGAAATGGGGATGGCCCATCAAGAATGGGAAGTTACACAAATATCCAATGCAGTAAATACTTAGAAAAATTTGATAAAATACATCCAACTGTTGTCTTTTTCAAGGTACGAGTATTGATTTGACTACACAAAAGCTGATTCTCACACGTATTTGTGAATGCTTTTCAGTAATCCAATGAGGAACTCTGAATGTATGCACAAACATGAAACTATATGGAAAAAAAATCAGAAAAATCATCCAGGTAAATGGGAGGCACTGAACATTTGGGTGTGGGGTCAACAATTAACAATAAAGTTCAAATGCAGTAAACTCTTATGGCATGTTAGTGCCATCTATATTTTGCATAATACCTCAGTATTTGCAGGAGTCAAACATAATTCAATGGGATTAGATAATAAGCCCTAGTGTCTTGATGAATTAGAACAGAAGTTTTAATGCAAAGATAAATATTTAATGTAATATAATGAGATTCTTAATAAGCACAAGCAAAAGGAAAGCTACTAACTGCAGAAATCAGATTTCAAAGTGAGGAGCAGATTTGCCAGTCCTGCCATGGGCTTCACCCACAATATCATCATTAAAACCTGTAACAGTGTAAGATCATTTAGGAAGCATTTCAGCCTTTAGCATTGTATACACATAAAGCATTTATCCTTACAAACAAGCTATTTACAGGCCCATTCCAGCCCTTTTTGCTTTGACAGAAACAGCAAGTGCTGCAGAATGAAAGATGAGCTACACTCGTGGCTAGTTGCTTGTATTCCAGCACTAGTAAAACAAATCATTAGGATCAAAGGGCCAGCCATTTCAATAAACAGTGTGCACTGTTGTTATTGAGACTTATGGCTTTGCTCTGCAGAGAGGGAAGGTATAAAACAGCACAAAAGAGAAATAATTTTTTTTACTGAATGGTTTGGTGTTAACAATAAATATTATACATATATAAGTATAAATAGTAGCTATACATTATATGCATACCTGTATATTAATACACAGTAGAACTCTAGGTGTACATACAAAAAGGTAGGTCAGGTCCTGACTTGCAGCCAGACCTTATGCTGGGACACAGAGGAAAGGAAGTGGTCCCTGATTCCCCCATTTACTCATTGGCTGCTCTGGCTTACAACACGGTGGTGTGTTCCACGCTGAGCAGGGGACAGTTTTATGATACAAATGGAAAGTATTTGGGGAAGAGCTGCCATGGAGAACAGGACACATTCAAAATTATTATTGTAAAATTTATAGAGTTCCATGGCTTTTCTAAGATTTTGGTCATGGATCCTTTATTTCAACTGATGAATGAGTTTGCCTTTCCCTATATCTGGGTATTCAACCAGTAAAGATGCATGCCATCCACTCTTTGAAAGCAGCATTCTCTTGAAGGGTTTCCCCACCCAATGGGTGGCCAAACCCTTGTTCAGAGTTGTTGAAGGTTAGAAGCCCCAAGCCAGCACACAGAGCCAAGTGTAACCTCATCTGCCTTAACAACACTTGCTAACTCATTGTTCAAACCATGTACAGTGAATATACACATATTTAGTAGTCATCAGCTGATTTTTCAGGATCCTGGCTAGGGTGATATTGCTGGTCATCAGAAATCTTTTGATTTGACTTCTGATCCACAGAACTCAATACAGAAATTACTGAGGTAAGAAATAAATATTAAATGATACAGAAGGAGATCCTTTTAATACTAAACACTTCATTGCCCAATGATTTTCATAATTTTCACCTGTTATTAGAAAAAGTTGGAGCAGACTTGCACAATTTGAAGGCAAAATTATACAGTGATATAATTTTTAATATAAAAGAAAGCTTCTGAAAGTGTTTGCACAGAAATATGTATTTCTCACTTACTGCTTCGTGAGGTCATCTTTAAACATTCATGAGTCATTTATCTAAAAATAAATTCTTCTCCATGGAGCTGTCTGCTAATTTTACCAAGTATTTTCAATAATAAGTTTTTAATGTGTTTTCCCCTTTCTGGTATTTCTAACTACACCTTAGAACCTAATTCCTTTAAACTAATGAATGTTTCTCCTTCCATTATGATCCATTGCTGCTGTTGCTTAGCCACTGATTATATCACCTACCCACTCTATCTTCTCTTTTATGAAAAATGTTGTTATAGCCTGAAACAATTCCACCATATAGATAAAGTATTAAGGGTTTGTGCAGGTGAATAGCTCTTCCATTTCCCACACCACTATCAGATTGGCCTATTCCTACAGGACTGCAGCATTTCTACAATCAGGATATAATCAATGTCTCTTTCTCATTCTCTGAATATTGCTGATAAAAGAATGAATCCTATTCATGCTTAACTATGGCACCAGTCATTTAACTATTTCAGGAATCTCAGAACATATGGACAAATGGGCTTTTGGATGAGCAGGGTTTATTCCACTCCATCAAGGGATGTGAGGCAGCATTTAATTTGGAGCATTAATTACCTACAGACACATTATGCTAGGCTGATATATACAGAAACACAAACTATGAGAAGACTTGGCTTGATTGACAGAACTAACTAGATTATATGAAAGAAAATTTTGCATTTTGAGTATTGAGGATTACTTGCCAATCCAATTCTTCCCAAAATATAAATAAATTTGAATGTTTCTAATCAAAGAAGTATTTTAATTATTAACCACAGCCCTCCCCCCTTTTTTTAAAAGAAAAAAAAATTAAAAAGCAGTCTGTTGGTATATAATGAGCAAAAGGACTGAATTACTTAGCATTCTACAGCTGTGGTATGTTGAAATGCAGAAAGTATTGCAAAAAACAGGTTTCAACTATTCTTTCATTTGATTCAAATATATTAATCCTGAGACCCAGTGAAAACCACTCTATTTTCCTTGGTTTGGATTGAAATCAGCCAGTTCCACCTCTTTGAGAGAATTGATGGGTGCAAACTATAAAACTTCATGTAAGAGCTCTGTCATCTGTGGGGTCTTACATTTAAACCTTACTGAAGACAAGCCCTATCATGCAAATGATTGCACTCTGGCTCTAAACAGCCCTTAGTTTCAGCAAGTCCCTCTCTTTTCACCTTTGGCTGATCTTAATCTGGAAGCAGAAATGCTGCTCTGTTATCTGAAGTACCACTGGACTCAGTGGTGCAGTTATGGAGCCCTGTCACATTTCAGATTTTTACTGATTTTTTTTTAAACTGTGCATACAAAAGATTTGCTTTGTAGTTCGTATTTGTTCGTGCCTCTCAAGGCTGTAACTCAGCACAATGAAGTCCTGTACAGAACTTGTAGATCATTTTGTGTGAAGGTTTGTTCCTCCTCATTTCTTTCCTTCTTTTGAAAAATGTTAAGCTCTCATTTCCAATTTGCTGGATTCAAAATGTGCAAGTATAAAAAAAAGGGCCTTGGTGTTTTGATCAGAAACCACTGACCGTGTTGAATCAAGTTGTCCATGGGAATATATTTATGATGTCACAACTTGAGAACCTGTCCAGGTCCAACACATGCCAGAAATGTGACATTTCCCCAGGGAAAGAACTTCTGCCTTTTGTTCAGCCCCAGCCCATAGCTTAGACAACCTCAGTTGTGCTGATTGGCATCAACAGGCATTTTCTGCAGCACAGTAGAACAGAATGGTGCTGATGGTTTCATTTAAAAAATGACTGGCTATTATTTTTTTGTACTGACTGAAATACATTGAGAGAAGAATCCTGATTTGGGGTTAATCTCTCTGTATGGGAGGGACTGTGCCACTTCCCAATTAACTAAAAAATACACCTTAAGTGATAAAATAAAAAATCCTGTGTCCATAAACAATATCTTTTTATTCCTTTCCCTTTTTTGAACTGTAATAATCCTCTGAATTATTGCTAATCATTATTAAATTACTGGATAGTTATTGGGAAATTATCAGCTCACTTACAATAAAATACTAATTTTCTCAGTTTCATTGACTAAGCTTGACCATCAAATTCATAGAAAAATTGTATCAGGGTAGTGTTTTCCTTATTATTCTTTGAGAAGACATTTCATTACCATGCAAATAGAAGTACCTCTGAGCAGTCTCATTGGTATATGCCACAGGTAACATGTAAACCATGGTTTGAAGTCACTCCACAATTTAGACAGGAAGTATAATTCAAATTTGACTGCAAATACCACTGTTTTCCTGAGATTCAATATTTACATATGGCAAAGTGGTGGGTGGATATCTATTCCATGTGCAAAGATTAGAAAGAATAGTTGTGGAAGATACTGTGCCAGAGAAAGAACATTTAAAGGAAATGCACTTTGTAATTAGATTAATAACAGGCAATTAATTTGATAGAAGCAGGCAGCCTATTTGAAAGCAACAGAAGTACATAATATAATCAAAGCATATTTGGTCCAATTACCTGCATTTGTTTATTTATTTAAAGGCATGTTGTGTACACACATTATCACTACCTTTAAATGTTTATTTTAGAAGAGAGTGTAATACCCAACATGCCAGGAGAACACTGAGAAACACCCAGTGTTTACTCCTAGAGAACAGATATGGTCAGGAAACAGTTCAGGCAACTGCAAATTCAGTTTCAATCACAACTTCTCAAGAACACTCTTTGTAGGATGGGACACAAACAGAGCCCCAGCTGTAGCAGAAAGGATGATGCCAGCACCTGCGAAACAGGCTTCAGGTTGTTACACCTGAACACAGACACAAGTGGATACAAACCTGAGACCTAACAACAAATCAGCCTAACAGCCAAGAACGGTGCCTTTCTTTACCATGAAGCTAATCTAACCCCACTGTCACTCTGCAAAGCAGGTTTAGCTAGACTAATCTTTCTTAAGTGCCTAAACACGGAGCTTCTGCAGCCAGCCACAGCAGTCATTGATTTCAACACTGCGAAAACACTTTCTAAAGACAACTCTGTAATCAAATGTGGTTATTTACCTGTCATAGTCTTGGCAGATCTCCCCAACAGCTACCAGTGCTTTCAAGTACTCGTTGGGTTGGTAGGGGTGGATGTAGTGCAGGGAGCAGCTGTTCCTGGGATCACCGTTGGATGCAGTGAAATCGATAGCTACCTGGAAAAGAAACAAAGCTCTACTGAGTATATCCACATCAACCATGCATCTTTACCAGAACCAGTTTGCTGGGGAGACTGCAGCCTTAAGGCAAAGGTCGTTTTACAGTGTATTTAATCAAATTTGAATTAGGATAGTACTGATAAATACATTTAGAAGCAAATGCCAGTTTATAAAGTAAGAGTTAATAAAACTAAAGTGGCGTAATTAGAAAAAAAATTACCTGTGTTGCGATTCTGTGGGGAAAAATAAGTTCTAATAGAAATGAATCAAATTAATTATCTCTAGGTTCTTATCCTTAACTAAATTATTCCAGCTCAGGTGATATTCAGTACACAAAAGCTTTGCAGCAAAAACATCCCTAGAGAGTTAAGTCCTACTAAAACCAAAAATTAAAACTCCAGTAAGGGACATTTGTCAGCAATTTTAATCCTTACTGTGGCTATTACTTGTCTGATATTTTTTGTCTTCAAAATATTTAAACATTAAATAATTAACCCTCACAATTTCACAGTTGATAGCAAGCTTAAATGTGAGCTGCAGGATAAAAACAAAGCTTGAATCCTGCACAGATTTTTGTTTGCTGTTGTTGAAAAAGATGGTGGGAATAAGCAAATATTAATGAATCCTCTCAAAATTAATTTCTTGCTTTTAAAATGCTCTTTATACTTTTCACTGAAGAGGTACTCTGGCGTGCATCTTGCTGTGATACGACTGTCATGGATCAGAAAGTCCTCTGAATTTGTTGAATTTGTGATGCTGCTTTATAGGAATTCTGAACAGGAGTAACAAGAATCCCAAAGTGTCTCATAGAGGGAATAAAGCCATTTGCAATAAGTCTGCAAAAAGAACTCTGAATGCCCAGGTCTCCTTTGCAAATGTGCAGCTTCCCCAGCTGCAGCCTCTGCTTGGAACAGGGAACACTATTTTATGCACCTCTAAAATGAAACATGATATTTTCATGCTGCCCTTAAAAAAACTACACAGTCCTCCTGAAGCTTATTTTTAATTGCTATAAAATAAAAGGGAAATACCATAGTAGGTCAACCAAACATGGTTTTCTCCCACTGTTTCTGATTTTCCACCTCCATCTCTGAAGAAAATGGCCTGCAGTAAGCTTGGAAATCCTTTTGTTGTCTTGACCAACTATGAACCCCTGGCCCTGACCACATTCAGTCAGGAGAGATGAGATTTTGGCTTGCAAATAAAGTAATCTTTCACCTCTGCTTCCTATCACTGTTCACACACTCAAGCACTGAGTTTGTTTTCTACATAGATCTTTTTCCAAAAACGGTACCTTAACTTGAATAAATCAAGGGGAAACTTCTCATGCCTTCACTTGTAAGTGTACATAACTGAGGAACACTACATACACATAACTGAGGAAGAAAGAAACACTAGTGGTTTGTGAAACCTAAGGTAAATCCATGGATGCTTGTAAGGACCAGCTTAGTTTTGGGATAATTATTCACAAAAAATCTTAGTCACGGTATGCACATTTTCCTAAAAATATGTGTATTTTTTCTAATACTAAGTAAACCTTAATTTTGATTACAGAAGGTGCAACTGTATGATAGAGAAACAAAGGCTATTCCAGTAAAATTGTTAAAAGTAGGTGTTTTTACTGATAATCTCAGAACACTGAAACACATTAACAAGACTTGAGTGATGTACCAAACAGAACAGGACAAGTCTTCCCTCGTGGCTCTCAGCCATGGCTAGATGCTTTGGAAATGAAAATAAGAGCACAGTGTAGGAAAAAGGAGTGGGTTTCATGAGCTTGGAAAAAAGCCTGTGTTTGGGAAAGAAAAAAGCACTTCATAGGACAAGCTTCCTTTTGGAAATGGTCCTTGCAATAGAGGGCTGCTGATAAGTAATAAAATATCCTCATTTCCTATGATGAAGCATTTATGAATATTTGTACTCGGTAGCAGTGTGCTTGAATTTGATCCAAACCTCTGTTTGACTCCCAAGGGGAGAACTCATAAGGAAGATGACCACAATTCCAAAATAACAACGCAGAGCTCTGCTCTTTTAGTGTTACCCAAAAGGTCTTGTGCAAATACATAGGATGAGGATTTGTAAAAATAAGTTAACATATCACAGAAGTTATGTTAATCTTACAACTGAACTTATCTTCTGGGCAGCAAAGTAGGAATCTTTCTTACATTTGATTTTTACGAGTGTGTCTTTGACATATCAGTTCCAATGTACCAGTCATCTTCCCAGAGCTAAATAAGAGCATAACATGGCAACAGCTACACTCTTAGTACTGGGGGTTTTTTTTTCCTCAGCCTTGTAAAAGAGTGATTTTCATTACACTGAAAACGTCCTACATGGCTGAAACCTCCTGCTAGATCTGTCAGCAACAAATCAGCCCACCCAGAACTGTGACCTGCCTGAGAGAGCATCTGTCCAATATATCTTTCTATTACAGTTCCTTTTATGCATGTTACACATCCTTTCCACTGTATTTCCCAAAGTGATGAAAATGTCTTCTGACTACAGACCCATTTGCACTGCCAGCTTCTGAACATTTCTTCTGCAGCAGAGAACACTGTCTGATAAGAGATAGAGGGTTTGGCAATAAGCAGGGCATAAAAATAGAGGGCTGGAATCAGCACTATTGATCTCTATAGATGAAAGCTTCTTAATAACTGGTTTTAAAGCGAAGGAAAAGTTTGCTTTCGTTTTCCAGAGACATTCTTGCTAAGTACAAACCATGTTGCTACAATACATGTACAAAGTATCCCAAGAACACGCAGCATGATGTTACCAAAGCTTTCATTAGTGCCTTAAATTAGCAGGTACATCATACTACAGCCTTTTGTTATCAAATGTGTGCTTAGCATCCCAGTTTCCCTCCCTCAGCAAGTGCCCTTTCAAATCACAGTTGTATTGTACTGCCTGTACACAGCACGAGCTCAACAGAAATGGCATTAGTATTAAGACAGTGACAACAACAATACATACACCGGGAGAGTCTCAAACAACCCCAGTTCCATTCTGGTTAACAAAAGTGGAAACCTGGCAAAGTGGAAGCAACAGGGTCTCCTCTGTTTCAGTGGTCTGAATGAATCAGATTAGGACTATGTGAAAGGAGGATTATACAATGTGTGCAGAAAGCAAGGGAGCATGGAATATCTCCCCTGTGGGCTGCACCCTTTTGCTTCAGTGACCACTGGAGAGCCTCTGACACACGTCTGGAAACAGCAGCACATCTCACAGCCAGTCTGTGCAATCGTGCTGAGGACTGGCACAGGAGGAAAACATGCAGAGTCAGTTTGTGCTGATCTTTAGACAGAACCACTCGGTTGTGCATGTGGAGAGCTCCAGGCACAGAGACGTCACAGCGGCTTCCCCCGAGTCCGTGTGGGTTGAAAGCTGGTAGTGCTGAGTTTGTACAGTAGTGTAGCTGGTGGATTTACTATTGAGGGCAACAGTAATTCAGGGATTTCTGTGCTTCACAGTATAATGAATCTTTCATCTCCTTTATGCCCTCACTGCCCACACTTGCAGATGAGTTTACCTAAGTTTCCCATCACCAATTGTTTCACTTCATTTCAGCAAAATGAAATACAGTAAATTACAGGAGAAGCAATACTACCCACTTTAGCCCACTTACCCCATCACTTTTAAACTTGTGGTTCACAGACTAATAATAAGAAATGTGTGACAAGTAAATAAAAGGCAAGCAAATTGCCACAGCCCTCCAGTGCACTGTGTGAGAACTTGCTCTTCCATTGGAAAGCATTTAGGAGGAATCAAAAAGAGTTGAAAAGCCCAGCTGTAACTTAATATATAAATCCTTAGACACTTTCTAATGGTTGCAGTGTCCCTGTGCTTGAGCTAGAGTTGTGGGAAATGCATATTAAGTGGTCTTTGCATGGACCATAAGCACATATTCTTATTAGAAAAGGCCTTCAAATGTCACTTGAAGACATAAATGTCTTTCTGCTAATGCCCTTGAACACAGTTGATGATTGAGTTCTTAGAGACATATTTTCAGGGAGAAAATGTCAGGAAAGATAAATTAAAGGGGTTTCCAGGGACTGGCAAGTTTCAGATTTAGAGGAAAAATGTGCATTGGAGGTATGTGGGGATAAAAGAAGTAGCCAGGTAAGGCAGAGAGGTAATTACACAGGATGCTTTACTAGAGAGAAGACAACTATAAAGATCTTTGTCCACTACAGTGAGTATTTCCTTCAAAACCAGAGACTGGGTTGTCAGTTCTGGGTGTTGTCCAATGAGTTTGTGCTGTGTACAGGCAAAGTGCATCTTTTACACCTCAAAACCCTGATTTGTAAACAAGAAGACAACCCCACTACAATACCTGCTGCTATGGCTGGAACTTTCTGTTGGGACAAATGAAAAAAATGTCTTTTCTTTTTGGGAAATGAAGGTTTGTCTGGAAAAAGTGAAATAGAACATCTCAGTAGCATCCAATGTCTGATACTTGATACGTGGGAGCAGAAACAGGGCCAGATGCTACAGGAAAAGATCTCCAGAAGAAGAACATAACCTTGGTGCAATAGATTTTAGCCCTGTAGCTGGCGTGAATTAGAAGTCACATAAAGAAGACTGAAATTGAGGCACAATGTGTATTCCTATGCTATGGAAAATACTGATATATTATATTAATTATATTATTTTTTTAGATTAAAAATAAAAAAAAATCAAAAACCAAACCCACACAGCATTAAATATTTCTCAAAATGATTAATTGGAAGTGCAAAATATTGTATTTCTGTTTATGGAGAGCTCTGTAATTCACTTTATCCCCTATTCCTTGAACTGAATAGCTTCTGAATTTGCTCTAAATTACAGCTCTGCCCCCCTGTAGTGCCATGTCACTGTTGGTAGCTATGGCTGAGGTCTGAAACACCAGCATTTACCCCAGGGTGACAGACAGAAGTCTATCAGGACTTTCTGTGTGTGTGTGACTTTCTGTATGGCCCTATTTAAGGGGAAACCACCTACTTTACGTGAGGACTCATTCTGGAAGGGAAGACTGGGCCTTAATAAATTTTGCAAGAAGACCTTAATAATTTACCAAGGAGTGGCATGTAAGACTCATTTCTCCATGAAAGTAATAAACTGGTATCTAAGGGGATTCCGTTCCTTTAAAAAAAAATTAGAGAAGTAAGTCACTTACTGTAAACTGTATTTGGCAGCCTCCCATGATATAATCTAAGAAAGAATGCATCTTGTGGATCTGCAGACAAGAAAGCAAGACATTCAACTTAGCTGTGTACTGATAAAACATCAGAGAGCTGCCTGAAAAAAACAATAGATTGGTAGGACAAAAGAGACCAACTGAAAATCAGGTAAAGGAAGAAATCGTTAAATACAGTTTGAGACAGAAACAAACACATGAACAGAGAAAATATTAAAATTCTAAAGAAAGGAAAATTTACATCAAAGGTAGAACCCAGTTCGTTTCAGTGAGAAGGCAGTGGAAATTTTGCTATTGGTTCAGGAGGAACAGGAGCAATTCTGCAGAAATGATAGATGGATTAAAGGGGAACACACCAGGTTGGCGAGTCTTGAGGTGTAAGAGTTTAGTAGTGTCTTCTGCATGGCACAGCAGCAGGGACAGGACAAGGGAAATGAAACAGGAGAGCTGGGGACAGTCACCTTACTTTTGAGATGCAAGTCCTTGTATTTACTTTTTGTGGGGCATCAGCTTCCATTGCTGTTCTACAGACAGTTCCCCTGTGTTTCCATGTTTCCAACTACCATTAAAATATACAACTGAGAGCTTAGTAAAGAAACTGCCAAAGTGCTGAATATATGTTTACCTTGCACTGGTTAAGGATGACGATGCCTGAGTTCTTGTAATTCTTCTTCTTTGCTTTGTACTTGGGGTTAATGCATTCCCATTGTACCTGTGAAAAAGAGCAGTCACTCTTTGGAGGAAAATTTATGTACAAATTGAATAATTAACAAAAATTACACTGTCTGATTCCCACAGTTGACTAAATCATAACAAATAGTGGTGCACAGAGAGGATGAAATGAAAACTATTAACTGTGCAGAGAATGATCTTAATAGAAAAACACCCAGGGCAAATATCAGTCTTTGTGCATACACAGGTGGACATGGCACTAAGAGAGAGATCCAAATTCATTTGTTGTCATCTTCCAGTCTTGTAGGTTCAAGTGTTACATAAGCAAGATTGAGGATCTTTTGAGATTGTTTAAGAAGAGAAAAAAAAAAAGAAGTAAATACTGAGGGGAGCAACCTGATGCATTGTATTAACTACAAAACTGGTGGTGCAGTAACACTGGAGCTTTGTATTAAACTCAAGATTGGAGAAATTCTGGTCAGCTACCATCTTTCTTTCCCTTACAAGAGAGCAACAGTTTCTCCTATAAGTCTGACAGCAAAACGAAAAGTTAGGAAAATCACTAAAAAGTGCATAAAGATGCAGTTAACTAATTATTGAGAAGTTTGAAAAATTCCCTAAGGATATATTAAAATCCCTTTTTGAAAATTTTCTCATGGTTTTATTTACAAATAGTCAGTTTTACAGCAAAGCAGTCCTACCTTGTTACTGAAATACATTGTCTTGTTCTCCTCATAACATCTGTCAGATTCTTAATCATTTCAATTTCATGTGTTCTGCCTTCCTCTGGTTTCAGGCAGATTGATTAGGTTCAAGCTTTCAGACCATCACCTCTAATGTCTACAGTATTATTCATGTCTCTTACTGCAGGAATAAAATGTATATTGGCATTTGTGCATACAGATTTTTACCTGTAATGTGTTACTAAATATGGTTAATAACATCACTAGTTTCTTACAGGGAGGTATTTTAAAGTGTGGGGAGAAAACACGCTATGCTGGGTAACACAAAGAATAGAACTCCAAAAGGAACCAGGATGACCTCTTATCTAAAAATCCCTATTATGACATTTTGAAATTAAACACATATATATGTCTTAAGTGTCACAAGGTTTTTCCTATAATGAAAACCTTCATAAGTGTTATAATACTTTGTCTATAGTGAAGTTCATATGTGATATATCTTAGCAAAGTGTTTAAGCAGGGAAAACTACTTTTACCTTATGAAAAGCCACAGTTATTGCATCAAGCTTCAAACCATTGTCTAAGAGTATTTATTTGGATGCCTGAAGTATTTCAGACTTAGAGATTTTGTCAAACATTTAAAAAGGGAAGGCAAACCATATGGCTTTGGAGCAACATGAGACCATTTCTGCATAGGGGAGGGGAGTATTTTCATCACTGTACAGCAGAGACAGGTGACAGAGTGAAGAATGGGAAAAGACAAAAAAACTATTCCAAGTGCAGGAAGCACATCTGCTTGCTCTCCCAGCTAGCCTACAGCTCAATTATTTGTCTTGTGAAAGGAATTTTCCAACTGAGAAGACAGGCACACACAGGCCCTCATGTTCAGGGGAAATCCTCTATAAACACTTTTCTCTGCTCAACAGGAGCAGTCAGGCTCAAGAAAGAAAAGCCCTTCTCTCCAAGCAAAGAGAGTGCTCTGTGACACAACCCTGGAGTGCAACAGGCTCACATTTGGGAAAGCATCTGATAGCAAAGCAAAGGCACTGCCCACTCACATCTTGGTATGTTGCTGTCGGATAAAATGGTTTAACACACAGTTGTCTCCACACATACTGGATGTATTCCTACAGAGAAATTGTGCTGTCTGTAAATTATAAACAAACTGTAATCTATCAAATAGAAAGAAAAAGCAGGAGGATTTGTGCTCCTCCCTTTGACACTGAAGTACACTGGAGAGATGTTGTTGCTTCCCCCCCGAACATCCAAGGTGCACCTCCTTAATTTTACCATCCTCAAACATGAATACTTTTCAATGTGCGTGTTTAAAAAAGGCCTGACCTATAGGAAGCCATATATTATGCACAGAATTTCTCTCATTGGGAGAAGGATCATTTAAGCCTGAAAAGCATTATGTTCATGGTATTTCTATTATGAAAGAAGTTTAAAGTACATAAGGACAAAAGGGGCCCAAAACATTACTTCAGGGGAGAAAAAAAACTGTTCTTGTGGCCAGCCTCTCAGGTTTCCTTTGCTAACTGTAAAATGCAATTATGAATGTTCCCCTACCCTGCAAGGCATTTTGAGATTTATGAATAACAGTTCTCAGCAACTACCTAAAGCTCATTAAAATATTATATGTGCAAATCACTAATGTCATTGGTGTAGATGATAAAGCAAAGGAAAGATCAGATTAGAAAATTTCTAGAAAGTAGGAAAACAGAAAGAAAGAACAATTTTGCACCTACTAAATCTGCTGGTAAAAGTATAAAGAAAGGAAAGCAAGAGGAGAGGAGGGAGAAGACATTTCCCAGCTCATAGGCTTAAAAAACAGCCAATAAGACTGTTTTACATAAAACTCAATCCTCACCCACCAAGATCCACTTCTGACTTTTGCAATTCCCACAGTTCAAGCTAAAGATGTGACAAGCATCATTTGAAGGAAATTCCCTATACAGGTCTTTTTATATCTCCAACTTTTCTAATGAGAACAGAGTTCAGAACACAGCTCTAAGCAGGTAAGTAATAATGAGAAACAATTCTCAAATATTTTGCTTGCACTGTGAGACCAACCTCAATTTCCAGCCTGTTCCTGCATTCCTGGTATTGATTTGGTATCTAACACTGTTTTTTATCTGTTCATTTTTGCTCTTAAATTAAGTTTTCAGTTGAGAGGAAACTAATGCAAGAGCTTGCAACCTGACACTAATGGTAAACATTGTGAAGTTTGGATTCATCAATTTGAAAGTCACTTAGCATTTCCTCCAAATGCCTGACAGCTCTGGGCTATGTGAATTCTTTCCCTGTCAAACAGTGAATCTGAAGCAGAAAGCAATCTGGGTTTGACTCGTCTCCTGTTAATTTAAGTAATGTTGCAAATGTTGGTAATGAAATCCCAAGACTATACTGTGTTTGTGTTTCTTTTATACCCTTAAATTTAAACGAGAATTTCTGAGTATGAAACAGCTATTTTTCAGAGTCAGTAAACTAATGCTGACACTTGGAAGGTCCTAATCCTCTTGTGGCTGTGATGAGGAGACACAGATCCCTCAATGGGAGATGTTCCTCTCTGTAGTGAAGGATGCTGCCTTTCCAAACATCCTTACTCCTTTTCTTACTAAGCCTTTAGAGGAGAGAGAAAAGCAAACAGTGCAAGTGCCCATGCCACACACCAGCAAAGGGAAGTGGAGGTGACTAAATGAAGGCAATCATTATAAAACCAAAATTTGGACAGTATGTGGCTACCAGCAGCACAGATTAGTCAGAGAAAGAACTGAGAGTGTAAGGACAATTTCACATACCCTAAGTCAAGAGCAGTTGCTTTCTCTGGGACATGGTGCTTGCAAACCAGGACACTGGGTAGTCCTGTGAGGAAGGGGCTGGAAACCTGTGGCAAAGCTTGGGTTAGCATAGCATGTTTTCTTGCCTCCCCTGCAATTCTTTTGTTTCTATCTTCTTCCTTCCTGTACAGCTGCTGCAAAAAGTTGCATCGTTTATAAATGACAAAGAAGGCACCACAGTCTAATGGATGGGGCAAAAAACCCTGATCAATAGCGGGCAGCATTATATCCTGCACTGTCCCTTTCTGATGCCTCAAGAAAAACAAGTCACTTTTAAGCGAACTGCATCTCCTCCTGCCTGACAGGCTAGTTCCTTCCTGCCATCCCTCTAGGCAAGAGGACAGGATGGTTTTTCTTTTTCCTCTTCCTGTCCCAGAAATACATCCACCATGGGAGAAGAACTGCTTTTAATCGTTATCAGAGGTTTCCTCTGGAAACTTGCCCCTGGGGAATGAAGTGAAAATTAAAGCCTTTCTGGTTTCCCCAGCCAATGACCCATCCTCACCCACTCTCCCAAGGCTGTACCACTGGTTGCCTCATCACAGGGATTTGGAAGGTGCCCTGGGGCCAGTGGGAGCTGCTGATGTTGCAGACACCCCTGGGAGAACTTGGCTGTCTCCTGATAAAACTAGGCATGGAATTGTCCATTAGTGTCAATAAACTCCCTGGCTCATTACCAAGGGCTTATAAGTCTCAGTGTTATCTGAAGAGCTACCTGAAGCAAAGGCCCTGAGCGAGGGTCATAGGCAGGGACCTGGGCCAAGATGCCCTCGAGATGCTCTCCAACCTTGTGCACTTCACAGCTCTCCTCCCCCCCCTAATAACATCCCAAACTTGTGGGAATGTAGTGGAGATGGTAAGGACAGCAGGGTTTCTTCCTCCTCTTCCCTTCTGTGTGTGTGCATACGCACATAGGTCCATTTCTTATGTAATGCAGGAACAGATTTTTTCCTTACATAACTCCTGTGCTGCATGGGGCTCCAAATGATTTCTCTGACTTCTTTTCCCCCCAGATCCCTCTGGCTTTATTGTCTCCATTGAAAAAAAACAAAAAGGTGACTATTTTCTCATTAGTAGAGAACTTTTCCGTTCAACTATGATAAGCTTTAATAGTATTTACATTTTTATAACCTCAAGCTTTTTCTAGTCGTGTTCAAATATATTTGATAGAGTAATATTAGAACACCTTGCCAAACTGCCACTGTACACACATATTAAAATATATATTATACATATATTGGGAAAAATCCTAAAATGCAATAAACTCAGAGTATTTATTAGTATTTCACTTAAAAAATGCAACAGATAGGGATGGACTTATTCTAACTGTGCTTTCTTGTGTCAGGATTATGGTGAAGGAATAAATAATGAATTCTGGAATTGTGGAAAGTGTTAACATAAGGTTTAGAAATCATAGAATCATTAAGGTTGGAAAAGGCCTCTAAAATCATTGAGTCCAACAGGTATCATCCCAGCACCACTAAGTTCACCACTAACCCCTCATTCATGCAATGATTGCTTCAGATCTGCATTTGAACAGCAGGATGTCTTTGGTCATTTTTTATGGTGGCCAGTGTGAAAACACACTAGGTGTCAGAATATAACACTCTGTGACCATAAGGTAATTTTTATGGAACAGGAACACACACCAAATTATTATCCTGAAGTTGTTCATAATCAGGAATAGCATGAATTGATTTTTGTATCTGTACCACCAACCAAAGATCAGCAAGTTTTCCCAAAACTGAGTGCTTTCAGACATGGCGAAGCAACTGACACTCTGAAGGAGTCATAATTCAAGATTATCACCCAATTCAAGAATCTCACCCAAGACCTGCCACATTTAGGAAAGAAATTCAGAAACTACTTACACTAGTCCAGATCAAAAGAAGTGATCAGTCATTCAGACAAGGAATCATCTCTTCTACCTTCACCCAGCACTGGTTCAACCACTAGCAAGCTGCCAGTGCTAGATTCACAATATTTATCTAAATGATGCCTGGTCTCAAACACACATTCCTGAGAAATCTGATGGTGGAGGCAGGCCAGCAAGCCACCTGTAAGCTCACTGGAGGCTGACACTCAAAATTGGGGATAGTCAGTACCCAGCTCAGGGATGGAACTGTAATAGTCTTAGCAGCACCATCAGGTGACACATACCCATTGTGACCATCTCAAGTGGTTCTGTAGCAGTTGACAGATTGGCTACAAGATAAAAAATATCTTTACTTTTAAAGGGGGGAGATTGAAGAATGGCTCAGAATGGTCTGTGTTTTCTAGAGGATGAACTCTCTACAATTAAAAGGCAACTTCAAGATCCTTGCCAGCTCCTCCAGAGATGAGTTGAGCTGATGACTACTAGCAGTTCACAGAGGACACACAGTCCTTCATGCTCCCAGCACAAACTGTGGTACTCCCACTCTTCCTACTTAACACATTTCTGACAACTTTTGGTGCTGATAAGAACCAACACAGACACTGCTGATGGGCAGAGGGAGGGCTGTGCCATTGGTGTAGCCGCCTTTAACACTGCACAGGTTTGCAGCTGATGCTTAAGAAAAGTTCCTGGATTCCCAGTCAGTGATGAACATTCTCTTCTCTCCAGTTGCCTGGGAAAGTGAAAAACTCTAGTTGCCAAAGACTAGGGTGTTTCAGTTGTCTTTTGATTATCTTTTAACAGAACTACAGCAATGTCCCATAGCCAACTGTGAAGATTACTGCATAAAAGGAAACATAACCAGAAGAAGTTCCATCCACTGCGTCTCCTTAGCAACTCAAGCAGGGACATTGGACCTGAGCTCTGCTCTTTACACTGGCTTGCACAGCATCTGAGATGAAATTCCAGGTTTTGGCCCTCACCTTCAACACTCACTGTCATGATGCTATGTGAAAGAGTGCTTAATGCCAGGGCCTGAAGGATGCGGCTGGCAGTTTGATTCCTCTGACCGAATAGAGTACTAAATGGAAAACACTATTTTCTGGACTCAGGCTATGAAAAGGTCTCTTCTAGGAACAAAGAACTGTGTCTAACCTACTGATCTTCTCACTTCTCTTATGTGGACTTCCTTATCAGAAATACCTAGCAACACATCCACTTAAAGGCAAAACACCTTTTTTCTCCTCTGTCATTCCCTTAAGGTTTACTATAAACTCTTTATTCAAAGCAAACACTCCATTGCACGTGCTTTTCCTTTAGGGAGACTAAAACTAAAGAAAATAATGCACAAATGTTAATCACATTACTTAATGTTGCACAAAGGATGTTGACATAAACTGTGCACTAAGATGGTTTTTTAAGGTCCACAGATAATGGCATTTATTGCCTTTAACAGCAACAGTTCTTTCTGTAGAACAGAGAAAAATTAGACAGGATGAGGGAGAGAAAGGGAAATTGCTTTCTGGCTCCAGCCAAGTGGCATGACTTTCAATGGGAGTGACCTCTACAACATGGGATCACTATATTTTTTTCATACCAACTATTTTCACCAGGATCTGCTCAAACTCCCTACTGCTAGTTCTTGTCTATTATGCTATTAGTGCTCATCAAAGTCGCCTTTCATCAGGTGCAAGAGCCATCTAGCATGGGCATGTGTATTTTTGGGCCACCATTTATCAGCCACTTAAATGATTAATGCTTACTGGCTTATCCACTAAATCTTGTTTTCATCTAGAATAGGCTACAAAATATGGATTAGAAAACAGAAGAAGGGAGACTGATTCTCACATTGGTGGTAATTGTGTCCCATGAGAACCAGCCATACCAGCAGCTTCAGGTTTTGCAGGTACAAGGGCAAAGAATAACTGCACAGTAACAACAGAATGAGGGGAACAAGGAGAAATAATGGCACAGCTCCTTAAATGTGTGGAGGAAGATTGCAGTGCCAAATGGCACGCCCTTAGCAAGACAAGGTTTCAGGCACTTAAAGTACAGTGCAACATTAAAACATTCCTGGGCAGCACTGCAGTGTCAGCCTAGAACAAAAACTGACAAATGGCTGTACTATCTTCTTATGCCTCTGAAAGAGTAATCATCCTTTTTGCTAGCTGGGGATGAAAAAAAGCACTTTCTCCATCATAATGAAGAATATATAGCTTGTCCCTCAGAGCCAGTGGTGGCACTCTTGACTACAAGTCTCTTGTCTTGGCCAATGAACTGTCTTTTTGGGAAGGACCATGACGGTCTTTTGAAGACATTTACATTGCAAATATGCACCCTTTACCACCCTCACACAACCCCTGCCCCAGTCAAAGGTATTTCTATACAAAATCAGTGTTGTCACATCACTGGCCTTGTTAATGTTATTAATTCCGGGATCTGTTTACCTCTTTATTTCCCTTCAAATTCCATTTGGTTAAAGTTTTGATCCTCTGACTTAACTTGAGAGAGCAAAACAGGGTTTCATTTTCACTCAGGTTCTGTTCAGAAGTTATTTATAATGGATCACTGATACATATCAACAGTATTTTACATATGTGAGCAACATTTGCCAAGCTTCAGTGTGTTCCAAGAACTTCAGTAGAAAACATCTAAACAGATGTTTCTTGACATTTCTTCCCAGTAAAAGTTGCTTGACATGTGGCATCACCTGACTGCTTACCATTTATCAAGCACCTTTTGACTCTGTGTGAACTTTCTATTAACACATTTTAAAAAGAATCTTAATATAAAGCCCAAATAAATCTTATTAAGCATTTGTGTTGTGTTTTGAGATCACCATGCAACAGTGAATACAAATTATCTGCAGATCCAACATTTTTAACTCCCTCTCAGAGAATTTATCAAAACTAACACCTTTAGAAGTAAGTAATAATAGAAAGTGACAATTTCTGAAATTAGATATGCCAAATCATTTATCATAGTCATTTATCAACTTCAATTTGAAAAGACCAAGCTGACATGAAGAAGTGAAATTATTAATAAACTAACAATTTAATTTTCCCTTAGGACTGCAAATCATGAAATATTTATAAAACCAATTAGTTTCACCATGATGGGTTCAAGTTAAAGGTGGCAGAAATGAAGGCAGTACATGATAAATGGAGAAAGATGGAGCATGACCCTCACCCAGTAAAGGCCTTAAGGCCAGTAGGGAAATGCTTTGACTGCCCAGACTGTTTTGCCATCGGAGCACAGCACCTCACAGAAACAACGTGCTTGGGCTCAAAGGAAACAAATCTTAGTGGACAGAAAGGCCTACAGAATGGGAACTGACAAAGACCCTAAATATTTCAGGCGTGGGAATACAGGAAATGCTTTTTTGCATTTTCAGATTATCCAGGTAACAGTAAAACCTATGGGAGAGACCAACACAGAAATCCACTTCTGAGAGAAGATGAGGCAATGTCACCTGCTGTACCCTGTCACCAGGATTGTCTGAGAACACTACAGAGCCTACTTACTGAGATTGCTTAGGTGCTTTCCACTTACCTGTCTTCCTTCCATAGCTCCTCGCATTTCCTTGAAAGTTGAGCTAAATTCTCCAATGAAGTCATGCTTTCCATTGGAATCCCAGTCCCAAACTATGCACTGGGGAGATAAAGGAGAAAAGAACAAAAGAGAACATTTTTCTTCAGACAGAAAAGAAGTTTTATTGAAAAATACTACAGGAGAAACTAGGATATACATGGGGTGCTTTATCTAACAGGAAATCACAAGACATATTAAAACCATATTCTTGTACTGATCAAAATAAAATGGCAAGTGGAATCTCAGCTCAGCTTGGTGTTTACAGTTGTGTGTTTTGGAGTTGGTCTGATGAAAGAAAGTTTCTGTATTTCAGAAAGAAAGGATTTCTTGTCTATCTCTTTTTGCTAGGTGTAAAAATACAGCATTATGTGTATATGCGTGTTCATGGTCAAATGGTGTCCTGGCTCACCTAATTGTTGTGCTTTACAAATATAAATCAATATTCAAAACCCAAGTTGCTTTGGGCAAACAGTACTGTTCTCATTTTTACAGTCAGTGAAGGTGAGACAACAGTTGGAGAGATTATTTTCTGAAATGGCTTTGCAATTACACCCACCAGCGTTCGGTGCCCATATCTTGGCTGTTTCCCCATGCTGCTCAACAGTGACTATGCAAACCAAACGTCACTGGTAGTCTCTCCTAAACTCAGGCATAAAGATGAATATCTCAATGAGTTTGAGCTGTGAGAATTTTATTTTACAGATTTTGCTAACTACAATTCAGCTAGCGAAGACCAAAGCACACAGCAATAACCACAGGCTTAGTTAAATTATCATTTTAAAACTGGTCCAAAGACAACAAAGGGGCTCACAACTTTACAGAATAAAATCCCAAATTCAGCCTCATGTTCTCTCAAGATAAAGGTCACACAAGTTGCCTGAATCAGGAAGCCCTTACTGAAAAAATCCTGCTACAAAATAGTTCTTTTTCTTAGGCATTTTTTTTTTAAAGTAGAAATGCCTCAAAGCCATCTGCACTGTCACATGGGGAGTGCACTGACACCTAGCTGTCAGATGGCTTTGAGGGCAACTTTGACTCCCTCATGTGAGCCCAGGTCTTACAGATCTGTGCATGCATGTGGGATGAGAACTCCACTGGTGGGAGTAGCAGAGGAGCTGAAAAAGGCAGGAATTAAACCAGACTGGAAGTGGTGGGGCAGAATTAACAAGCTTAACAACAGCGGGTTTTATCCGGCTGCTTTGTCTCAGTGAGGCTCAGAGCTTTCAACCCACACAACACAAGAGGAAGAGCGAGGTTTGCTCCTCAAAGACTCCTCAAGCCATTTGAAGTTTGCTTGGTCCAAAGGGGCACTGAGTTCACCCAGAAGGAAATTGAAATCGTTAGATCTCGACCGGATTTTGAGTTTTAAATATTTCCAAAAAAGCCCTTTATTGAAACAGACTTCCCCATCCATCCACCAGCTGTGCTTTCTAAGCAGCCCAAATAATCCAGTCAGAGCTGGTATGGGAGCACTATGGCCAACCCCTTCTGAGGGCAGGGCAAGGGACTCTGTCGAAAGCCTGAGACTTGGACAAAATGACTCAACTCTTAAGAGAACAAATGGACAAAAAAAGCTTCAAGAGAAAAACTGTCTAAACCAACCCAACATCCTCCCACCACAGCCCTAAGGTAATAAATAACCTCTCCCACATGAATGTTTGTCCATGTGAGGCCCTTGAAGTACATACTTGAAGGCTATAGGTAGCAAGCTCTCTGTTACTTTCCCATCCTACCATCTGCAATTCTACTTGCTTTTCTTTTAATCCCAGACTAAGGAAAGATCTCCAGATCAAAAGGTGAGAAAATTTTGATCTGAGACTTGGAGATACTTCTCAGCATCTTTGGCATTGAAAGGGTGGAGGGAAGAGAGAGGGAAAAGGGGCACAGTTCTCATGTGTGTTTATTTATAGGCTAAATTTTATACAGGAGTAATCAAATGAGATTGGGTTTCTGGTTCTGGTAGTGGTAACGCTGCCTGGGGAAAAACTACACAGTATTTTCAATGTCAACAGCCTTGGAGTATCTTTTATGATGAAATGTTCATTAATAATCACTCTGTGCTTATTATCAACTGCAATTTTTAGATAAACTGGTAACAGAAAAAAATAATGCAAGAAAAATTAATTTGAATAATGAAAAAAATCCCTGAAACTGTTTTTGCCTCATAGAGCTTGAAACAGCTTCATTTTATTTTTCTGTGGAATTTCTTTCCAGTATAAATTGGCCATCTTTTATTGAGATTACTTTTTAAATATTTTATGAAAAAATGGATTTCACAGATGAAGCATGACTTAAAAATGATTTTTTTTTCCGTAATGGTTGCAAAAGTTATTTAAGACCCTCAAAGTAATACTAAGTAAAAAGATTTGTCAAAATGTCATAGGAAAATTGATATAAATTTGCAAAAAGTGTAGTTTTGGTAATGCTGGCAACTTTTAAAGCAATGTTTTTGAAAAAAGTGACTATTTCACAAGGAAAAAAAAAGAGAACCTTTTTTATGAAGTTTTCCAACCAGATTTATTTTTCAGGTTTGGTCTTTAAAATCAACTGGAGCATAAATACAAGGTTATCAAAGACCTCCAGGAAAAGGTACTTTGAAAAATTTCTGTTAGAGAGCTAACTCTTCTTATGAGGAGGGAAAAGCTCTGAGTGCTGATTTGTGGTTAGAATTTTTAGTGGAGATGAGCAAAGTTAAATTACATATAAAATGTCCACTCAACAGGGATCCAACTGCTTTTTCTTTCAAGCTAGAGGTTTTCTAACTTTAGTTTTCAGAAAGCCAGATGGTGCTTTAATCTTCATATTGGCTTCATGGAAAAGGCCAACAATTACAGTATTATCTCAGTGCCATTTGCTCAATTACAGCTAAGGGAGAAAGGGGATTTCTGCAAGTACATCCATTATGACTTCTTTTTTTATCCCAGAGTTTCACATCTGGCCATAACAATTAATTGTTACTCTCTGAAAAACATGTTGCACACTGTAATGATTCTGCATTTCAAATGTATATGAAAAGTATTTTGGAAACATATAAATACTGGAGTCCAGATATTTTCATAAAAACCCAGACAGATAAAGTAAGCAGGGAAGGATCTTTGCAAATAATCCAGAATCAGGTAAAGACTAGAGGTTATAATCAAAGTACGATTTCCCTGTGAAATACTTTAAGGGTTTTTTTGTCTTTTTTAAGAAAGGCCCCAAGTGCTTTTCAAATCAAATCCTCCATAAGTCATCCTTTATCTTCAGGCAAACATTAACGTGTTCTTTGGGTCCATGCTCTTAAAGGTTGTTTAAGCAGGTGATTAACAGCACACCTACACTCTATTAAGAGTCTCATTAAATTAAGGAGGCTTTCCACACACTTAAATTTAAATCCTGGTAAATCAGTGTTCGGATATAAAAACTGCTGTTAATGTTGCACGGTGATGGAATAGCAGTGACTGGAATGATGGAGAACATCTTTCACCCCTGCATGATTCTACCTTCCTCTCCAAAATACCTGCTGAACTACAGGACAGGGAATGCAGCTTCAGGCCATCTCGGGGAAATGCACTATGCCTGACAGAGATAACCAGCGGGCTCAGCTAAGATGACATCAGAGGATCATTTCTGGGTATCCACATCATCATTCCTTCAGCCTTTCTTGTAAATATCACAAAGTGAAAGATTCCCTTTCTGGCTGAAATTGAACCTATCACTGGAAAAAGGAGGGAGAAAGGTCCATTTTAAAAAGAAAAAGATATTTCAGGTGGATGCAGATGAAAATTTTCCCTGGTTCTATTTCAGTTTTTTCACCAAGATTTGATTTTGCCAGTACTCTCTCTACAAAGGGCATTCAAGGAAAATTGCATAGACACTGGAGCTACAGCACAGGTGTCTGTGGCTGATTTTCATAATGCTTCCCAGAAAATGACAGCTAGATTAATCCTGCTACCTCTGTGTGTGCAAAAAAACCCCTTGCACAATTTCTGATTTTAATTATATTTCACAAAAATACAACCTGAACCATAATCCAGCTCCAGCCAATACTGATGTTCAGTGATGATGCCTAGATAAGAAATAAACCAATTTATCCACGGAGCAAGGCAATTTTCCTGTTTGATAATTGAAACAACAAAAAAAGTACTGCTACCTATTTTACAATCCAAAATCAAGCATTATTTTTTCAAATTTTAATTTCTATGATCTGACAAGACAAGAAATTGGTGTTTCAAGTCTCATTATAAGAACCAGCAAAATTCTAGTACAGTTGTCACAAACTAATTCTTCCCATAGTTACCATCCTATCTATCTTTAACCACCAAGAGAACTAAGTAGAGCAAGACTGGCTACTTTAAGTATTTGTTTGTGTGTGGGTGTCTGCAGGTACTGAGATTATTTTCCCTATATACCTTCAGAGAAATGCTTCGAGTGGTTTGTCCCCAGTAGGTTTTCACCACCAGAGAACTATTACAAACAGCACCTTTGGGCACGGGTAACCCAGAGACTTGGAACTTCACCTGGCAATTTATGAGCCAGCCCAAAACATGGTCTGCAGGTTAATCTTTTAAAAGACAGTCTTCTGACTAAATCCTATCAGGAGGCAGCTGACAGCCAGACCATGGAAATGCACTTCTTGAAAACAATCCATTTAAGTTTGCCTCAACAGGCCAGACATTGCAGATGCACAAAGCCAGTAAAAAATAGAAAATTCCCAGTCTTGCCAGCCTGAGTTTCTCCATCTCTGTGTGTGCTCAAAGTCCAGTTATGAAATGTTAGTATGGCTTGTGCAGGTACCAACTTGCCACTTGCTTGGAGAGGCAGAATGTTGGACAGCCCTCCTGACAACACCTCACTAACCTGGGACAAAAAGGTACTGGCTTGGTGGGAGAGAAAGCCAAATCCTTGGTCCACTCTCCAGCTGCTCCCTGTCAGCAAAAGTGCCAAATAGCCAGAAGGGCAGCAGGCTCGAGCAGTCAGAGTCAAGTCCCTTGAACAGGAGCTCCCTACTCTGATCCAGCTCTGATCCAGGAAAGATCCAAGTTCATATGTTGCATTAAAAAGGGGATTTCTCTCTGTGCTATTCAGTATGAATCCCCTGACTCTCCATAAGGAGTGGAAGGGATATCTTTGAAGGAAGAGAACTATCTTTGCCCATTAATTGTCTCTAGTCCCCAGAGAGATATTAGGGTAACAGTACTGACCAAGAGTAGCAGAAATTCTGAGCAGAAACTGTCTTGGATGGTTTTTCCTTGCATTTCTGTTGAACAGGATACCTTCTGGTTAAGCAAGAAAGGAGAATGCTCATTGTTGGACTTGAATTACAGTCCAGTCAGTCACAAAATTCTTAAAAGTTAATACTAAACAATAATAGCACCACAATAATTTTTATAGATGGAGTTTATATGACACTTACTAGCTCAAAGAACTGAAGTCTTGAGGCAAATATTGGTGACCTGCTCTATTTCTAGTGTCCCTCTGAGCTGCAGATGGTGTGAGGTGGCAAAAGGCTACAAACAGAAATCCTTTGGCTCATCCTCTAGGATCAGTGACAACTTCAGTAAAACAAAGAAAGGAAACAAAAGCCACACCATAACAAACCCTCCCCGTTAAACTCAGAAAACTGGAGAAGGTGAAAAAAAAATCCCAGAAAAAAATTTACTTGATCATCAAAGTGATTTTTCTGGAGCAGTCTGTCTCTTATCAGGGTTATTATTGCTTGATAATGAAGCAAATATCCTACTGTACCTCCCTAAAGTATATGTACCCCACTTGGAATACTTCAAAGAATGTCTTTTTATAGGAAACCCTTCATCCACTACCTACCCATTCTCTCCACTTGGGTATCAGGAAAACTATGCAAACCCTTCAAGAGAAATACTTCAAGTAACCCTGATTCTGTAATCATGGTGTTCCAAAGCCAAATTCTGCATTATAAAGATCACAGTAGAGAAAATTTGGTCTTTTCTGATCCATATGAAATTCTTCTCTTTTTTTTTCATTCTAGCTGGTCATCACAGTTTTCTATTTTCAGCAGCTGTGCTTCTCCAAAGAGTGAAAATAGACTTTTTATGTCTCATTGCAGCTTTTCTCTGAAGCTGGCCTCCAGTGAGAACAGAGTAAAGCACCAATATTTCTTGCAAGCCTCTCACTGGCTGAAGTAAAGCCTTCAGAGCACTGTAGATAACTTTTTCTTCTCAGAGAGATTAACTCAATTCTCCAAACTAAACTACTCAAAGACCCCTGAGCTAAAGGAGGAAGAAGAGCTCATACCCTATACTTTTAGGCCATGTGCAGCTTCTGTGAAGCCAAAGTAGAAGCAACTTTCAAAGTTTTCTTCTTGACTACAGAGCCACAGTCTTTTTGAAAACTACATCTTCTGTTTTGCTGGATTGGAATGGACTGATACCAGCTCAGCAGCACAGCTGAGTTTGCTCCTTAAACATTAAGTGAAATAAATATAGGCTCCATTGCAGGCAATGAGACTTTTCATATGAACTTCAGCCAGTGCCAGGATTTCACCAATACCTTTGTGCCTCCCGTGCATAGATGGTGGTAACTGGTAAGTTAAAAGTTGATAGGGTTGTACTGGACTCAGATCCTTTGCCTATTGAACGAGACTTCAGACAGATATGCATTGCTGGCTTCCTCTTGGTTAATGATTCAGCATTGCCTTCCACATGCTGCAGTAATTATAGCAGCCAAGACAGGCTCAAAGTACAAAGAAAAAAAAAATCTGCCTGTGAATATAAACACAAGAGAAATTTGATTTAAAAATTATCTGCCTGGAGAGAAGAGTGATGAGAAGGAGAATTCTTGGTTTTTTTTTTTCCCAAAAAAGGGGCAGGTCAAAGCGAGTGAGTAATTTTTATTGACAGCTGTGATTTGACACCAGCCTGAGACTGTTTCAGTTCTTGACAAGTGAAAACAGGGACTGTTCACAGAAGCACTTTCACCACGCCAGTCTCTCCACATCACCAATAGAGATGTGAGTACATCAGCGGTGGCTCAGCAATGATGGGAATCCTCACAGTTGGATGTTGCCCCTTCTTGACAGGTCACAGCATGTAAAAATCATCAGGGTCATTTCAAACCCAATTACTTAAAACCACAGCTTGTTGATTACCCTTATTTGTATTACAAGAGTGCCCAGGAGCTTCAAGCACAGATCTTTCAGGGCTCCTCTGAAACAGAGAAACATGCTACAATAATTTACATCAAGTGAGGGACAATTTACAACTGGATTTTCAATGACTCTCCAGGTTTTTCATGGTGAAAACATAAATAAGCTTCTAATTTGCAGCCACAGGTTTATGCAACGACATTCTTAGTTTATATACAAGCAACAATTATTAATCAGGTTCAGCATGGACATGGATGCACACTCCAATTTCTGCACTGGCCTAAAACAGAGGTCCAGGTAGTTGTAATGCCTATAAATTTAATATAAATTACACTTTTTAATGTCAAGGGCAAAGAATTTCATGTTAAGAACAGCAATTTCTTTTTGGTCTTTCCCATCCAAAGCACCCCGAACAACTCAGTATGCAACACAGAAATGGGTCAAGTATTCTGCTTGTCATCATGAAGACTTAGGAGAGAGCAGGCTGGAGTATTTTTAAAGGACACATAAAATAGTGACTTTCTGTCTCAATCAATGGGATTCAAGTTTTTGAGACTGTCTTTGGTTTCATAGTCTATGACATAATGCACAACTTTTTTTCACATATGATATGATAAACCAATAACAAAATATAGCAACAGTAAAAACTTCTGCAAAGACTACCCTAAGGCTCCTGTTGTTAGATTATCAATATGTCTCTGGTAGTTTTCTCCATGAGTATCCCTTCTTTTAGTTCACACTATATTCTGTCCCCACACAAAAGAATCTGTCTTCCAAAACTTTTGAGAGAGGTGATAAACTATGTCCTGACCCAGCAGTGCCTCCTCTCATTACATGTATCTGAGATTTCTGCTCATCTAAGTAACTAACAATTCCCTACATAGCAAAAAAAGGCACTGCTCATTGGCAGGCCTCTCTGATGTATCTACTGCAGAAGGTGCAAGCACAGCAGTGAAATTTAGCATAACTCATGGATGTTTATCAAAAAGCTCTCAGACAGAACAAGACTCCATCCAGTTCCCACTATCTACTTTCAGTTCCTAAAAAAAGCTCAAGTTAGCTTTATCTTGCACTCTGAAAGTCAGCAGATAAAAATCAGCCATCGCCCTGTCTGTCAGGCAGGAAAGGAGGATGATGATACTTGGCAGAAAGAGTACAAAATGCTCTTCCTTACCCGAGCAGTATGAATCTGTCCCCAAACACCACTTGTAATAATGATGAGTGTTTATACAAAGTAACTGATTACACTGTTCTTTCTGTTGTCAATCAGTGGGCGAGTTAATTACACATCTCCTGGATACCAATGGCCAGGCGAACAGCATTGGGTTTAATGGCCCTGAACTGGTCACTGTTCAGTGGATGGTCATGGCTGGGCTTCGCGAACG
>VXBX01002840.1:0-19994 GCA_013400415.1 Scytalopus superciliaris
GTGAGCGGCTGCCGGGACCGGGTGGAACCCTCCCCTGCCCTGGGGAGCCCCTGAGGGCTGGTTTCAGCGTGTCCTGCCCCGCAGGGACCATCACAGGGCTTCGGGAGCAGCTTTGTGATGAGAGGGTGAGGGGAAGGGGATTGGCTGCCTTGGTCACCCCTGCCAGGGCCAGCTGTGCGATGTGTTGGGGGTCCCTGCCCCCCGGGGCACCCCAGGAGGGGGGTGCAAGGAAGGAGCTGCAGGCAGTATAGGAAAGACCCTGTCAGTCACAAAACTGATACATTGCTTTGGGGGTGTGTGGGTGGGCTGGGAGCTGGGTCTGGATCTGGTGGTCCATATCAGTGGTGGGTTTGGTGGTGTGGGAGCCCTGAGAGCAGCAGCCTCAGTGTGTGGGAGGCTGGACAAGCCTCTCCCATCCCCAAATCCTGCTGCAGCTGGAGGACACTTGGAGGGGGAGATGGTGCTTGGCCTGAGGCCACCCCTGCTGTCCCTGACGCCTCTTGGGGAGCCTGGGAACGGCGCTGGCCTGGCCGGACCCTGCTCCATGGCTGGACCTTGTTTACTCCAGCTTCCTGCCACGTTCCTGCCACAGCCCCTTCAGCCGCTGCCAGAAAGCCAGAGGAATTTGGCTTTCCTCCTTTCCCTGCCCCAGAAGGTCCAGCTGCTGTGCCGAAGTGCCGCCCTCTCTCCCACTCCTACAGCTGCCCTGCAAGCTGCCAGCTCTCTCTGGGCACCAGGGAGGAGCTGCAGTGGGGCATGTCCCCTGACTGGGCACTACAGGCATCTGAGGCACAAGACAGCACTGCTGGGTGCTTTTTTGGTAACTCCTCACGTGTTTGGGTGTGCTGTGTGATGCCATGCGTTGGTACGAGTGGGGGCAGCAGGGCAGGGCTCCGTGCAGGGGGATGGAGCCACAGGATTGCACAGAAAGGGGTCTCCTTGCTGTCAGCCAGACGCCAGAAAGGGGAGAGTGAGGTTCACCTCACCCCTCTCCCAGCAAACACAGGGCTGGGTGACGGGGTTGTGCCAGGGGCACGGTTCAAGACCCACCAAACCATCCTGTGCTGTGGTCTGCGAGATGGCATTAGCAGGAGTCACAAATGCTCTGAGCTGAGTCTCAGGCCTGCAGTTGGGAAGTCATCCCTTGACACGGGAGAGTTTCGAGGAGCAGCTTTCCCCCTGTGCAGCCTTGTGAGGGGTCTGGAGCTCCCGGTGGAGGTTTCTGGCTGGTCCTGGGGGGGCGTTGGGTGCAGGAAAGCAGGGCTGCCCACCCGACCCGACCTGAGCACGTGGTGGGCATCCCCCAGCCTGGTGCGAGCCCGAGGTGCGATGCCGGCAGAGCCTCGGCCGGAGCGCAGCTGTGCTGCGGGAGCGCTTCCCGGGAGCGATGAAATCAGCGGGCGCGGCCGGGATTCCTCGGCTCCCGACGGAGCTGTCTGGCGGCTGATTTACCTCCGTGTTATTGCCAGGATCGTGGCGTCGTCGTAGCAACAGCAGCGCAGCCCCGCCGCCCCTCGCACCGGGGGTGGGATGGGGCCGGCTGGGTCTCCCCGGCTCGCTGTGGGTCAGCCCCACGGGGTCGCCGCTCCCCGCTGGCTTTGTGCTGGAGACGGGCTCCCCCTTCCCAGCTGGTGCCGGAAGGGCTGGTTGTTTACCGGGGCAGAGGGTGTGGGAAGGGGAGAGCTCGCCCTAAGCGCGTTAGCAGATGGGGAGCGAGCGGGCGGCCAAGTTGGCCGGAGGCTGCGACGCTCCGGCGATGCTCCCACTCCAGTTCCCTCCCGTGACTCACCCCGGCCACGAGTGGGCAGGAGAAGCCGTGGCGAGGTCTCCCATGTGCCTGCCTCTCCCAAGCTGCGCCCCAGGCATAGGTGACACCGCACGGCAGAGTCTGCCGGGCTGTGCGCTGGCCGGTGGCACACGGTGCATCTCTGGGGTCTGCCCGCCGGCTGCTGCCTCCTGGCCATGCTGATGGACATGAGACAGAGGTTGTGTCCGGGGAGGCAGCAGCAGGTCGGGCAGAGGCGGCCCCCGAAGCATCGCTGCCTGTGTGGGGTGCGGGGGCTGCCCCGGGGGTGCGGTGCGGTGGGGCAGCGTGTGTGTGCGCAGCCCGCCCGGTGTCGGTAGGGCCCCCGCACCGGCGGGGCTGGGCTGGGCGTCCTCCCAGGTGAGGGTTTTGGCCTCGCCGGGAGAAGAAAGGGGCTTTTGTGCTGCGGGAGGCTGAGCGGGCAGCGCTGCGCGGGGCGCACGGGGGGACCGTGGGCTGCTCGGTGGTAACCGAGCCCGACCCTTTGGCATTTGCTGCCTCCACCGCTTCCCACGGCGGGAACAAGCGGCGCGTTCTGCAGGCGGCGGCGGGAGAAGAAAGGCCGCCTTGTCCATCCCAGCAGTGGGGCGCCGGCTGGGGCGGCCGCGCTCCCGCCCCGCATTCCGACGGCAGAGCCGGCTGGAGAGGGGCTGCGTCCCCACCGGGACGCGCTGGGCGGACGGCAGGCGTCCCCTGCGTGGTGAGGAGCCAGGTGAGGGGCTCTGATGGAGGGCGACGCTGTGGGACGGGGAGCATCGGGCAGCGGTGGGATGGCCAGGGTCGGCCCCCGGGTCGTGGGCAGTCAGGGCTGCCTGCGGAATGGGGGGTGTTAGGTGGAGAGTTTGGGCAGCAGGAGGTGGGCAGAACCGGGGACAATCGCCCAGGTAGCAAGGATGGGGGTGTCCCATAGTTCTCACCTGGTCTCACCAGTACAGCTGTGCTGGGAAGGGGTTAACATCCGAGCAGGATCCCACCCTGGCCCCGCTCCCTTCCTATGCAGCAGCCTGGCCCCTCCTGGCTTTTCCTCCTTCCCAGACATTGTGACGGGTCTGGGTGCAAGCGAGGGGCAGGGGCTCGGCTGGGCTGCAGGGTCTCCCGATGCTGGGAAGTGCAGCACCCCAGTGCCTGGGGAACATGGGCACCCTGCCGCGGAGGGTCCCGCTCGGCACCAGGGCCAGGTGGCAGGTAAGGGAAAAGCAGGGCAACTGGTGGGCACTGGCGAACTGCTCTTGGGGTACTGCACCCCTGCTTCCCGCTGTCCCCATTCTGCGTGGGGTGCCTGTGGTCCCCCGAGAGACTTTGCTGTGGGGCAGCCAACTCTGGTGTCGCAGGAGCAGCTCGTCTCCATCCCAGCCTTGGATCCCACGCCGGGTGTTTTCCAGCGTTTCATTTTTTCCGCAGTGTGTAATAGCCGCTCACTCGCCCCCGCAGTGCTGGCCGAGCTGCGGGGGTCCCTCCGGGGGCTGGTGGGACAGGGGGCAATGCTGCCTGGAGCCGAGCCCGGGGCTCCTCCCGGTGGCAGCGGGACCGGGATCCCTGACGGGAAGGGAGCGCTCCCCGGTTGGGCTGCACGGGAAGGGTTAAGCCGCGCTCGGCTAGTCCTGGGCGGAAGGGCGGGATATGGGGAACAGCAGACGGTAAATTTAGTAACCCCGGAGCATCCCGGCATGGCGTGAGCGCCGGGTGACGGAAGTCATTCCTCCCCGAGCTGCCTTCCACCCACGCAGAGAATGAGTGGCAGTGTGGCTGGCTGCTCCATGGGCAGCAGCCCTGCCAGCCACGGGCCCGTGGGCCACCTCAGCAGGCACATGGCACGGTCAGCCGGGCTTGTGCTCCCCCACATGCTGCCGGGCTTCATGAGAGCAGAGCTGTGTGCCTGGGTTCTGGGGATGGGCACTGGAGACACCCATGGGGGTACCAGGGTGTGCCACACATGGCAGGCAGGTGCTGCTGGGGGCAGCCAGATCCTGTGCTCGTGTGTCTTTGTGGTGCCCACTGGGGCCTGGCTGCCCACTGCTCTTGGTGTTTAGTGTGTTTCCCTACACTGCCTCCCCAAACCTGAGACCCTGTGCTGTCTCTTTGTGAGCCCATGTCCCGTCCTGATGCCTGGCATGATGCAGGTTTCCCTGTGCAGATGGGGACGTGTGTCTTGGCAGGTAGGGATGATTGCTGGCTTCAGACAGCTGCTGACATGCTGGAGATGGAAGCTCAGGATGGGAATCCTGTTGGTGGCAAATGCCAGTTTGGGATGGGTAGGGTTTATGCTCAGGCACATAGAGGCCATGCCCAGTGTGGTCACACGTGCTGCCGTTCTCTGTTTGTTTTGGTAGCAGCCTGTGCCAGGAAGGATCCGGCGTCTCCAAGCAGGCTTCATGGAGCCAAACAGCAGGACCCCCACCAACCCAGCACACAGAGTCCAAAATGTCATGCAGGTGAGCACGCAGGACCACTGGACCTTTGCCCTGTGGGACCAGGGGGATCTGGCTGGGAACCCTTCTGCTCCACAGCCAGCCCTACCACAGGTACTGGCACTGCCCTCCAGCCTCTCCTCGCCCCAATCCTATTATGGGATCATCAGCAAAGCCCATTGAGCTAAGTGGCTGGCAGCTTGGATCCTCTTAGATGCAGCCCAAGCACCAGGGATCTCCTGCTCTCAGGGCAGCTCACCTTTGCTCCCTGGGTTGGACAGCACGGGCAGGAGAGAGCCCTCACCTCCTGCATCCTGCTGCTGGATGGTCCTGCTGGCATGTGGCTGTGCCTGGGCATATGGCTGTTCTGGAGCAGCCCAGCCAGCTGGGGAGCAAGCTGTGAGCATCCCTCCCTCTCCTACAGAACGGCCCTCTGGACCTGATCGACACGGGCAAGGGGCTGAAAGTGCAGACAGAGAAGCCACATTTGGTGAGCCTGGGCAGTGGCAGGCTCAGCACGGCCATCACACTCCTGCCCCTGGAGGAAGGTGAGTGCTGTGGCTGCCAGGGGTCCCTGTGGACACGCTGGTGGCAGGGACACTGAGCCACCCTCTCTGCCTTCAGGGAGGACCACCATCGGCACAGCCACGACGGACATTGTCCTGCAAGGCCCTGGGCTGGTGCCCCAGCACTGCTACATCGAGAATGTGCGGGGGACACTCACCCTGCACCCCTGTGGCAACGCCTGTGCCATCGATGGTGTGACAGTCCGGCGCCCAACACGCCTCACCCAAGGTAGGAGGAGCAGGCTGGGCTTCACTGGGGGGAACTGTGCCATCAGGTATCAGGGTGTTGGCAGAACCATCTTGTAATTGCATATCCCAGCTGGGATGCCCCTGCCCTCTGTACCCTGAGCTGGGGACCTGCCAGGTGCTGGCAGCTTTGAGAAAAGTTTGAGAACCGGCTTTTCCAAGTGCAACAAGTGAGCTGGGCAGGGAGAGAGCCGGGCGGACTTTGGAGGGCGGCGGAGATGCTAAGCCGGGTTTCGGAAGGAAGATGGTGGGGGAAAACACCCCGGGTATCCTCCCGAGGGATGGCGGCTAGAGGGCTGGGACCCCGCCGGTCGCCCACGGGGAACACGGGCAGAGCCTCGGGCCCCTTCCCACNCACCCGCGTGGGCGCTGCCGCGGGCGTCCCCGCGGGGGGACAATGGGAGCCACGTGGCCGCCGGAGAAGGGGCGCGACGGCTCCGGCGCGACGGCCCCGCCGGGCCCCGCCGGCCCCACGGTGGGGAGCGAGGGCCAGGGTGGGCTGCGGGGGGGCGGGCAGGGGGCGGCGGAGCCCCCCGCCCTCCTGGGGGGCAGGGGGGCACCGGTGCCGGACACGGCGGGACGAGCCGCGGGGGGCTGCCAGACCGGTCCCCCCCTCTTTGCGGGGGCCACGCGTGGCTCCAGCGGGTGCGGGGAAGGGGCAGGGCGGTGATGCCCCTCGCCGGAAGGGTGAGCGGGGCTGGTCCCACCCTGGCAGTCGGGCCGGGGGGACCGTCCCCCCGGCGGCGGCGATGGAGGTTCACCCGCACGGCCTCTGCGAGCCGGGGATGACGGGCGCTGCAAAAAACACATCCCCTCCGGCGAGGGATTTTCGGCTCCGGCTGTGGGTGCGGAGCGAGCCTCTCCCCGGGGCGCTGGCAGGCGCTTCAAAGCGGGGTGTGCCGGCAGCACCGAGGCTCCCGGCCGCCGCCAGCACGGGGCTCGCTGGCACCGGGGCCAATGGGCTGCCCACGGCTCCGCTGCCTTCCCGAGCTGCCTTCCCCCCGCCGGGGCCAGCTCGGCAGCCTTGCCCCGAGAGGGCTGCTTGCTTTGGGGCAAGGAGAGGCGCTTCGCGGGCAGGGACAGGAGCTGTCTTGTCTGCAGCTGGCAGACGCGCAGCCCTGGAGTGCGGCCAGTTCCCTGGCGGCCCCCGGCGGGGACCCCAGCTGTGCCTGCGACAGCGCTGCCGGCAGCTGCCGGGGAGTGACCTGGATTTCAGCCTCCCCCTAAGCCTCTGCTGACAGCAGGAGCTCGCTCCCCTCCCGGGGATGCATCTTAGGGCCGGCAGCGCCCGGCTGCCTCCCTGTGCTGCCTCCCATCCCCAGCATCGCTCTGATACAGCCGGCCGGCAGCTGAACCCTCTCTCCTCTCTCCCAAGGGTGCACCATCTGCCTGGGCCAGGCCACCTTCCTCCGATTCAACCACCCTGCCGAGGCCAAGTGGATGAAGAGCATGATCCCGGCGGGGGGCAGGAGCCCAGCGGCTTTCTATGGGCTGCCAGCAAGTAGGTGACACCCCTTTGTCCCAGGCAGGGCGAGGCAGATGCTGAGGTGCTCCCTCATAAGCCTTCCTGGTGTGTGATGCTCTCCTAGCCCTGTCCTGCTGGACTCCCAGCCCTTCCACTTGGAAGTGGGGGTCATACCCAGCTGCAGATGTGCTGTCCATCAGTTTGGCATGGAATGGCAGCTGTGCTGGCATTTGATAATGATTAATATAATTTCAAAGAGGGTGACTGTGTGGACAGTGCTTGCCTCTGCCCAGCCTGGCCATGGCAGAGCCACCACCCAACAGAGCCCCCCCCGACTGCCTGAAGAGTGTGTTTACATGCCAGGGCTGCTGTGCCAGGGCTGTGAAGGCCATCTCCCTGACTGCTGTCCTTCATCTCACGAGCTGCTTATCTTGCTGTGTCTGCCTGTCGGTGGGGCGATGGGTTGAGTACCAGTGCCATGCCTGGTTTCCAGGGATGTCCGGATCCTGAGCAGTGATCCCTGGGCTGATAGTCCTTCTCCCTGCCCCGACCAGCACGCCCTGGCACAGGGAGAGGAGCTTGGCAGCCTCCCCATGCCACGTGTGTGTGTTGGGAAGGCAGCACGCCCGCAGCTGTGGGACGGGAGGAGGGATGCAGGGCAGTGCTGAGGCCGAGGAGCATCATAAAACCGTGGAGCGTCCCGCGGCCACACAGTGTCCCTTGCGGGCCCTGCGTGGTCCCTCTGTGCCTCATGGGACTGGGTGGGATCACAGGGGCAGGGCTTGCAGCACATCTCTCCGGGCGCGGGGGCGCTGCCAGCTGCAGCAGGGGCGCCGCTGGGTGCCAGGGGGTGACGCAGCCCGGGTGGCACGCTGTCCTGGCCGGGCTCGGCGCCTGCCGTGATTCGCTCGTCCCCTGAGTGACAGGCACATCGGTGCTGTGCGGGGAGGACGGGGCAGCCCAGGCAGGGGCACCCTGCCCAGGGGCACGGGGAGGCTGCGGGCGACGTGGCGGTGCGTCCGGACGCGCCACAGGTCAGCAACTTTTGGCTGTTGCATCTCTGGCCCCGTGCTGGGGGAGGCAGAATGTGCCAGGGGCAAGCGGTGGGTGCCGGTGCCTGGGGCAGGCAGCTGCTCGCCAGGGAGTGGGGCTGGGAGCTGCGAGGCAGGGATGTCAGAGTGGGCGGCTGGGCTGTGCTCTCAGGTTTCTGTCTCCTGGGTGATGGGGCCAGCGGGATTCCGGCCTCCTCCCTGGCCTGGCTCCCCTGCCGGCGTGGGAAAGGGTGGCAGTGGGGTGCAGGCAGCTCAGGGTACAGAGAAGAGGGGCTGCGACCCAGCACTGGCTCTGCAAGGCTGCGTGGAGGAACAGTGCCAGGTTGCCCTGTGGGGGGATCACACCACACTGACACCTGCTCCTGTGTCTCCCCGCAGAGCCCGAGGCCCTGGTGAACGGTGGCCACCAGCCATCAGAGCGTGGGTGTCCCACCCACAGCTCCCTTGTCAGCTCCATTGAGAAGGACCTGCAGGACATCATGGACTCGCTGGTGCTGGAGGAGCCGGCATCCCCTGGCATCCAGAAGCCGCCTGCCTGCGGCCGGTCCCCCCTCTCCCCTGTGATGAACGGGGGTGGGCGCTGCCTCCTGTCCCCCCCACCCAGCCCTGGGGCCACCTCGGGAGGCTCCAGCTACGAGAACTTCTCTCCGCTCTCCTCCCCGGCCAGCAGCAGCAGCTACACCAGCCCCTCACTCAGCAGCCAGGAGCAGGGGCCAGCTGTGCCCCCCCTTGTCCCGCTCCGCTCCTCCAGCTACAACCACACTGTGCAGCCACCCACCCTGCCCAGTGGGGGTCCCACGGGGGGTCCCAGCGAGCCTTGGTCAGCAGAGAGGCTTGGTGACCACCGGGCGGGCAGCCCCCAGCTGACACCCAGGGTGGCACCGCGGCCACGGGCGGCCCTGCAGGAGCGGCCCCCCAGCCCCTTCCGTGAGCCACGGGACCCGCTGGCACCCAGCCGACAGCCTGCCAGCAGGGTGGTCCCGGAGGCGCGGCTGCAGCCCCCCGAGAGCCCACGGGTGGCCCGGAGGAACATGGAGAGCATGCGAGAGCTGCCCCCCCTGAGCCCCTCCTTATCACGCCGGGCTGCCAGCCCCCGGGCAGCGCCTGATGCCCCCTCCCCACAGCCCCGGCTGGGCAGGGATGTGCCTGGCAGCCCCCGTGCCAGGCGCAAGGCCTCGGAAGAGTCGAGAGGTGCCGGGAGCCCCTCGCCCCCGCTGCTGGCTGAGACCCCCACGCGCCGCCCCAGCTTTGGCACTTGCCTGAGCCCGGCGTACGGGCTGAGCTCTCCGGCCATGCCCTCGCCCCGGCAGAGCCCCCGGGCCCCCAGGAAGCCTTTGGGGGACCCACGGCTGCCGGCGGGGCCGCGGGAGCGCAAGAACAGCATCACAGAGATCAGTGACAACGAGGATGAGCTGCTGGAGTACCACCGGCGGCAGCGGCAGGAGCGGGTGCGGGAGCAGGAGATGGAGCGCCTGGTGAGCCCCGGGGCTGGCTGCCTGGTGGGGGGACACACGTTTTGTGAACACCTTTTGTCATTTGCTGCTTCAAAACCCAGCCCTTGCCCCTTGGGGATTTGCTGCAGCTGCCAGGCTGCCGGCTTATCCGAGGGGATTAGGGCTAGGAGTGGCCGTGGGTGCTCGGCAGCTCTCCGGGAGCACAAAACCCCCAGCTCGCAGCAGCCCAGGGAGTTTGGTGGGGTCGGCATGGCTCTGTGGCTGCCATCGGAACAGTGGTGCCCCTCACTTTGCAAAGCTCCCCACGTCTCGCCCATCCCCTCCAGGGCCGGTCTGCTGGTGGCGGTGCCATGGCTCCGTGGGCATTGCGTCTATATTTAGGGCCGGTGGGGTTTTTATGGAGCTGGCAGCTGCCTGGGTGGGGTTTGCCCGTGCCCCGGAGGCTGAGCCGCCGGGGCTGTGTTTGCTCAGCCCTGACTCACGCCCAGCCCGGGCAGCCTGAGTCACCGCCTGGAAATAGCGGAGGCTCTCGGCAGCCGGCCCTGCCGCCTGTAATTAGTGCATCTCCAGCCCCCAGCACACCGCCTGCCTGGCTCTGGTGTGGGGCTGGGGCGGCTCTGTAATGACCCCAGCCCATCCCAGCGTGCAGCAGGGCAAGGAACTATCTGTTGGTGCCCACCATCACCGCGTGGTCCCGCGGACTCTGGCCATGGGTGCTGTGCTAACCATTCTGCCCCTCAGGAGCGGCAGCGCCTGGAGACCATCCTGAACCTCTGTGCTGAGTACACCAAGACGGAGGGCGCCGAGCCAGGCGACGTGCACCGGCTCCTGGCTGGGGATGCTGGTGCTGGCCGGCGGGCACCCAGGGCTGCCGTGGCTTCGGGACGGGCTGCCGAGGAGCTGCGCCAGAGGGAGAGCCTGGAGAGGTCGGATGAGGAGAACCTGAAGGAGGAGTGCAGCAGCACCGAGAGCACCCACCACGAGGTAAGGGGACGGCCGCACCCGTGCCATGCTGTGTCGTGCCGTGCCACGCCGTGCCAACCATCCCTCTCCCCAGCACGAGGAGCTGACGGGCCCCCGGGCGAAGGAGGCGCGGCGGCTGGAGGAGGAGCGTGCCGGCGTCCTCGTCCGCCTGGACCAGCTGAAGGGCCGCGTCAAGGAGCTGGAGCAGCAGCTGCAGGAGACGTCGCGAGAGGTGAGGAGTCAGGGGACGCTGCCGGGTCCCCTGCTGCTTGCTGCCCTCACCAGTCAGCGCTGAATGCCGGATCCAGCCGGGGCAGCCATCCTGACGTGGCTGTGCCCGTCCAGGCAGAGATGGAGCGGGCGCTGCTGCAGGGTGAGCGGGAGTCGGAGGCGGCGCGGCTGCGGCAGGAGCAGGAGGCCATGCAGCAGCTGCAGGAGAAGCTCTCCAGCCTGGACGCCAGCATCCGCAAGGAGAGGGACAAGGTGAGACCCTCTGCAGGCACCACTGTCACCGTCTGGGCAGTGCCACGATGCCCGGTGCTGCAGCATTCCCCTGTAGGCTGGTACTCCAGACCCCGGGCTTCACAGAGGCTCTGGGGAGCAGCCCCTCTGGTTTGTGTTGTGGGGAGATGTGTCTGTCTGCCTGGGGGCTGGTCCAGCAGCCTTGCCAGAGGAGAGCAGGGAGCGTTTCGACCCCTGCTTGTCGCGCCGGCGGGGTCTGGCAGGGAGATCGTGGTGTGGCTGCTGAACTGGGGGACTTGGTGATCCCCATTCCCTGCCCTGGCTGGGGAACTGCGTCTTGTGGCAAGTCACCTCACTCTGCTGCATCTGCACATGTGAAGGCAGCTGCTGCTGTAGTGTCCAGCTCACTGGAGGTGGCTGGGAAACCACTGCAGGGGTTTAACTCATCTTGGTGGCTGAGCAGAGTGTTCTGTTCCCTTTTTCCTGGAGTTATCTGTGGTGCAGTTACTGCCTGAAGGCACCCGTGCCACGGCGTGTACTGCGCGCTTGTCCTGGCTACTGGTTGCCAGCCATCCCACAGCCCTGCAGGCAGTGTGGCATGGCCTTGGGCAAGCTGCTTTGCAGCAGGAGAGCTGCTGGAATCCAGGTCCCTGCTGCCTGAGGCCAGTGCTCCTGTGCTGTCTATGCCTGGGTCCCACTGGCAGCTCCATGCCACCATGGTGTGGTACCAGTGCCCCTGGGGTCTGTGGAGTGTCTGTGGTCAGGCAGGGCAGTCAGTGGTGTCCCCACAGTATTTGGGGGTTTTGTGGTCGTTTTGGTCTTCCAGCCCTTTGTAGGCATCTTCTGCAGCCAGGGACAGCCTCGTGCAGAGCCAGGAGAGGAGCACAGGGCAATCCCCATCCCAGCCTCTCTGCTGACCCGAGCGCCCGCTTTCCTAACCTGCCTGCTCTACTCTCACTAACAGCCCCTGCTCCGAACTCTGCCATCACCTCTGATGCCTCTGCATGCCTGGGAGCCCCCAGGCACCCTGCAGCCCCTCTTGTGAGGCACCTGCCTGTGCCAGCCCAGCCTCCACACCAGCGTGTCCCCTCATAGCCCTTTTCATGGATCCCCCATCTCCGTGTGGAGCACCTTGTTCCTTTGCAGCAAGCGTTTCCCAAGGCCCAACCCCCTCAAGGTGCTGCCAGACCTGCAGGAGGTGGTTCCCCTACACCAGCCCCGTGTTGCTGGCCCCATGTTACTGCTCCTATAGCCGTGGGAAGGAGGGTTGGGGACAGTTCCCCCTTGTCTCAGGCTTAGGAGCTCTACTGGTGACTTGACATAGCCTGAGCACCCCTGGCAGTGGGGCTGGACCTCAGCCTCCTGTTTTCACTGCTCCTTCCAATGGATGGAGGGCAATGGTCCATGCCCTCAGGCCATGTTCAGGAACTGTGGTGCCTAACTGGCAGCATCCTCATGGTGAGCAGCAGTCAGTGGCAGCTAGGGGTTGCTCAGAGGGTGTGTGGTGAGGCTGTGTGCAGGATCAGGATGGCTGTACCCATGCTGCCAGCACTGATCTTTTTGCAGCCTGTAAATTTGTTTTTGGAACCACAGGGCTGAGGTTGAGGGCTGGCTGTAACCCCTCTAACACTGCCTGGCCCCAGCTGTGTCTGTTGCTCTTTCTCACCCCCCATCCTTCCTCCCCACCTCACAACCCCCTGCTCTAACTCACAGCTTCTGCATGGTGCCCATTTGAGAAGTGTTTTCTCTCTTCTTTCTTTTTTTTTTTCCCCTATTTCTTTTTTTTTTTTTTTTTGTTTTGTTTTGTTTTGTTTTGTTCTCCCCCGATTCAGGAAAGGGCAAAGGTTGATGCTGAAAGGAAGGAGCTAGAGCAACTCCGGGCGCTTTACCATGAGTCGAAGAGCCACCTTGATAAGTGCCCCGAGTCAATGCGGGAACAGTTGCGGGAGCAGATGCGAAGGGTCAGTGTCTCCCCCCACCCCTCCCGGACCATGGCCCACCTCCCTCCGCTCCAGCTTAGGCCAGCTCTTCCCCGCCAGCCGGGGCTGCACCGGGAGCGTCGCACCCGGGCTGGAGGCGGCTGGCGCCGGGCACCACTGTGCTGGTAAGCTTGCAGCTCGCCCGGGCCCGGGGCGCGGGGCTGGCCCGGCAGAGCTCCTCGGGACCGGGCAGGGTGTGAGCACAGACCCTGCCCCTGCAGAGGAGGGCAGGCTGGGCAGCCTCGGGCACTGCTGCATCCTCACCTGGCTGCCTCCAGCTGTTTCCTGCGAGCCTTTGTTTGCACGGCGCTGTCGGTTTATGTCGTTGCCTGGTCCGTGGCAGTTTTTTCCCCCATTATCTCATATTTTCCGGGAGCTGTTGGCTTTCCCCAGCCCACGTGAACCCACACTGCCACAGCCTGCTCTGCTGGATGTGGGTCTGGGACAGTGATGGAGTGACCCTGGTGTGTGTGAGCCCTCAGAAGCCACCACGCTGGGGCTGTGCCGTGAGAGCAGGGTGAAACACACCCTGACAGGGTGCGTGGTGCAGTGGCTGCTGGGGTGGCACAGGTGGGCCCAGAGCTGAGTGCTGCCATGTGCTGTTGGTGTGTGAAGGCTGGGAGGACACCCAGGAGTTTATCTGTGGGGGCTCTGCTCCCACCAGCTCGGTGACGTGTGGTGGTGGTTGTGCTGGCACGTGGTGTTTTGCTGCCTGTCAGGGCATGGATCCAGCCCAGATGAGGCTCAGTAGGGGCAGCTGGTCTCCAAGGGTCGGGTGAAGCCCCTGCCTCTGGTGAGCTCCTCGTCTCACGGGGGTGATTGCTCCGTCCTGGCCAGTTCTGGGTTCCTCCATTGCCATCTCCTGTTGGCAGACACACCTGCCAATGTCTCCCACATTCCTGGTGCCCTGCAGAAGGCAAAGCTGCCCGCCTGCCCACACCAGGCACAGGGGACAGGCTTGGCCACCAGTTCTTGTTCCTGGCCAGCACCAGCAGGACCTGGGGGGCACGCAGGAGGTTTCACCGTGGGAGCCTTGCCTGCATGATGAGGCGGTGCCCACGCGGAGGGACTGACCCACTGTGCCCTTGTGTGTCTGAAGGAGGCAGAGGCACTGGAGGCAGAGGCCAAGCTGTTTGAGGACCTGGAGTTCCAGCAGCTGGAGCGCGAGAGCCGCCTCGAGGAGGAGCGCGAGGCGCGGGGCCAGCAGCTCCTGCAGAGCCGCGCCGAGTGCCACCGCAGCATCGCCCGCAGGAAGGTAGGGGCACAGGGGCTGGCACAAGGGGGGCCGTGGGCTCTCTGACAGCCCGCTCAGCCCTGCTGCCCACTCCCCAGGAGCGGGTGGCTGCCCTGGATGCCCAGGTTGCCCAGGTTCGGCTGCAGAGTGCCCAGGAGGCTGAGCGCCTGACCAGGGAGCGGAGCGGCGTCCTGCAGCTGCTGCAGAAGGTAATGCTGTGACCAGGGGGCTGGCAGGGGCAGGGGACAGGATTGTGCCAGCTCTTGCCAGAGTGCTGGCAGGAAGGGTGAGCTTGGGAGGGGAGCGGCCATGGGGTGCCAGTAACCATCATCTGCCTCTGCTCTCACTTGTCACCCCCGTGTGCAGGAGAAAGAGAAGCTCATGTCTCTGGAGAGGCGATACCAGCTTGTCACAGGTGGCAGGAGCTTCCCCAAAATGTCCTCAGCTCTCAGAGAAGTAAGTGGGTAGAGGGGTCTCTGGTGCCTACGGCTGCTCTCCTGAGCTGCTGTCCCCAGTGGGAATGAGCCTTGTGCACCACAAGCTCTGCTCTGCAGCACAAGCACCTTCTGGCCAGAGCCAGGTGCTCCTGGCCACTCAGAATCTCTCCATGGGCTGCAGAGGTTTGGAGGGAGGGAGGGAAATGCAACAGAGCGGCACCTGGGGAAGCACTGCTTCGAATCCCACCCTTGCTGGAGAGCAAGCATGGGGATGTCTTGCTGCTGGTGCAGAGGACTTTTAGGTGGGAACGAGTCACCCTGTTTCCCTGCTTGTGGCTTTGAACCAGGAGCCAGAACTGTGATGCCCTTGGGGGCTGCAGTGCTGCCTGACCTGCTGCTGGGAAGAGGGGCAGGATGGCAGAGTCCCCTCGTGCCTGCTTGCAGTGGGACTCCTGCTGCTGCCACCTTGCTGCTTGTGCCCTCCTTGCCTACGTGATCTTTACCCTCCAACAGGAGACCCTCCATATCTCAGAGCCTTATGAGCTATTGGAGGGAACTAAGTCCTTGAGCCCCCTGCCAGCAGCAGCTGCCTCCTTAGCTTCTCCTGCCACCCGCTCCTACCCCAAGGCACAAGAGGTAACTAACTAGAGGGACTAACTGCACGTGCTTGCTTGCTTGCCCCTCCTTGGCCGAGACCCTTTTCGTGGACTAATGTCACCCCCAGACAGCAGGGCAGCCCTGCAGCAGCATGTCTGGGGCATTTCTCATTTAGCCCTCTGGCAGCTGTGCTCATTAATACTCAGTCCCTGATTCCAGGTGTTCTGAGCCCACTGGGCATCCCAGCTCCCACTGCTGCCCTCGGCTTTAACCCTGGCATAGTGCTGTGGGGCACAGGCATCCCTGTGCCTCCTCTTGACCACCACTCACCCCCTGGCTGGGCACCTCCTGGCAGCATCCTGTAGGGTCCTGCTAGCCTGGCTTCCCTAAAATAAGAGCAAGTTATGAGGTTCAGAAAGAGTGTGGAATTGGATTTATAGCTGGCTTGGCGCAGCTTGAGGTGCCTTGGGAGACCCTGAGGTCTGTCCCCAGCAGCCACTCAGCAGAGCTGTGCTGAAGGCAGGAGCAAGGCAGGTGCCAGCACACCCAGCCCAGCTTGGGCACCACACTCCCAGCACAGTGCTGCACATTGGGCAGGGCAGGACTGGGCTGGGCAGGCAGCGTTGGGGCATGCATGCAACAGGGAGGTTTGCTCCCGCTTTGCAGTCAGTGCCATGATGCCAGCACATGGGTCTAACTCTCCTCCTTCTCCCTCACCGTGGATTTCTAGGAGTACATGAGGCTGTCTGACGTTTTCAGGTTCTGCAGCAATGCTCACGGCCCCAGCCTGGACACTAAAGCTTCTGCTGCTGCCCCTGCTGCTGCTCAGCGCTCTTTCTTGCTTGCTGTACCTCCAGCAGCTGACGAGGTACCCGCCCCAGAGCATGCTCGGGTTTGCTCCCTCGGGTTGCCCGCTGCATCCCGGGTCAGGGGACTTGTCTGGCTGCAGCTGAGGGGGGAGCAGAGGCTCGAGCTGCCTGGTCTCCTTGCTAGGGTGCAATTCAGGTGGCAGCGGGGCCGGGGAGCAGAGCGGGTGCCCAGCAGAGTGGGAGGGCAGCCCTTTGGCTGTGGGACCCAGTCCTGGCTGCTGGTTCCCAAGTGAGGATGATGCAGAGCAGGCAGGGACCTGACCTGGTGCCCAGCACCAGGGTGGCAGCAGCACCAACTGCCCTTCCTCTGGGGACGTGGCACCCTCCTTTGGGGGGGCTGGAACTGCCTGCTCATTCCCCTGTGCCTGCTTGCCCTGGCTCTTCTCCTGGTTTAATCTGCTTCTCTCTGCCCAGTACGTGACTGTTGAGCAACTCTCGGGCATCCTGGGCAGGCTCCACACTCCTGCTGCTTCCCTGCTGAGCTGCACCCCTCCAGCTCCTTCATCCTCAGGCTGTGTTCCTCCTTCTCCTCCTCTTCCATCTCTCTCTTCTCCCTTCATCTCTGCAGAGGTTTGTGCCCTGTTTCCCTCCCTTCAGCCCCTTCTGCTCTCCTTGGGAGGTGCTGGGGATGCACAGGAAGGGGGGGTGAGCTGCAGATGAAGCTGAGCAGCAGCTCAGGCTCTTGACAGCCTGCACACCCCTTGACCCCTCGTTGTCCTGCCTGCTGCTTCACTGTCTACAGAGCAGGTCGGGGGGGGGTGTCTTTATTCTTGATCAGCTCTCTTGAGCAGCAAAGGGCTCCTACAGCTGCTGGGGCTTAGCCAGAGAGGGCATGAGATCCCCGGGGTCTTTGCATGTCAAATTCTGGGGGAATGGTGCAGGCACAGGCAGGGATGCTCCAACCTCTTCTCTGTGCATCTGTCCCTCTTGCTGCATTTGTCCTTTGTCCTTTCTCACGTGGCCTCTCTCTCCAGATGGAGCAGCAGCTGCCGGGAGGCCCCGTGTGTCTCCCGGCTCTTGATTTAGAGAAGTGGTACCAGGAGGTCATGGCTGGCTTTGAGACCTCCTCTTCCCCTGTCTCTCCTCCTTCTTCCCCTCCTCCACTTCCAGCTAAAGCTCACTCCTCTCACAAGGCTCTCCAGGTAATCCTGGCTCCCTGCTGCCAAGGCTCAGGCTTTGGGGCTGCTGGCCATGGCGGGAGTGGGGCAGTGTGTGGGGACATTCCTGTGGGTCCTGCACCCTCAGTGCTGCCAGGCTCCTGCCTGCCACAGCAGGCAGGGGCAGCCAGTCTCTGCCTCTTCTTGCCTGCACCCCTGCCAGGATGGCACCGACACGAGGCAGGATCTGGGGAGGGAATGCTCAGCCCTGCTTACGGATGAGTCCTCTGTCCATGGCGGGGCTTTTGGAGTCCCTCATGTCCCTCGTGTCTCTGTGCCCAGGTCTACCGTGCAAAAACAGAGGGTGACACTGGTGCCCTCACCCCTCGGATGAAGAGTGGGACCCCCTCATCCTCGCAGCTCAACCTCTCCGTGCTGGGGCGCAGCCCCTCGCCCAAGGTACAGCTGCAGGGGGGGGGGACACGGGCACCCTGGCTGTGGGTCACCTGCTGCTGGTGCCAGCCCCCATCCCCATCCCTGCAGCTGACCACGTGCTGTCCTGCCCAGGGCCCCCCCAGCCCCGCGGGCAGCCTGCCCCGCAACCTGGCGGCCACGCTGCAGGACATCGAGACCAAGCGCCAGCTGGCCCTGCAGCAGAAGGGTGAGCCCTGGGTTGGGGGGCCTGGGGAGATGCTACCCCTGCTGCCAGGTGGGCGAGGGAGAAGGGAGCCCGGCCCTGGGGGGGAGCAGCAGCAGCAGCAGCAGCACTCTGGTGGGATGCGGTGCCTCTCTCATGGTCTCTTGCTTTTCCCCCCCCTCCTCCCGACCCCTCCGCCCGACGGCGTGTCTCCAGCCGAGCTGCTCCCAGCAGAGCCCTTGCAGCCGGGCGATCTACCAGGTAGAGATGTGGGGTGACTTGGACTGCCTCGAGCAGCCCGGAGGCAGCAGCATGGCTGTTTGCTGGCGCCTCCTCCCATGCATAAGAGGGGCATGACTAGCCCAGGAGCCCAGGTGCCTCTGGGCATCTGCTTAGGGACAACCCTGTGCATCCCTAACCCGCTAATGCTTTGCCCAGCCTGCTCCTGCCAGCCTGGTGCATGCGGCCCCCCCTTGGCTGCCCTGGACAGATTGCTGTGCCTGCCAGAGAGCTGTGACAGCAGCTCCCTCCTCTTTCCCCACCACCCCTTCCCGGCTCCAGCAGTGCCTGTGGTGTCTTCTGCCTGTGCTACCCCATCCTGGCCCTCTGTGGTGTGTGTTAACACGCTGAACTCTGCACACCATCTTCCCGTGGCACAGGGCAGCAGGTGATCGAGGAGCAGAAGCGGCGGCTGGCGGAGCTGAAGCAGAAGGCAGCTGCCGAGGCACAGTCCCAGTGGGAAGCCCTGCATGGGCAGCCCCCCTTCCCCCGGCTCGTGCACCACTCCATCCTCCACCACCACCGTCCCCACGGTGCTGGGCCCCGCGCCGAGGAGCTGGACCACGCGTACGACACCCTTAGCCTGGAGAGCTCGGACAGCATGGAGACCAGCATCTCCACCGGGAACAACTCCGCCTGCTCGCCCGACAACATCTCCAGGTAAGCCTGGGGCCAGCCTGCTCCCGTGGCACTGTTGCTGGCTCGGGGTTCTTCCTGCCGCGGCAGCACCGGCGCCTGTCTTGCAGTGCCAGCGGGATGGAGGCCGGGAAGATCGAGGAGATGGAGAAGATGCTGAAGGAGGCACACGCGGAGAAGTCCCGGCTGATGGAGTCGCGGGTGAGCGGGGGGCGCTGGCGCTGTGTGCGGGCAGGGAGCGGGTCCCCAGCCCTTGGTGCTGAGCGCCGTGCCGTGCCGGCAGGAGCGGGAGATGGAGCTGCGCCGGCAGGCGCTGGAGGACGAGCGGCGGCGCCGGGAGCAGCTGGAGCGGCGGCTGCAGGATGAGACGGCGCGGCGGCAGAAGCTGGTGGAGAAGGAGGTCAAGCTGCGGGAGAAGCACTTCTCTCAGGTGCGAGGCAGGGGTGCCACGGGGTGCCCTCTGCCAGCCTGGCACACCCACTGGTGTCCCAGTCGTGGTGGGGGACGTGCCCCTCGTTGCCATGGCGGCGTTGGTTTTCCAGGCTCGCCCCCTGACTCGGTACCTCCCCATCCGCAAGGAGGACTTCAACCTGCGGCTGCACATCGAGTCCTCGGGGCACAGCGTGGACACCTGCTACCACGTCATCCTCACCGAGAAGATGTGCAAGGGCTACCTGGTCAAGATGGGCGGCAAGATCAAGTCGTGGAAGAAGCGCTGGTTTGTCTTCGACCGCATGAAGCGCACCCTCTCCTACTACGTGGGTGAGTCCCCCCCGTACCACGCCGTGCCCCCCTCCCCGTGCCATCACCCGCAGCCCACAACACTTCCCTCCCTCTCTCTCCCTCTCTCTCTTTGGGCAGATAAACACGAGACGAAGCTGAAGGGTGTCATCTACTTCCAAGCCATCGAAGAGGTTTACTACGACCACCTCCGCAGCGCTGCAAAGGTGGGAGCCGGGCACTGCCGCTGCTTGGTGCCTGCCGGGGGGCACCCCCATCCCTCCTGCCTTGCCCCCTGATGGCACCCGGGGACAGTGCTGGGCTTTGTGGGGGTGGAAACAAGGCGGGGGGGGGGATTCCCCTGCTGGGAGGGGGCCGGAGCGCTGATCCCACCCTCCTCCCCCTTGCAGAGCCCCAACCCCGCGCTCACCTTCTGCGTGAAGACCCACGACCGGCTGTACTTCATGGTGGCTCCCTCTGCCGAAGCCATGCGCATCTGGATGGATGTCATTGTCACCGGGGCGGAGGGCTACACCCAGTTCATGAACTGAGGAAGGGGGTTGCACCCCTGATCCAACACCTGGACGGGCTCCTGAGCATCCCAGGCAGCGAGGAGCTCCTTTTTGGGTGGGGACACACAGTCCCTGCTGCCCCCCGTGCCATGGGCAGCACGCTGGGCTTGTGCCTGATGGCACTGAAGTGTGTCCCGCTCAGCCAAGGGGAATAAGAGGGTGTTTTCTCGTTTTTTTCTTTTTTATTTTTAATGTTGACTTTTTAAAAACAAGCTTTACTGGAAAAAATATCAAAAGTGCTGAAATGTAAAAAGCTGCCAAAGAGCTGCCCGGGGCCTGAGCTTTCTGCCTGGGGGAGGTGCGGGGTTAGAGGCTGAGACCCCCCATTGTGGTAGCCCGGACCCCTCTTTGTGAGCCCTTTGTAACTCCTGTTACCCCCCACCGTGTTTGGGGGGGGGTTGTGGGGCTGCCCGGCCCTAATGGGGCGGGCTGGGCTGAGCTGAGTCCAGCTGAGCCTGGGACTAACCGAGCCGGGGATTGATTGAGCTGGGGGACTGACCGAACCGGGGACTAACCG
>VXBX01002840.1:20022-33441 GCA_013400415.1 Scytalopus superciliaris
CCGAGCCCGGGGACTACCCGAGTTGGAGATTAACCGAGCCGGGGTCTAACTAAACCAGGGACTAATCTAGCCGGGGACTACCCGGAGCCTGGGATTAACTGATCCCAGGACTACCCAAATCGGGGTCTAACCGAGCCTAGGACTAACCTAGCCGGGGATAAACTGACCCCGGGTTCTACCCGAGTCCGGGACTAAAACCGAGCCGAGCCCGAGGGGGGCGTGGACTGTTTACCCCAGTGGGCGTGGTCTGTGCCGAATGGGCGTGGCCTGCACCGATGGGCGTGGCTCCGCTCGGCCNCCGAGCCGGGCCTTGCCGAGCCGGGCCTTGCCGAGCCGGGCCTGACCCAGCGGGACCCAGCCCAGCCCAGCATGGCGCGGGTGCCCGGCCGGGCGCTGCCCTGCCCGCTGCTGCTGCTCCTGCTGTGCCTCCTGCCCGCCGCAGGTACGTGCGGGGCCGTGCGGGGCCTCCCCATCCCCGGGCCTGGAGCGGGCTCTCACCGGGGGGGGGTCTGTCCGCAGAGCCGGTGGCCGTGATGTCGGTGGACGTGGGCAGCGAGTCGATGAAGATCGCCATCGTGAAGCCCGGGGTGCCCATGGAGATCGTGCTGAACAAGTGAGCGGCTGCCGGGCCGGGGGGGCTGGAGCTCGGGCCGCCATCCCTGCCCCCCCCGGGGCTGTGGGGCACCGCCCGGGGGGGCTCGGGGGCGCTTTGGGGCCCCATGGCAGCGAGCACCGGGAGCCGCACGTGGGTGCTGTGGTGCGCACCCGAAAGCTCCCGGTTCCCCCCAGGGGAGCCCAGGGGCAGGCTGGTGTTGCTGCAGCGGCTCAGCCCGCACTCCTGAAGCCCCCCCTGCACTCAGCTGCACCAGACCCCCAGGGAAGACTCTCTGCTTGGGAGGGGACGCACTCTCAGGGACAGCCTCGTTTTCGGGGGGTCTGGGGATAACAAGTAGGTTTCTCACCCAACTCCCTGACTGCAGTCAGAGGTAGAATGAGGGAGCTGTCAAGGGGTGGAGGGAAGCAAAACCAAAGGGAGTCTCATCAAAGCACTGAAGGGACAGGGGGCTTTCTTTGGCAGCCCCGCAGCTCAGAGGGCTGGCCCTCCTCTCCCCAGCACCTTCCTTTAGTCCCTCTGGAATGGGAGCAGCCTCCTTCCTCCCTGGAGGCTCTGCGTGGCCCGTTCAGCTGTTTCAGCCGGTTTATCCCTCTCCCTCCCCCCGCAGGGAGTCACGGAGGAAAACACCCGTGGCTGTTTCCCTGAAGGAGAACGAGCGTCTCTTCGGGGACAGCGCCCTGGGCATGGTGAGTCCCTGCACACAGAGTGCTGGCATTCCAGCCTGGGGTGGACATCAGCGAGTTTTAATTGCTGTCCCCTGCCTCTCTCATCCCCCTGACGTGTTACTTGCACCGTGTGCTGGCCCTGTGCTCCTACTCCCACAGCCAGAGTTGCTCCAAGCCCGGGAGGGGCTGGCTGGAGGCTGCTGTGGCTGCAGGGGGGTGATGTGGGTGCTGTGGGTGACGTGCTTTTCCCTCCTGCAGTCCATAAGGACGCCCAAGGTGGCGTTCAGGTACTTCCAGGACCTGCTGGGTAAGCGGGTGGATAACCCCCACGTGGCACTGTACCAGTCCCGCTTCCCAGAGCACGAGCTGGTGAAGGATGAGGCGAGGCAGACAGTCATCTTCAAGCTGTCCCCGTAAGTGGCTGCTTCCCTGGGGCTCTTTTTTGGGCTGCCAGGCTCCTGCAGCTCCCTGTTGATGCCATGGGTTTTATTTCCCATTGCAGAACGATACAGTATTCTCCCGAGGAGATGATGGGGATGGTCCTGAACTATTCACGTGGTCTGGCTGAGGAGTTTGCAGGTTGGAAGGATTTAGCTGTTCCTTACAGTCTCTGTGTGTGTGTGTCTGTGTCTGTGCATTACAGGATTTGGGCAGGCACCAAAGGTGTTTGGAAACCCAGGGGTTTTTAGAGACAGGATGCTGGGTCTCTCCTGCTGTAAGCAAGACTATCCAGTTGTTGTTTGTTTCTAATATGATGCAGGTTTGGGAATTAATCTTATTCTTGTGGGCAGGCACCTCAGCTCCCAGCCAGCCTTGTGGTGAAGGAGCCTTCCAGGCAGTCTCTGGAGAAAAGTGAAGGGTTTTCTGTCTCAGGGAGTGTGATCAAAGTGGAGGCACATGGGAAGGTGGCTGCAGGGGAGGGTGGGAGTGGCTCTGAGAAGGCTGTGCTGTGCCTGCTCTGGATGGAGGCTTGCTGCTGGAGCTGAGCTTACAAATAAAGAGCAAAAAAGGCTCTTCGCTGTGAAAGTTGATAACAGAGGAAAGGCTGCCATGCATATTTTATGCTGTGTTGCTAACGAAATACCACAGTGATGAAAACTGGGTGAATTATTAGGAGGCTGTGTCGCATGGTTAGCAACACTAGAGCCAGTCCAAAGACTCTTTAGTGTAGAGTGAGCATGATCCAGTGGTGATGTAAGGCTCCATGAAGATATTTCTTGAGAGTGAAGGGAGCCCAGAGCATCTGAGAGCATCCTGACCTCTGAAAGAGAGGTCAGTAGGCAGAGAATCTGCCAGGTCTGCTTGATTTCGGCAGGACACACAGATTCATCCCTAGGGGATCCTCCTGCTGCTGTAGGACTGCTTTGCTTGCTGTCACCCCTGCCCACAAAGCCCTTTCACGTGGCTGCACTGCTGGATAAACACGTTCCCTGCAACCCTTTCAGAGCAGCCCATCAAGGACGTGGTGATCACAGTTCCTGCCTACTTCAACCAGGCGGAGAGGAGGGCGGTGCTGCACGCCGCCCGCATGGCCGACCTCAAGGTGCTGCAGCTCATCAACGACAACACGGCCGTGGCCCTCAACTACGGGGTCTTCAGGAGGAAAGACATCAATGCCACGGCACAGGTAGGGGCAGCTGGGGCACGCAGAGAGTCCTGCCTGCCTGCAGGGGGGAAGGAACTGCAGGGGGAATCCGAAGAGCTTAAGGCGGGCTCTGCTGGTCAACCGGTCTCTGTTTTCACGTGTTCATCAAGAAGATAAAGAGGTTGAGCCATGTGTCCACGTGTGGTGAAGTCTAAAAGCTTCTGGAGTGAGGGCAGGTGCTGGGAGTTCCTGTTTTGTAAACCTGTGTTTGTTCCCATGAACTGGGGGGAAATGAGAGTAGTGACTACTTGAGGTGTTGGAACACTGACTTGGAAGAACTTGATTTTCCCAGGGGTTGGAGAAGCTTTTGCAGAGCAAAGCTTTGGTTTTTGAGCTATGAAATAGATGAGAAAAGGTCTCTTGTCCATTTCTGTCAAGTGTGATCCTGAACATCTGTGTTTGGTCAAAGTGTTGCCTTTACAGTATAAAGCCAGTCCAGGGAGTGGATAGTCATGTCCCGTATCACGCTGAAATCCGTGGGTTCTTCCCTTATTCCAGGGAATGTTGTGGGATGTCCAGGTGTTTCTGCTTCACTGTCCCAGCTTTTCTTTTCAGAACATCATGTTTTACGACATGGGAGCAGGAAGCACCATTTGTACCATTGTTACCTATCAGACAGTGAAAACCAAGGACTCGGGAACCCAACCCCAGCTGCAGATCCAGGGCATTGGGTAAGAATTCCATATGAGTTGCACGAACCCCACGGGCCTCAGGAAAGAAGCTGTTTGTTTCACAGCCTCTTTTTACGTGTGGAATTCTGCAGTGAGGTTTCAGCACAGTCGTTTGGATGGCTGAGTGGAAAAACATTTTGGAGCAGGAAGGCTCCAGTTGGGAATAATTCTGGTGTTGCTGACTTGTGCAGAACGTAACTGAGAACTTCCATGAGCCCAAAAGGGAGCCAGTGTGCTTAGTCTGCTTCAGGCTTGCTTTTTGATAGCCTCAAGCCATGTAAGCCTGTTCCATTTCATGTAATCTTGTAGAAGTAGAGTGTCAGTTCAAAAAAGAGCAATATCCTTGTAGAGAGGAATGAAAACGCAGCCTGCTTAATTTAACTCCACAGCATTTGTATTGCTTTTCCAAGAAAATACCCGGGACCTGAGACAGTCAGCCTTTGCCTTCTCAGCTGTTTGATGTGCTTGGCAACAGGGCTTTTACCACAAGTGCAGTCAAATCACCTGCCCAAAGGCTGTTGTGGTGATGAATCTCTCTTTTCTTCCTTTCAGTATAACTTGTTAATTTTGGTACGACCGTTGTTCTTTCACAGTCAGTCACAGCTGATGGTACTGCAGCTACTTTTGACCCCTTGCTGCTCTGCTTGAAGCCCGTTTGCCCCTCATCTGGGTTTCAGTTGTTTCACCTCCGTCCGTTCTCGCGCTCAGGTTTGACCGCACCCTGGGAGGTTTGGAGATGGAGCTCCGTCTCAGGGACTACTTGGCCAGGCTCTTCAAGGAGCAGCACCCTTCCAAAGATGTCCACAAGAACCCCCGGGCCATGGCCAAGCTGCTGAAGGAGGCCAACCGCCTGAAAACCGTGCTGAGCGCCAACGCTGACCACGTGGCGCAGGTCTGACCCGCTGCTCGCCACTCCTGCTGTTCCCAGGACAAGGGTGGGGTGGGTCGAGGGCTGGTGTGAGGGGATATTACCCTTCTGCGGTGCTTCTTTGCTGAGGAGCATCTTTCCTGGTGGTCCCACTGGGTTTGTGCCCGCTTGGTAGCACTGGTGAGTGGGTTGAAGGGGAGTTTTTCATGCCCTGTTACATCCACGTTCCATCCTCTCATCACCTTAGCAATGGCAGGGGTCAGGTGAGCACAGTCATGCCTGTGGTGTGTTAAGAAAGCCAGAAGTTACTGCATACTGGGCAAGCCTGGCAAAGATTTTGCTCAGAGAATGTTCCACAAATAATTTCATTCTGGCTGTTTTGTTTGTTTATTTGTTTTTTTTTCTTCTTTTTTCTCCTGAACAGATTGAGGGACTACTGGATGACATCGACTTCAAAGCCAAAGTCTCAAGGCAAGAATTTGAGGATTTGTGCTCTGACTTGTTCAAGCGTGTCCCAGGACCTGTGCAGCAGGCTCTGAGTAGTGCAGAGATGAGCATGGTATGTTTACAGTAACGAGCCTGAAGTGTCTGTGTGTGGAGCTGCTGTCACATCACGATCGAGGCACCAGTGGTTGTGTCATCAGTCACTGCTGGGAGGTAGATGCCTGCTATTGTGGTGGTGGTGCAGAGAATTTACCTGCTGCAGTATGAAGCAGGACTGTGCCATGGCTCCCTGTGCATTCCACAAGAAGTGAAGGACTTGGAGGAGGGGGTTTCTGTCTGTTAAAACACTTAATTCCTGGCTGGAGTTTGAAATAGTGATCTTTGCTCTTTTTGTCTTGGGTGCTGGTTCTGGTCTCACTCCTGAAGTTTTAACTGAAAGAGCCTGGAAATGGAATTGTTGGTGTTTTGGGTTTCTCCTTTGTGCATTCCCTAAAGGGAGTCCCATTATGAGCTGCAGTTGGACAAAACCTGAGACAGTCCTTTAGAGAGGGTCACTGCAGTGTTAAAAGCTCACTTTCCAGAGTGCCAGGATGTTGCTGAGCAGCTTTGGGCTCTGGTGTTCAATGCAAGACACTGAGTCACCAGAGTCCAGGTTCCTGTCTGTTCTGGGCCAACTACCTCTCTAGGTCACCCTCTCCTCTGGAATTGAACTACACTCTCTTTAATTTTGAGTCAAGCCACGTGTTTCAGGTGGCTTGAAGCCGTAACCATATTGTCACTCTTTGGCAGACCTGACTCCAGGTGCCTCATGTTGGCACAGCTTGTGTCATTCTGTCTGAGTTCTGCAGGGAACTGGCAGGGTGTGGTTGTGGGTGTTCTCAGAGCACCCCATCAGTGCGTGGTGACCGGGGAAGGAGCGTAAGGAAGCCCTGGATTTAGCCTTCCAAAAGTGCTTTCTCAAGACAAGGTGACTGTTTCCAATCCCTAGGATGGAATTGACCAGGTGATTCTAGTTGGCGGTGCCACACGGGTCCCCAAAGTGCAGGAGGTTTTGCTGAAAGCTGTGGGCAAGTGAGTATGTGAGGCCCCCTTCTAGTCTGCCTCCCACTGACAAGCTCCTGTTTGTGGCAGAGGCTGCAAACCTCATGTCTGTTGCTTTTCCCTTCGTAGAGAGGAGCTGGGCAAGAATATCAACGCTGATGAGGCTGCTGCTATGGGTGCAGTCTACCAGGCAGCTGCTCTGAGCAAAGCCTTTAAGGTGAAGCCCTTCATTGTTCGGGATGCTACTGTGTTTCCTATCCAGGTAACCCTTGGCTTTCCTTCTCTTGTGCAATGTTTGGGCAAATGGGGCTGTGCTGGGGGAAGTGGTCCAGGTTGGAACCTGTTGGTTTCCTCTGAGTAGAGAAACTGATGATCTTTCTGCCAATCTAATAAAGAAAGCAGAAGAAAGTCTTCTGTACTGTAGAAGTACAATATCCAAGGAGCCAGGCGTATGGAAACATCAGTTGAGGAATATTTTCCTGTCCCCCAACTTCTGCACGAGGCAGAGCAGCCAAACGCTGCCTATGCAGATGCCACAGGGGAAGTTTGCAGTTGCTGGCTCTCACTTCCTGTTTGTGGTGCAGGTGGAGTTCACTCGTGAAGTTGAGGAGGATGACAAATCCAGGAGTTTAAAGCACAACAAGAGGATTTTGTTCCAGCGCATGGCGCCCTATCCCCAGCGCAAGGTCATCACTTTCAACCGCTACACGGATGACTTTGAGTTCTACGTCAACTATGGGGACCTGACCTTCCTGAGCCAGGATGACCTCAGGTGAGTTGAGCCCAGCACCTGAGCTGGGCAGGCCTGGCTGCAGATGTATTGCCAGGCAGCCTGTGTGTCTCACTGGCACTGGCTCATCTGTTCTCTGAGCTTTAGCAGGGTTGGCTGTTCTGCAGCACTGTTGTCCTGAGTTCTCTCTCTGCTTTTTGTCTCTGTGTCATCAGGGTTTTTGGTTCCCTCAATCTCACTACTGTGAGGCTAAAGGGAGTTGGGGAGAGTTTCAAGAAGCACTCAGATTATGAATCCAAAGGCATCAAAGCTCACTTCAACATGGATGAGAGTGGAGTACTGAGCCTGGACCGGGTAAGCACCACCTGGTAGGATGGTTGCCAGCTGATGTATTTTCCATTTGTCCCTCTCTCCTCTATGGATGGTCCCTGATTAAAACTGATCCTGAGCATCCTATTTTCAAGGTGGAATCTGTGTTTGAGACCTTGGTGGAAGACAAGTTGGAGGAGGAGTCAACACTGACAAGTAATTGCTGAACTTTGATATTCACACTGACTGTATTATTACCTGTAATGGCTGAGATAACTGCAAGCATTGTGTTTCTTTGGGTTTTGGGAGGTTACACAGTCTGTGCATGCAAGGACACAGAGGGAGGTTGGAGAAGGATGAGTCTGGAGTGTGTGGAGCTCACCTGTGCTGCCAGGGGAGCTCCTTGGCAATCATTGTGGTTGTGAGGGGAAGGACTGAGAGCTGAAGATGGCTTTTTTCCTCCTTTGAATACCTAACATTCTGGACTTTTTGTCTCCCATGGACAGAACTTGGAAACACCATCTCAAGCCTGTTTGGGGGTGGTGGCCCTACACCAGAGACTGGGGAGAACCTGACAGACTCTGTTCAGGTGAGCCCCAGGGGGATTGCCAGCCCGAGGGAGCCCCTGTGTCTTGCTGTGGGAATTATGTGGAATTGCCTGTTCTGTGAAATGTGCATGGGATTTCTACGTTTAAAACACTGTTTTGCTTTCCCCTTTACTTGCCTGTGATGATCAGGAGGAGGAAGAGAGCCTAGCAGAAGCAGGTAAAGAAGAGCAGGGGGAGAAACAAGACCAGAAAAGCAGTACTGAAGATGCTGGTGAAGAGCAGGGAGAAGAGAAACAGCAGTCTCCAGGCCAGGGAGAAACTGCCTCTCCAAAAGGAGACTCACAGAAAAAGGAAGAAGGCGAGAAATCAGAGCCTCAGGTGAGCATCAAATTGAAGGACTGGGACCAATTTCAGTACCTGAGAAATGGCATTTCCTCAGTGAAATTCCCCCTTCCCTGTTAGTGCCCTGCCTTGGAAAAATGTTGGCAGAATCTGAAAATCTCTTCCCTTGCCTGAGAACATACTTTGTGTTACAGGATCCCAAAGAAAATAAGGAAACTGCAAAAGAGGAAGAGCTGTCCAAAAGTTCTGGTGACAGCACAGCTACCAAAACAGAGGAAGAGAAGAAGATCAAAGCACCCAAGAAGCAGAAGCTTGTCCATGAGGTCACCATGGAGCTGGATATAAACGATGTGCCTGACCTGGTGGAAGATGAGCTGAAGAGCTCGATGAAAAAGTAGGTTTGAAGTGGCTCTGCCAGGTTAGAGCTCTGGATGAAGGCAGTGGATTGCTTTGGAATGGGAATAGGTCACATAGCACTGCTCAGGAGCTGATGTGTGTGATGTGCTGCCCATCCAAAGGCACTTCCTACCTTTGATTTGTGTTCTTTTTGCGTGTTAGACTCCAAGACTTGACAATCAGAGATCTAGAGAAACAGGAAAGAGAAAAATCAGCCAACAGCTTGGAGTCGTTCATCTTTGAGACCCAGGTAAGAGAGAGATATAAAGAAGTGAGAATTCCAGAAGAGCAAGTGTCTTGCACAGCTTTTGGCTCATCTGAGTGCAGGGGGGTTGTTTGAGCTTGGGGGAAGCTGGTTTGAAGAGCCCAGCTTTTGTCTTTCACTTTTTCTGATGCTATTAGGCTTCCCAGGCCTGTATGAAATTATGGGTGTTGCAGCCTTACCATCATTTACCTGGGCTGTGCATGTGTCTATACCTGGTGTATTCCCACCCTGTGGGAGGGTGCAGGCAGCACCCCAGCCCAGTGGCAAGTAAATGAGTGCTCTTTGTTTTATGCTTCCAGGCTCAGTGGTGTTTGACAGGACTGTTTGCTCTGGTCTTTTTCAGGACAAGCTTTACCAAGAGGAGTATCAGTTTGTCTCAACAGAGGAGCAGAGGGAAGAAATTTCCAAAAAGCTTAGTGAGGCTTCCAGTTGGATGGAGGAGGAGGGCTATGCAGCTGCAACAAAGGTATTGCTGCTGTGTGTAATCAGGTTGCCAGCCTGCTCTCACTGACATGGAAATGATCACACAGGATGACAGAGCCATTGTAGTCTAGTTCTTGAGAGTCTCTGGCTTCCTCAGTGCATTATGCACAGAACAAAACATGAAGTTGTCCCAACCATGGGTGCTGCTTCAGCAGGAACCTGTTGATTCCACTTAAAGCTTAGTCATGTGGCTCTTTTTACTGCAATAAAACGGTGTATTTGATAGAGTGAAGGACAAATGCAGTTTTAATTTCTGAAGTCATCAATGTTAGATAATGGTCAAACTGTTTCCTTTCTCCTCTCCCTCATTTGCAGGAGCTGAAAGACAAGCTTTCAGAGCTGAAAAAGCTTTGTAGGAACCTTTTCTTCCGTGTTGAGGAAAGGAGAAAGTGGCCAGAACGCCTGGCTGCCCTGGAAAGTCTGCTCAACCACTCCACCATCTTCCTCAAGTAAGAGCAGGCTGTTGGGAGGGAATGTCATGCTGCTGGTCATGTAAGAGCTGCCAGCAGAATGAGACCAGAGTGAGTGTAGCCTGAAAGTCACTGGCTCTTCCTGAGGAAAGAGGGGCAGAGCTTTGCTCCCAGTGCACACAAGCTCTGTCCAAACGGGGGGGACAGGAAGGGCCCAGTGCTTCACACACCCCATGCTGGTGGTTATGTTTTGTATTACTGCATCTGAAACCACAGAGTTGCCAAGGTGCAGCCTTCTTGGCTTAACACAAATAAGCTTTCTGCTTGTCTACAGGGGAGCCCGAATGATTCCAGAGTCTGACCAGTTATTCACAGAAGTGGAGCTGAGTACACTGGAAAAAGCCATCAATGAAACAACGGTACTGAAGGATGGAGTGATGCTGGGGGAGGGTGGGGTGGCAGTTTGGGTTGTGTTTCCTCCCCTGTGCTTTCACTGAAGGTCATGGAGTAGAGTGTGCATGTCCAGGGGGACAGTGGTTCCTGTGTTTCATGTGGAGTTGTCTCCAGGGTGGTTGTAGAGCCCACTGATCTGACTGTGGATTTTAAAGGCAGCCAGCTGGGTTTTGTTTCTCTTTGTCCTCTGTCTGGGTAACTAAGAGGTTGGTGGAACTTGTAGCAGGTCCTGAGTAAGGCAGAAAGGCCAGGGACAGCAACTGAGATACTCTGATAGACAGCAGCTCCTGTAACCCAGATGCATTCCAAAAGCACCTCTTCCTTCATGTCCCACAGACCTGGAAAAATGAGACACTGGCTGAACAGAACAAGCTCTCTCCTACTGAGAAACCTGTGCTGCTGTCCAAAGATATAGAGCTCAAGATAGCAGCCCTTGACAGGGAAGTGCAGTATCTCCTGAATAAGGCCAAGTTTGCAAAACCCAAACCCAAAAGGGAGAAAAATGCCACAAAATCTGACTCAGCCAAGAATGCTACAGCAGCCCCTGAGACTGAGAACACTATCCCTCCCACGGAGGGGAAACAAGAAGGTAAGGAGCAGGTGGGGAGCGTGTCTGTAACTCTCAGTATGTAATTACCACATGCAACACACTCATGTCTCTCTGCCTTGAGTGAAGGGGAGCTAAAGAAGGGGGGACAATAGTTAACTGTAGAATTAAATTGCCTTCCTCTTAATTTTCAAAGACAGTTGAGAAAATCTACATATGGCAGTGTCCTTTTGCTCCCACTGTTTGTTTGGGGGGTTTTTTGTTTTTGTTTTTTGGTTTTTTTTTTTTTTTTTGTTTTTTTTTTTTTGAGGAAACAGCGAGTATTTATAAACTTCCCAGTATTTATAAGCTAACCAGGCTGGTTAGTCTGTATCTGTCTTGCTGGCTGGTTGCCTTCTAGGGAAGATAAGCCATTGACTGCACTCTGGTGTGCAGAGGGAAGTCCTCAAGGTCTGGTCCCAGATCAAGGAATAGAACGAGCTGTTGATGAGAAAGGTTTGTGACCTAGATAGACCCCAGAAAAAAAAAAAGGACTTGCAGTTTTCTAAACTTTTAAGATCCTCAGGTCCCAAGTCCCCTGGTCCTTTTAAATCTGGAGTGCTGTTTGTCAGCAGTTTCCTGCTGTTTCCTCTGCCCTGAACAAGGGATCCCGCTCATAGTCACAGTTCCAAAGGTCACTTCCCTGTGCAACCAGTCAGTCTTCAGGGCTTCTGGGGACCTAAAGCGTGGCACTCAGACGCAGTGGAAATAAGGAGCAGTTTTGTGATGCTTCTCTTGAGTGTTGTAGAGCAAAGCACTGTGAGACTGAACTGTTACAGTCCTGCTGAGGCACCACAGCTGGCTGGTTTAACCTCACCTCTACTCCCCTGATCTCCTTGCACCTTGTGTCCCCTGTGTTTTCTCCCTTGACTTCTATGTCTTTCTTGTCTAAATGCAGACAAACCAGAGGATATTGGTCCAGCCAAGGAACCTCCTACAGCTGAGAAACCAACAATAGATGCTGAGCCTGGATCAGACTCTGGTGGGTAAATGTTTGACTACCATTTGACCAACAGCACAGCCTGTTAACAGGTGCAGGGAGTTCACATCCTCAGCTCCACAGAGCTGAGTATCAGTCCCCAAAGCATCGTGTGGTGGAAGACTTTGGGAATGTCAGGGACTCTGGGTGCTGATTTGCTGCTGTGAAAGCCATTGCAGTGTGTAACTTGAGTTTGCTTCATTACACAGGGTCCAAAAAAGAGAAGAAGACAGAAGCTGGAGGAGAAAGGAAAAATGATGAGTTGTAACACCCTGAAATCTTACGAGTGTCAGCATCTATTTATTTCATGGTTACTTTCTTGTTTTTCTCATGGACCTGGTTAGTCATGATGTAAATGGAACACAACAAGAGTCTGAGAACACAATGGGATAGAGATGTAAATTTATTTTTTTGTTCTTTCTGGGAATTTTGCCGCTACTAACTTAGTGAATTTGTTTTTATTTTTCTTTTCTTATGTGTGGCAGAGTGCCCACCAAGAATTATCTCTGTTTCAGTACAGAAGTCACCAAAGTGACTTTTCTGTGGGGAGAAGGCAGTAAAGAAACATCTTAAGCTTTAGGAAGGTAACTTGGAGCATAAACTCAGTGCCCCACCTCTGGTGAAGATGACTGCAGGAGGATATAGACCTGAGGTGCTGTTGTCTTTGCATATGAGGCTCTGACTTGGAGCAAACGTGCCATTTCATCTGGTGGGGAAGCATCTTATTGTTTGGATTCATGGGAAGGTGGAACAGAACTGGGGAGGCAGATGGTCCGTGCTTTGAGATGCGGCTGTGTCTGTTTTCCATAGGCTGCTTGTTAAAACCATCTGTCTCTGCTCTGTGGCGGAGTCCAAAAACCACGAAGTGAGACTTGACAAAAAGAGTGGGTTCAGTAAAAGGCAGCACTGAGTGCTGAGGAGAGGGAAAGAAGGGCTGTGTGTTGGCACCTCCTCTTAAGTCACAGGGATGGCTCTACGGACCAAAGGGTAGTGGCAAAACCAGACCTGGAAAATCCCAATGGCAACCGCCCTCCTTCCTTCCTCTGCATCTCGGACCGGCTTCATCGTGCCCCTCCCCGTCCTGGCTGTGGCCTCCTGCCCCCCTCGGGGCACAAACACACACACACCGAGCGAGTGGGCTCCGACCAGGGGTGTGCGTTGTTGTCCATNGGGGACCAGCGGTGCTGTGTGTGCGGGGGCAGCTCTCTGTGTGCGGGGGGGAGCTGCGGGACGGCGCTGGGGGCCGTGTTTGCGGGGACAGCTCCCTGTGTGCGGGGGCACCTCCCTGTGTGCGGGGAGCTGCGGGGCGGGGCTTNGAGGTGCTGTTGTCTTTGCATATGAGGCTCTGACTTGGAGCAAACGTGCCATTTCATCTGGTGGGGAAGCATCTTATTGTTTGGATTCATGGGAAGGTGGAACAGAACTGGGGAGGCAGATGGTCCGTGCTTTGAGATGCGGCTGTGTCTGTTTTCCATAGGCTGCTTGTTAAAACCATCTGTCTCTGCTCTGTGGCGGAGTCCAAAAACCACGAAGTGAGACTTGACAAAAAGAGTGGGTTCATAGTTTTAGAAGAGTTCAGTAAAAGGCAGCACTGAATGCTGAGGAGAGGGAAAGAAGGGCTGTGTGTTGGCACCTCCTCTTAAGTCACAGGGATGGCTCTACGGACCAAAGGGTAGTGGCAAAACCAGACCTGGAAAATCCCAATGGCAACCGCCCTCCTTCCTTCCTCTGCATCTCGGACCGGCTTCATCGTGCCCCTCCCCGTCCTGGCCGTGGCCTCCTGCCCCCCTCGGGGCACAAACACACACACACCGAGCGAGTGGGCTCCGACCAGGGGTGTGCGTTGTTGTCCATTCGGCCTCTTCAACCAAAAATAAAAACGACAGTTCCTGAGAGGCTGTGCCGAGCGGTGCGGGGCGGGGGGAGCTGCGGGATGGGGCGGGGGACCCGCGGAGCCGCATGTGCGGG
>VXBX01002840.1:53089-68734 GCA_013400415.1 Scytalopus superciliaris
GGCGGGGCGGGGCGCGGCCGCGGGCTCGGTGCTGCCACCCGGCGGGTGTGCGGGACCCGGGAGCATCATCCCAGTGCGGGGCCGGGAGCATCATCCCAGTGCGGGACCGGGAGCATCATCCCAGTGCGGGGCCGGGAGCATCATCCCAGTGCGGGACCGGGAGCATCATCAGTGTGCGGGGCCGGGAGCATCATCCCAGTGCGGGGCGGGGAGCATCATCAGTGTGCGGGGCCGGGAGCATCAGCGCTGCCCTCCCTGTGCGGGGCCGGGAGCATCAGCTCTGCCAGCCCTGTGCGGGGTCATCCCGCAGCATCAGTGTGCGGGGCCGGGAACATCACGGCAGCCATCCGTGTGCGGGACCAGGACCTTTAGCACTGCCATCCGTGTGCGGAGTCACCCCGCAGCATCATCACTGCCATCCCTGTGCGGGATCGGGACCATCATCGCTGCCATCCCTGTGCGGGATCGCCCCCGCAGCATCAGCGCTGCCATCTCTGTGCCCGTCCACTCTTCTTCCTCTTGCCCATGGGAAGACAGGGTTCTCAGCGCCACTTTCCCAGAGCTGCCCTGGGATGAGCAGCCTGGCAGAGCTGGAGGAGGGTAACTGGAGCCTGTGGCTTGGCCACCAGAGGCCAGTAAATTTCACAGTAAATTCACCTCTAGCTTGTTCAGAGTCGATGCCCCTGGAGTTTGGTGGGGGCTCTCCTGCAACATTACTACAGAGCAGCTGCAGCTGATCAGAGATTCCTTTTCCCCTGTCTTTCCCCAGGTTTCTGTGTTTAAGGCAGTAGGGCGTGTGGAACCAGTAAGCAACACCAGGGGAAGGGAATGATACAGAGTTCCACCCAGAGAAGCCCTGAACAGTTGTATTTAGATCCTCCTAAAAAAAAAAAAAAGGTGTGAAAAGAGCTTGCTAGTATTTCCTGCCTCTGCTGCAGCAATGGAAAGCATTCCCCCGTGTGGTAATGTTTATTTCTTACTGGTAGAGATTTGAGGTGCTGCCATAGCAAATACAGGTGAGGCAGGATTGAATTTGTGCAGAATGACATCTGATTCTCCGTGGCGACATGAGGGTATCAAGGGTATCACCAGCTTTGCCCAGCTGATGGTGTTTTTTGGCAGCAAACTCACTGGACTTTGTGGGGACCCTGGTGGATACTGGTTGTGCAAATCAACTCTGGGGTTTATATATATATATATTTTTTTTTTTTCCTGTAGTAGAACAGAGATTAAATTCCAATTAAGTAATCAGTCCTTTTCCCCCTCTCTTCCCAGTACAGGTGCCTGGATTGTCCTCGCACGGGGCTGTTCCTGCTATGTGAGTGTTGCTTCAGCTGTGGGACCAGGGGCTGTGTCAGGGTGCCTGGTTGTTCCTGCAGGTGCCTGTTGTGCCTCTGATGGTACCATAGGTAGGTGCTGCTGTCATCAGAGCTGTTCACAGCCTCCTCAGATGTGAGAGCACCACACACGTACCTGATGAGTATCACAGCCTTTTTTATTAGCCATATTCTCTACTATCTGAGTGGATACACTATTTTTCTGGTGGGGGAAAAGCGGCCTCTTACCCCCCACGTCCTCAAATTCTGTGAAGTTCCAGTAAAAGAGCTGAACTCGGGTCTCTGCCCCTCCTCCCTGATTTTTAAAACCACTTCAAAGGTGAGCTGGCGGACGATTGAAGCAACTGGTTCTGCCGGGGCTCACCGCCGCTCACCTTTCGTGCCTCTCCTCTGCAGAACAAAGCACGGCATTTCCCTTTGATTTCCCCCTTTGAAAGCCATAGGGGACAGAGTCTGAAAGGGCCTGTAACTTTTTTGGTGTCTGTGCTCCGGTACCTTCCTGAAGCATTGGGTGGATCAGGACAGGACTCCAGGGAGGGGACCTGGCTGGTGGTTAAACTGGCCAGTCTGCGCAGTCTGGCTGGTGGGATGCTCCATCCCTCCTGGGTGTCACAACCAGCACCCCCCAGGTTTGCAGGGAGGGGAGGAGGAAGGAGCCACAGACTGTCTGGGAGTGGATGGCTTTGCCTGACAGTCTCAGGGGCTCCAGAGCCCAGCCTGGCTGCCCCTCACCGGCAGTATGTGCCATCTCCTGGCACAGATGTTGCCCAAAGGAGGGGTCTGCCCTGTTCTCCTTTTCTTCATGCCAAGATGAGATGGCACACAAGTGAGTTCATGCTGCCAGTCCCCTCCCACTGGGGAGGAGAGAAGTCGTGAGTGCTGCAGCCAGTACCCAGGGCACAGTCTGCTCACTGTCTCTGAAAGGGATGCCTCGTCCTGTGTCCAGGACAGGGCTGGATGGAGGGCAGGAAAGCAGGGGTTGTTTTTGCAGTGTGAGTTTCCAGACCTCCTTCTGCACTGTCAGGACCTGAGAGGTTTGCAAAGCTTTAACACCTAGGGCTGTCATGTGCAAGCAGGCAGTAATGTTGAAGGAAGTACCAGATGACAGTCTCGGGTTAAGATTAATAAATCTGATCTCTTGTTATTCTGGTGAAACGCTCCATATAGGTGGTGTCACTTTCGTATGTGCTGTGAAGCTGCAGAATTGGAAGGAAACCTCTTTTGCCTGCTGGTTCAGAGCCAGGCTGGATGCCTATACATGGCTGCTCATGTGACAGTGCTGAAAATAAAAATACATTTGTGTTTGTATGCGTTTCACCTCTTATCCCCCCAGGGTGCAAGAATTGGTGCTGGAATTGCACTCAGCTGCTTATAGGAGGATGACCCATGTGTTGGGGCATAAGCCTCTGCCTAACACCACTCTGTGTAACTCAGCCTTGCTTGTCCTGCTAGTGGAGAGTGACTGAGATCAGAAGGACCACGTCAGTGAAAGTTTAGTCTGAAAAAACCCCTTCTCTTAGTACTGCTGCTTAAAACAGGGATATTGTATCTTTAAGGCACCCCCTTCTTATTCCCTTAATACCTCGAGGCCTCTGAGTGATTCTGGAGGAGAGGATCAGTGCAGGAGTTTAAGGCATCTTTCCCTGCCCTGCTGCACTGCTCACTTGCTGCTCCGAAGGCTGTGCTTTGCTGTTTCCATGGAAACCATTAGTTGCTAAGCGACTGGAGCATCATCTGTGCTGAGCCCTCGCATCTAATTATCCCATCACGGTGGCTGAGAGGGGCTTGGGGGGGATTAACTCCTCTACCATGGCAGATCCATTGACAACACTTTAGTCACATTTAAAGGGGCATCATCTCCCTTCTGCCACACTTATCAACACTCTCTTGCTTGGGCAATTAGCTTGGTTTTCTTGCCCCGTGTGACTGTGAGGAGGAATAGGGTTTTCTGCAAGCAGCAGACACACTGTCTGTGCTCGTGGCATGCTTGCTGCCCTTGCATGGAGCTCTGCTGGGAGCTCTTCTTTCTATCCAAATTATGCATGATGCACTTAGCTGTATGTTTGCATCACGCAGCCCTTGCCTTGTGGACTGTGTCTGGGCCATACTTACTGTCATTTGTGTTGTGATCACCTTGATGCTGCCTTTATTGTCTCTGTCCCAAGAGCCTGATGTCATGTCTGCTCTGTATCTGGGGTATTGCTAATTCTTCAGAACTCGACAACAGAAGAGGTGGGCAGCTCACTGTTTTCTGTCTGTCTGCAAACTAAAGCAAACATGGCATAGCTTGGTATTGAGCTTGGTATTACCTTACTGTTTGCTGCTGGGAGGGATAGAGGTTGTCTTTGAGGAGCACTGAAAATCTGAGGGGTCAAGCGACAACTAAGGAAAAATCTCATTTCCTGGACCTCTGCCCGGTGAATTTTGCACATTCAGATAAAACAGTCATTCTGAAAATTGATTCTGAGGCTGAGTTTGCAAACAGAGGGTCGATGTAGAGCAGGACTCGGCCTTCCTGCCATGAAAGACTGAATCTGAGTGAGGTTCCCAGGCTTGTAAAGAGAGTGGCAGTGGTTTCACCTTCAGTTTCATGAACACCTGACTGCACCAGGTCCATGCTTGGTTAAATTGCATCAGCCTCTTGCCTGCTCCCATCAGGATGGAGAGGGACCAATTCCTCAATTTTCACTTTCTCCTTGGAAATGGTTGCTTTGTGATTTACTAAGGTGATTGCTTTTCTAGTGGCTGAATCAGTGAGAATGAGGGCATTATTAGAAAGTTTTCCTGGTTTTTTACTGCCTAGGTCTGTGAGCAAATCTCCCTAGCAGTGTTTGCTATGCCTTTTATAGACAGTGAGGATAGAGCTTCAGCAGAAGGGTGGCCTGCCCTTACCTTTGAAAACGAGAGAATCCCTAATACCTCTCCAAATTGACTTTGTTTCCGCGTGCACCCTTGAATTGTAATGTCTTCCACTGCAGCCAAAGCCCTCAGGCACTATCCAGCCCTGGCAATATGTCATGCCAACCTGTTAGCACTGCTTCCACCCCTCTCCTCTGGCACAGGACCAGAGCATGTGGCTCTCCAAGGACTGAGTGACCAGGGGCTATGTGGGATGGGGTAACTTGGGAAGACAGAGCAGGTGCCCCCTGCTCCCTCTCAGGGTAGACAGATGATAGTGATTATTATTAAGAGCTCTCGTAATGATCTCAGGGAGGGATAAGTTCAGGAGAGAGACATATTTTGTCATGAAAACGGGAAATGTAATTAAAGTCCACATGTTAATTAAGAGCTGGAGGGGAGAAATAGATGGATTTCTGCCTGAAGTCTCATTGACATCGTCAGTTGGGCACTTTGCATAATGCTAATCGACATGGAAGGAAGGCTTTGGGGGAGAGGCATGAAAGAGGGAAGTTTTGCACAGAGGATCCTGTGGCTTTGAGTGGAGTGCAGTGTCAAGGAGAAGCTTCGTTTTCCCTGGCCAAGGCTGGGAACATGAAAAGAGGAACAGTATCCACAGCCTTTTGCATTTGGTTCCTTGGTGTGTATTGACTGTAGTCCAGGCCTGATGGCCCACGAGTGTTTCTCTCTGGCCTGCCTAGGCACCTCCCTCTTCCCTGCATGGGGATTTTCAGACCTTAGAGCACCACATCAGAGCACTCATCCTCTGAAAAGAGGTGGATGTGAGGGAGTTCCTGAGCTCCTGCTCTCCCAGTCAAGCACAAGTCTCGGGCAGCTCCTGGGACAGCAGGTGAGGATATCCCATAGATCAGGGCAGCTGAAACCTGCTCCTGTGCCCCTCTGGAAACGTGCAAGGTGTCTAATCAGGTGCAGGTCCCTGGTGGTTTCAGACTCTCTCATAAGGAGTTTTATGCTTGCTTTTTTCTCACAGGTCAGGAGTCAATGAGATTATCTCTCTGCTGCTCTGACAGGGCAGGTACAGTGGGAGAACCTCACAGATTCTCCTCTCGCCACATAGGACAGCTCTGCGAAAACACATTTGGAAATTACATACTCTCTTTTAGTAGTGGGACACTAATGTGTTTAACATTAGTTAGGGGATTAGAAGGGATCTTCCTCTCTTTCAGCTGTGCCAAAACCCCATTACCACGGCCTGGAGAAAGGAGCTGCCTTCTACACGTGGCTGTGGGAAGCTGAAGCAATGCATGGGAAACAGGGTGGAAATGAGTAGAGAGGGTGTGAGTGCAGGGGAGTGTGATGCTCCTGCCTACGAGAGGGGGCTGCAGAACTTGAAAGCATCTCTGAGGAAAGAGGATGGTGGCCCATGTGTGTCTGATGCTGTCTGGGGGAGTAGAGGATAACTCTGCTTCTTTGCAGAAGTGAGAAGAAGGCTGTCTGCATGCAGAAATTAAGGGAACTGCTCGAAATGTAATTTGCTGTGTGCTTGGGGGCTCGCAGGGGCCAGGGGAAGCAAGCGTGCAAGCCTCTGACTCACACACTGTGTCCCAGAGTCAGGAAGGAGTAATCTAAAAGCTGCCTGAGCCATGTGCTGCATGTTAATGAGGCAGGCAGCGCTCACAAAAATGCTGCAGCCCAGCTCCTGCTGCCCAGCTTTGCTACCAGTGTGGCTGCTTCCCTGAAAGCAGCAAAAGGGCTTGTGCTGGCACAGAGCGCCTGAGGACTCGTGCAGAATGGTTAGTGTGCCTCCTCATGCCATCCAAAGCCAGGTGGGATGCTCCTTTTGTCCCCGTGGGTTTCTTGGTTGAGAGCAGCACCCCTTTATTTGAGCAGTGTGTGGCATCAGGCAGAACCAGGGCAAAACTTGAGGAAGAGTGAGATTATCTGTGTCTTTCCTCGTGGATGAACACCGTGCAGCTACAAGGCACTATCACGCAGTAGCTGGGACAAAGAAATTAAAGTGAGGGAATTTTGGAAGACAGAAAGTCGCTGTCAAGGTTGGAATTCGGCCAGAACACTGAGCTGAGCAGCCAGACTTCCCGAAAACGTTGAAGGATTTGGAATGGCTTGTTTGAAATATGGTGCTCAGAGTATTGCAGTTCCTTCCATGTGGCTGGCTGGGTGGGAGGGAGGTTTTCCAGCTACTGGGTGTCCAGCAGTGTTTGCAGTTTGCTCCCTGGCCTAGAAGTGGAACTGGGGAATGTCTTGCTCTGTCCACTGGGCTATTCTGCATCCTTGCTCTTCCTTCTCACTCTTGTGCTCTCTGTTTTGCTTTTCATTTCCTTTTGGCATCTTGGGGCTTAAAGCATTTCCAAGAAGGATTGACATTAGGAGAGCAGCAGCTGAGGAATCTTGCCAAATGCTCCACATTGGCTGACAGCTCTTCTCAAAACCAGATGGTTACTAATTACAGAGAGTCAAGTATGGAGGCTGCATTGGCCTTTCTATTTCTTTTTCCTTCCTCTGAAGAAAAGATTTTGTGACCTTGGAGGAAGATCATATTCCCATCTTTCCAGGGAAATTCTCTCCTAGTGCTTGTAGTCCGTGGTGATCCCAGTGCTATTTGCTGGGTGCAGGATCTTCCTGAGGAAGCAGGCTCACTGTTTGCTCTAAGCCCAAGGTAGCTGCCATGGGAGGTAGGACAGAAATGCAGCTGTAAAAAGGAAACAGGGAGAGGAAAAGGAAATATTGGGAAGAGCTTTTCTTGGAGATCTTCTTTTGGACCTTTCCTTGAAGGCTTGTATGGTCGGTAGAAACAAGCCTGACATTGTGCCACCCTTCCATCAACTCTTGCCATCCTCAGGGAACTTGTTCCTCATCCTGCTGCACCTTTCACACACACAGGCCTCCTTTACACGGCCACTCTTGGGCCACCTGCACGCACACGGGCTGCTCCAGGTGGCTTTTCTCCGTGGAACTGGGAGCTGGATGGCTGGGAAGATGAAAGGCAAGCACAGCATGTTTCTCTCTTTATTTTCAAGAACATTTGGTTTCTAGAGCCAATCTGAACAGATGCACTGTGAGTGCTGAACGGTTCAGCCTCGTGTGGAAGAACTGGGTATGAGGAAAGCTGCACTGGCAATTACAAACACCTCCCACTCGAATTCCTGTCCAAGAAAAGTGTAGCAGTTTTGTCTCAATTAAGTTCCAGGGCTGTGGTCCTCCACTGCCGAAATTTTGCCCCTCCCCTTTGCCACTGCCCCCTCCTCCTTCAAACGCAGTTTGTTGCCCAGTTTAAGTGAATACACTTTGCTGGAAAACGCCAAGTTACTTAAGGAACAAAGAAACAAACAAATGGCAATTCTTTAAAAGGTAGCATTGTAATTCTTTGCAGCTTCCTGTGCACATGGACAGAGACAAAACAAGAGAGGCCCTTGGGGCAAGCGGGCAGAGTCGTGGGCTCACTGTGTCCAGAACTCCCTTTCATAGGTGTAGGATGAGGGAAAGACCAAGCTAAAGACCACATGAGCTGACTTACTTCATCTAGTACTAACAGTCTTGCTGTAAGTCCCCAATTCCTCCCTCTAACCACTGCCTTTATCCCAGTTATCAGAAGCCCTGCAAGGTTCTCCATCCTCTGACAGCCACAGCTCCTTGTCCAAGATGGAAAAAAGGGAAAGAGACAGGGGGAAAAGGGAAAAAGGAGTTTTTCCAGAAGCCAATGAATAGCAACTGTGAACATAGTTCCCATGGTAACAGCAGGATCCAGGGGAAGAAAAGGGAATGTAAATCGGATTATCAGGGGGATGAACAGGGAGGAACAAACGAACCAGTTGCATCCGCCAGCCCAGCCAGGCTGCTCAAACACCACCTGCACCGTGTGCCCAAGTGCTGAATCCTCTTCTCACCTTGACACCTGCCCAGAGAGCTCCCTGTGCAGCACTTCACGCTGCTCCAGAACCACCCGGGGAGGCGAGGTCCTGCCTCCCCACACTCCTAGCTCAGAAACTTTCCCTGGAGTGAGGCAGTCTCTCTATAATTGGTGCAATATATTACTTTCACTGTCTGACATCTTGACCATAAATGAGGAGGAGGCTCGAAAATGCCCTGAACATTAGGGAAAAAAAAAAAAGAAGTAACTTGTGAGGCCCAAGATTTATGCCACTCCACCCACAGGGGAGAGCGAGTACTCCACCGTGACATTCTAGCAAGGACTTGCACTCTGTGAAGCAAATACAGCGAAATCAAGGCAGCTTTCAGGAGAAAGACAGCCACTCCACCATCAGAAGGACTTAACCAGCAAATCCAACAGCAGCAGAGCCTGTTCCAAGCAGGGTTCCCAGGCTTGGGAACAATCTTCCCAGCCTGAGAAAGAACTTCAGCATCTGGGCTGCTCTGTAGACCCAGCTCTCGTAAGCTGCTCACTGCAGACTCTGCTGATGCTTCCCAGCCTGGAAAGGGTTAAGTCTCAAAAGCACCTCCTGGGGTTTTGCTTCTTCTTTTCATCTCTGTTTTATTTCCTCAAAGACAGAGATCAGCTGTCTGGATCTGACTTGACCTCACAGCAGAGCCCGTGGCCACACTCTGCAGCACAGATTGCCTCCCTTCAGAGGGACACACAGATTTGCTGTGCTGTGCTGGAGCCCTTTTGGAGGCGGGCATGAATATTTCATGACAGGGAGAGGATGCTTCAGCAGCGCCATGCAGATGTGGATTTGCACTGTGATGTCAGGGACAAAGAGAACAGACCCCAGGTCAGCACTCTCCAGCTCCCAGGGACTCCACTGGAAAGAGAAGCCCCTCCCAGGGTAAAAGGATCTCCTGAGCCCACCCACCTTTGTTCTGCAGGGCCAGCTGTGTGAGGAGCCACAGGTGGTGCCAGCAGCTCCTGCACACAACTGCTGCCATCCTTCACCTGGCAGCAACATCCCAGCAGGGAGAACTGGCCTGGTGGGGGTAGAAGGGCAGCCCTGTTGGTCTCCAGGACATCCCCAGGGCCATAACACTCTGTCAGAATGCTGCACCAGTCCCAAAATACAAGATGTAACCAAATGGTCATTCTTAACTGGAGCCCAGGCTTAAAAAGAGGCACAATATTCAACTGGATGTGAGAAAAGACATCTCTTGGGGCACTGGACTGCATTTGGCACAAACTGTATAGATGCTCTTTGATTCAGGCACTCAATGCAACTTCCTCCATTCAAAAGGAGAGTGAGGTTTGAGATCCCTGTTTTGACTCTGCAATCTGTAGAGCAGGTCCTGCCTGAGAGTCTCTGAAAGTCTGGCACAAAAGGAGCACTTGTGACTCCAGAGTACATACAGAGGGCAGAAGGAAAATGGACTGAACAGCACGACACAGGACTGCCTACAGCAGGGCTCAGCTCAAACTCTTGAGCATGGCTTAGCAGCAAAATTATCAGGGGTCTAGTACTGAAGTGGATTCTGAGCTTGTTACCAGACACACAGTCCCCCCACAGCCCTGGTGTTGCCTCCCACCAGGGGGATCCCTTGGTTCTCCGTGTCTACACCTTATTAAGGGCAGTTGTAGAGGCTGTTAAGGTACCTGTTACACAGGTAGTCAAGAAGGGCCATCTGTGCAGGAGGGCACGATCTAATGGTCTAAAGGAGATAGTCTTAAGCTGCTCCACGGGAGGTTTAAGTCGGAAGAATTTCTTCAGAGAAAGGGTGATTAGACTTGAAAGGGTGACTGGACTGCTCAGGGAGGTGGTGGAGTCACTGTCCCTGGAGGTGTTTAAGGAAAGACTGGACGTGGCACTTAGTGTAATGCTCTAGTTGACATGGTGGTGTTCATAGGCTGGACTTGATGATCTCAGAGGTCTTTTCCAGTCTGTTTGATTCTGTGGTTGAGGTGCCAGCTGTACACCACTGCTGCTGGCGGGGGTGGAGGGTTTGTTTAGCTCCTCGTATTCTAGCGCAGAGACGAGGATGTATTGCAGGCTGTGGAAATCCATTTCCTTGCTTCTGCGCCTGGATGTTAAAGCTCCGTTTGGCATTTGTCACCGGAGCCACGGTCTATCCTTTTCCTCTTAATTAAAACATCCCCTTCTGCTGTGCACACGCTGCTGTTCTGTCATGCACAGCCCCGCAGATGCCTGCATCTCCTTTGCATCCTCTGACGGAGGAAGCAGGGGAAATAAAACAAAATAAAATAAAGGCAGTGTGTTTTCTGGTGTTCCTCCTCCCAGCTCTAGCGCTGCTAGTACAGGGGGGACGATCTGCTTGTGGTGAGAGTCGCCTTGCCGTCCCCGCACAGGCCCGGGGAAGTGCCAGGACGTGTCCGCCCTGCCCCACCGGGGGAGTCCTACCGAGGGAGCCCCACCGGGGAGCCCCACCGGGGAGCCCCACCGAGGGAGCCCCACCGGGGGACCCCCAGCCCGGGCGGCGCCTCCCGGAGCGGCGATCCCGCCCGCGTCCGCCAGGCGGCGACGCTGAGCCCCGCCGCCGGTCGTGTGTCCCCTGGGAGGGTCCCGATGTCCCCCAGGAGGGTCCCGATGTCCCCCCACCGCCTGTTCCTCGGGAGGGCTCCGCTGTCCCCCGGTCGTGTATCCCTCGGGAGGGTCCCTCTGTCCCCGCACCGTCTGTCCTCCCGGAGAGTCCATCTGCCCCTCTCGGGGGACCCTTTCTGCCTCCCGCCTGGTCCCTCCCCATGGCTCTGCCCACCCAGCGAGAGATCCGCGAGTGCTCCCAAGGCTGGAGCAGCCGCCCCCCCTGTGTGCGGGCGGCAGGTACCAGCACTGGTGTCTAATTAACACTGACACTGGAGAGGAGGAGCGTGGGGAGAGGCAGCCAGCCTGCGGCACCCGGCTCGCCACGCTGGGCACTGTGGCAAGGGCAGGCTGGGGTCTGCCTCTGAGTCTGTAGGGGTGGATGCAGAGGGCAGAGGGAGGTACCTGGAGCAGGTGGAGGCATCTGGAGCATGATAAGATGCTGAACAGATATGCAAGCGACAAGTAGCTGGCCAGGGATGGGGTGATCTTGGCAACGAGGGCCTTTTTCTTATCCCAAACTCTGTAGAGTCCTTGCAGCAGCTGGATGAGGTGCTCAGCACCTCTGGCCTGGGAGTACCATCAGGCCCTGCGTAAATGCCATGTGTGTTTTGGGATACAGAGGTACAGATGAAAAAGGGCTGGGTGAAAACCCTGGGAGCAGAGCCTGAACACACAGGTAGAGCCTGTGGCTTCACTCGGCGGTCACCCTCACACAGGGCACGTGGGTGTAGACAGGCAGCTGTGTGTTGATGCAGGTGAATCTGGCTGTGCCAGGGTATGTGTCCTGCTTCCCTACAAAACCCTGTGCCCCTGAGATGCTGTGGGAGAGGCTCTTCCCCGAGCTGGAGCTCTGTGTGGTTGTGAGGCATTGCACATGCCAAGATGCACATGACTGTCTTGGGAACACAGACTGCATGTGGGAATGGGCGTTTCAAGTGGTAGTCCAAGCTGCCACCATCACAAATTCTTGCCATGCTAGCAGATGACACAAGGCAGCAGCTTGCTAACTTTTCCTCTTATGACCCAGCTTACAGAGTGGCGATTTCAAGTGACCCCAAAATACTAATAGAGACATTGAATAAAATTGAATTTGTGTCAGGCCTCTGGCCTCTCTGAAAACTCTCCTGATCTCTGCTCTGCAACTCACTGACATAGGCATGTGTGTTTGCAGTGACCAAGCTTCCAGGAGTCTTCTGGAGATGAAGGCACTGAGTAAATAAACCAAAGGTAGGGATAACTGTTCATGTAGTAGTGGTGACAGCAGAAGCTGTTTTTGCACCTTTCCTGCCTATCTCCTTATCCCTGGTACTACGCACCACAGATTGGACGGTGCTTGCTCTGCAGCACAGCTCCGGGGCTGGCGCCCATGTGCCGAGCTCTGTTCCCGCTGTTTGCGGTTGCACAGACTCGAGCGCGCCCGCAGAGCGAGTGCCCGCCCCGGCACAGTCACCCGCATCCACCCCGGGCACATCTGCGAGGACGATTTGCCCGTCTGTGATGCGCGTTTGCCCGCGCACGTGTGCGCGGTGTGTGCGGTACCCGGTGTGTGTGCTGTGCCCGGTGTGTGCGATGCTCGGTGTGTGCGGTGCCGATGCTGCCCGGGGGCTCCGCCGTGCCAGACCCCCGCTCCGCGGCACAGGGAGCTCCATCACAGCCGATGCTCCCCGCTGCCCGTGCGGGGGCCGGGATGCCCCGGGTGGGAGATGCCGCCGCTGGTGGGGAGCTCCGCATCCCTGCGCGGCCGGGTTTGGGGCGAGGGCTCTGCGCGCTTTGTGTCGCCCCGGCCGCGGAGCCAGTCCCGCCGCTCGGTGTTTCCAGACCCGCACTCGGCGGAAAGCGCCGTATCAGGATAAGAGTCCCCGCCGCCACCACCCTCCCGCTCCTCCCAGCCCGACCCCGGGGGCGGTGGGAGGCGCCGGCTCCGCCGATGGCCGCATTTATCACGCTGGTGGCCTCGCTAAACGATTTAACCCTTGGCGCCCCCTCCGCCGGCAGCGGGCGCGGTGCCCGGCCCCGCAAGGATGCCCGGCGGGCTCCGGCTCTCCTGGCCATACCGCCTGGCAGGATCGGCGGCTCCAGCGCCAGGAAACACCAGCGTTTGCTCGGTTTGCTGTTTGGCAGGGCCTGCCCTGGACAGCAGCGCTGCCCTGGCACCAGGGACAGCCAAGCCGGCGTCCTGCACAGAGCAGCCCAAATACACCTAGAGCAGGTAGCAAAGGCCACCTGAGGCCAGGCGGTTGTGGTGTGAGTGAAGCTCATCTCCCGTGCCAGGATTCCAGCAGCACCAGAGCTATGTGGACCTGGGATGACTTCCCCAGGGTTGCAGCGAGCATCTGGAGTGCTGGGAGGATAAGGCTGGCACTGAGGCATGCAGGAGTCTCAAGAAGAGAAGAAGGCTGGAAGAGCTGCATCGTGCCTGCACCCACAGAGGCATCATGAGTGCATCAGGCATTGCAGCAATAGTAGGGTGCCCAGGATCCCGAGTCGCAGTGTCTTTGTGATCCTGGAACCGCGTCAGGCGTTTATCTTTGCTAGATGATGGTCTGTCAGCTGTGCTGTGGCTGCAGCAGCATATTTTCATTTGGAAAGGGGATGTCTTGGTTTGATTAAATTCTCCCTCGGCACCCCGGCGCAGGCTGTGTTTTGCCTTTAGGACTGCAGCAAAGGAAAATCCCAGTGTGTGGAGGGGGGCCAGTGCCCAGCCTTGGCGTGAGGATGCTGAGCAGAAGACTGGCTCGCTGGCTGGCTGTGTCGCTTCACGTGTTGTCTTTGCACTTGCCAGTTTCTTCTGGATGCAGTGGGTGAACAGTGTGGGTCTGATGGAGATGTGGTGGTTAATAAGAAAATGGGCTGAGAAGGAAATGGGCTGGGATCCCATTTAAAAGGAGAATCCAAACTGAGCACTTCTGATTTTGTCCAGGTCCATCTAGCCAATGGCACAGGCTGCCTAGGCAGCTGCAGAGGTAGCACAGACTCCTTGCAGCAGCCTGCTGCTGGCGGCTGCCCTGCTCAAACTCCAACGAGCATGAAATGAGGGAGCCCATTCTTCCCCAGCTGGGTGCAGGGCTGGGCACAGACCTGGTGCCTCTCCTGGGTTGTCTTTTTTTCCCTTTCCCTGAGCGATGGCTTTGTGGTACCATCGAAACAGAAGTGGGATTGAAACCTTGCAATGCAGTCGAAGGGAGGTGGAGGCACATCAGGGACTCATGAGCCTGTGGGGTAGAATTTGTGTCAGTGATGGGAAGAGGGCACTGTGGTCAGGAGTCTGCATAGGGATGGGCAGGACAGAGGGGAGCATGGGAAGAGATGAAAAGATGCTTTTAGGTGAGTCTACCTCAGCAGCAGTAACATACCCTCTTCCATCTTCTTGCTGGACCTTTGCCTTTCTGGAAGAACACAGAGGTGTGCCATGTCTGTGAATTTAATACTGGACCTGCCACCAGGTCTGTAACTATGTGCATCAGCAGAGAGCTGCTCTTAAAATGGGCATTTCACAGCTCCAGACTTGTTTCCTTCAGCCCAATTCATCTGGGCTCTTCCATCTCTGGGGCCTCAGCTGTGGATTGGTCTGGGACTGGAGCGACCCACTGGGGAAATGCTTTGCCAAGAGGCAGCTCCAGCTAACTGTGAGTCACATCATTATTTCCAGTATATTTAATTGGACCTAATTAATCATATTCATAAGTATAATGAGGGCCTTACCCACAGGGGTCTTGTGAAGGTCTGAGCTTGGGGGCTGGTGTTCTGGAGAACCAATGGGAAAGAAAAAGTCACAGAGCCTTGGAGATGGCTTGAGACAGGCTTCCATGTGCTCCACACAAGACACGACAAAGCCAGTCTTTCTGACCCTGTAGCCCAAAATTCTTTGCATCCCAAAGAATGTGTCAGGAGCTTCTGGGTAGCTAGTTCTTCCCAGGGAAGGCTGCAGTCACTGTCACAGATGGCTTCGTCTTGGTCTCTGGCTAATTTGGAAGGGAGACTTTTTTTTGGTGTGTTGAGGTTATGTTTTGTGGCCCAAAGTTAGGAAAACCCCAATGCAAGTGAGGGACACTTAACAGCCAGGTGGGCATCTTGGCTAAGGGCATGCTAAGGTGCTGCTGTACCAGGCAGCTCCTGGGATGAGCTGTTGCCATGGTGGTGGTGGTGGTGGTGTTGGCAGAGAGAGGCTTTGAGGAGCTCCAAGGACTCTGCTTCACCATCTCCTCCCTTCTCTGTCTCTCCGAGCGTGGGCGTAATGATAGAGGAGGGAAGGGGAGACTGGAAGTCGGAGTCAAGTGCAGGGAGAGCAGCTAGCCCGGCAGATGTTAATTAAAGACAGGCTCAGCACTCAGCCGGCAGTGGCTGGTCCTCCTGCTGACCTTTCCCAGCCTTGCTTTGCCACTTTCATGTGCACAGGCTGGGAGAGATGTGAGGGGCTCTGATGTAGAAAGCCCAGGAGGTTGCAGGGAAGGAGCAGGGAGGGAGAGGCAGCCAGAGGACCTGGAGGACAGGTGGCTCTGTGTGTCCCCTCTGCACCACACCTGGCTGGACGGAAGGAGATGCCTGTCTGCCCCTGGCACCGAGCTGTTGTGCCAGACAGTGGTGTCTGGGCACCGTCTTTAACCCACTGCGCCTGTGCATGCTGCCTGCAGGGACATGAGCCCAGTGCTGCTACCGGGGAGGATGAAAGTGTGAAAATATGTCACAGCTTGCTGATGAGGCACTTGGGAGCTCACCAGAGAGGCAGGGAGATGTATGGCCTCAGCACTCCCCTGGAGGGGGTGNGGGTGCGGGGGGCCTCCGTCCCCATCCCCTCTCTCCCGCATCGGGGCCATCCCCGGTGGCGCCGGTACCGGGACAAACCCGCACTGTCCCGCCCCGCCCCGCTGTCCGGCAGGGGGCGCTGTCGCTGCCGGTTTGGAGGGGGGGGTGACAACCCTGTCCCCATCCCCATCCCCATCCCC
>VXBX01002840.1:72570-109407 GCA_013400415.1 Scytalopus superciliaris
CCCCGCCAGCCGGCCCCGCCGCGCTCCCCCCGCCGCCCCCGGAGCCCACGAGTCGCGATTCCTCGAGGGCCGGAGCGCCTCGAGCGGGGCTCCTCGCTCCAGGCGCAGAGAACTTCACTCGCGTTGCGTCTGGTTTTGCCGGAGCCGCTTTGGGTTTTGCAAGACGTGCCGGTGCTGTTGGAACCCCCGGGAGGGCTGGAACTCGCCACATTTCACGTGGTGTTTGAACAAACGCTCCTGCCTGTGTCGGGGGAGACGTCTCCCTTCTCTTTGAGGTGTCCTACTCGATGGGCTCCGGTTCCCTCTGGAGGTAAACCAGGCATGTGGCCGGCCTGGGAGAAAAAGGAGGAAACACTACATATACATGTTTTCCTTGTTACCGATGTAACAAAACCTCCCCTGCGTTGTACTAGGGACGTGTCTTTAGCAGGTGGTGAACTTGTTCTAGCTCCGCTCTGCTAGCAACCACTTGCTGGAATAGAAATGTGAGAAGGATGCATATCTGAACACATAAGTAATGCTACATGACAGGGCAGGCTGTTGTGTTGTTGTGTGCGGCGTCTGCACGCCTTGGGGGCAGCGCCGTTTGACAGGGTGTCGGGCTGCGGCATCGCACGGCTGTGTCCTGGCCGTGCCAGGCAAGGGGCTGCCGAAGCCGTGGCACGGAGGGCAGCCCCGCACCTTTGGCGGCAGAGCGGTGCCACAGGAGCCCCGGCTGCGCGCCCCTGACCTGCGGGATCCGCGCTGCGAACGTGGCTCCCGCTCCCTAACCCTGCCCAAATGCTGTTTCATGCCAGGCACGCAGTCATGACATGCAGCTCCTTCCATCCGTCAGTCACATACAGGGAATGTGTGTGTGTGTGCGTGTGTGTGTGTGTGTGTGTGTGCCTTGCTTTGGTACTTTGGTGGCGGGAGGGATAAGAACAGTGAGTCACTGAGGAAGTGATTTGCCCAAGGTCGCATGGCAAGGCTGTGTCGGTGCTGAAGCAAGGACCTCCTTTGACTCTGGTGCCTGCGATAATGCTGCCTGCCACCACACGTGGGTATGTAATACACACCCAGGGCTGGTTCTAGTGCAAGAATCTCCAGGTCGACATTGTTGCCTGATTCTCCTTGGTGGAAGGATGAGTATGTCAGTGTGCTGTCTCTACAACAGCTGCCTACTCCATCAGAGACTTTTTCCAGAGCATTCACAATCTAAATGCTTAAGAACCTTTTTGTTTGTTTTTTTAACGTGTGTGTTGCCATTTCAGCAGGGCAGATGGTGTGACTGGTCCCTCCCCACCATCCTGACCTGCATCTTCATTACCTAGAAAATCCATCTCGTGGTGTTTTCTGCGGTGCAGTCTTGTAGGTGTTACCATGTCTCCCTGCCCCTGAAAGTCCCTTTCCTCTTTCCAGACCCCAGCCACGGGAAAGAAGGAAATAGACAGTGTCTAAAGGAAAGCTTACTTAGAAACTAGAAACCACAGCTGTTGTTCAGTTGAAGAAAGTAAAACAGTTGTGTTTTGTACTTCCAAGCCCTTTTGCATCTCACCGTGTTGCTGTTGGAAGGTGGCTCTGTGTGACAGAGGGGACAGACTGCTGTGTGAAGCTCCTGGGCCATCTCAAAGCTGGATGTACCGAGCTCACTGGGCTAGGCTGCTCCAGGGCAGCATCTGAGGATGTGCTGGAGCTGCACTTGAGCTCCAGGCTAACTCCAGCCCGTGAGGTGTGGACCTTGCTTGTGCTGGCCTGGAATTTCTGAGGTCCAAGCTCAACTCAGCCTTTGACATTTCTGTTGAGTTGTTGACCCAGCTGGCATTGTGTCCTCCCATACTTGCTGTTTTGGGGGGGAAAAAAACTTGGCTTTTCCTTCTCACTGCTGCTGTTCTCTCCTGTTGAATGTTGTGAGTGCTTTCCCTCCTGGCTGTGTGGAGGGATGTGGAAGGGAGTGGTAGCTGGAGAGGAGGTCCTTGGTTCCTTCTGCAAGGAGCATCAGCTGTGTCCCAACCAGTGGCTTTCTTACTGCTGTAGAGGTGTTGCTCTTTGCTACTCTGCTCACCTTCAGCTGGTTGCAGGATCCCAAGTAAAAGATGGGTCCTGGGATTGTTTTCCATCTCTTCCAGCCCCATCTCTTGTTTGTACAGTGTCCAGTTCAGCATCGAGCATTGGCATCAGAACAGCTCTTGCTTCTTTGCCCTGTCTCAGGTGATTGTGTCAGGCTTCACTGCCTGCTGGGTGGGGAAGTTCTTAGCCATTGAGGATGAGTCTGTGTCCCCTGGAGGTCCAGATGTGCTGCTGTGATGGGCTGTATTCTGCTCAGATCTAGCCATTTCCTGGGGATGGCACAGGCTGCCTTCCAGCGCTCAATTCCTTAGGGCTCCATCCAGTTTTAAATACCCTGACGGATGAATTTCCCAAGTCAGTCTCTTCTGGGGGAGTAAGTTCCCTGTGGAAAAGCACAAGTTTGCTGTTCCTGTCTGAGAATACATCAGTGGTCTGTTCCACCTGTGACCTTGCTCCTGAGCTTCTGTGTCTGCCTTCTCCCAGGGATGCTGGCTGTCCCCCACAGCTTTAGCCAAGCAGGAGCCTGGAGCTTGGAAATGTCATTTCCCTTGGGCTGTTGCCCTTTTGGCAGAGACCCAGCATCGTGCCAGTGCCCTGGATGAAATGGCAGGGGGGCACACAGGAGAGCTGTGCTGTGTTTGTGACTACTTTTGGCATTTTTAAGAGGAAATGTGGTACACAGACACATGGATATATGATATAATGCAGGGTAGGGATAGCATAGTGATATGATGTACAGATGCAGCAATATTTTATTACTGTTATTTAAGCTGTATCAGCGAAGTGCAAGGAGGATTGCCAGCACGACTCTTCTGGAAAATCAGGACCTAATGCACGTCAGGACTCTGTGTCACTCAGCTCTCCTTTCCTCCCAGGAAGACGTTGACTGGCAAATGCATTTTGTGGTGATCTTGCCCATGGTTCTGAGTGTCCAGAGGGTGGTGGGAGCTGTGGATTCTGACTTTATGTAGTTGATCTCCATGAGATTTAACTACCCAATGAGGTTTCTCATTGCACTGAAGCTGGGGAAAAATACACCTGCCTTGGAGCAAGGGGCCTGGGAAGTGTTGAGGCTGCTTTGCTTCTCAGTTGTGCATCTCCAGCAGCCAGTGTGGTGTGGGAGGTGAGGGTGAGCACAGTGATATTCCCCAGTTCTTCCCTTTCAAAGCTGTGTGCTGCTTTCCAAAGGGTCGGTCTTTGCTGCTCTGGTTTGGCTTCCTTCCTGTGAGCCCTGAGTGGAAGGTACCCAGGAACTGTTCCCAGGGATTGGTGGGGATGGTTTCTGTTGCTGTATTTTGCCCTTCCTCAGCCTGTCCCGGGGAGGCAGCAGCAGCCAAACCACGTGGTGTGGATGAGAGGCACCCTTCCTCCTTCCGTGGTGCCTGTTCCAGGTCATCTGCTTGGCACCATGTCCTTCCTGGGAAGAGAGAGCTGGTTTTGTCTTCTTCCTACCTGATTTTCTTTGAAACTCAGAGGTGGAGAGGGATTTTGTTCTAATTGGGACCAATTAACAATGGCATCTGTAGTTACCACAGGGCTGTACTCAGCAGGAGCCAGCATAGGGGAAGCAGTCAGAGCAGTCAGTGTCACTGGCACCTGCTTTGGATTTAAGGGAGAGCTACAGCATGGAGGGGCAGCTTGCCAGGAGCCCTGCTCGCTCCCCACATCCTTGGCCAGCAAATCAGTGCTTATCAGTCCCCTGGGCAGCCTGGCCCATGGTGTGGCAGAAAGATGGAACATGGGGCATCTCGGCATGGCTATCCAAAACCTGTACCAAGCCTTGGAAATGGGTGTGCTGCTGTTGGGCATCCTGGTTGGCTCCAAGTCCTGTTTGCTTGGGCCCTTATGCTCCTGCTGCCCCTCTTCCAAGGCATGGGATGGGCTGTTGGAGAAATGCCTCTCCAAAATGGGCACTGATGGGCTGCAGTGCCCTGAAGAGATGAGCAGGAACCAGTTCTGCCCTTGCTGAGTCCATGTCCACACTGGGCACAGCCAGTGGGATGAGTCCTGCTTCCCACTTGCTCAACTCCTTCTGGAGACATGACTTGGTTCTTTGACAGCTACTGGTGTCTGGGCACAAGTGTATTCTAGTGTCCTTGCTGGATTGTCACATGGGTGCATCAGGCAATGGTTTTTAGCCCCCTTCCCACTGCCCATGGTGGGAGGGCAGTGCCTTCACCTGGCCACCTTGTCCTGCTGTGTCTTTCTGGGCAGCTCCAGGCAGAGGAATGTGCTAGCTATGCCTGGGCATCTTTGGGAGACAGCACTGCTCCAGTGTGGGCAGATTATCTGCCAGCTTCAGCTGGAGCCACTAGAGAAAACAGCGCTTTGGTCACTGGGTCTTTCTTCCCCCAAGAGCAGGAGCTGTGTTTGGGTGTTGGGTTTTTCAGCTGCAACTCAAGATGCCTTGGATCCCAGCTGGGGGATGATGGGGAGCCTCTTCTGATGCTGGGGTATGGCCTCAATATGGCTTTAGGACTGGGCTGTGCACTGTGCCCAGAGGTGGGGCGTCACCCTGTTTGGTGAGGAGCGCTGCTGGAGCCAAGTCCTGGGCCAGAAGCCAGGTTTGTGATCCGTGCCAGAGAGGGCAAGACTTGGAAAGCGAAGCAGAGCTCCTCCTGTGAGAGAGATGGCCTGAAATACCAAGCAAAACCACAGAGTGCTCCTTGTTCCTGCCTGTGCCTACTGGTCTTCTCTCTCCCGAAGTGCGTGGGAGGCCGCAGGATGGATCTGCTAGGGAGCAGGAGGGCTGTGCTCCTCAGGCACGCCTGCACCATCCTGCCTCTTCAGGGTGCTGGTTGGCTTGTTGTTTTCTTACAGTGTTGTGGTTTTTCTCCCCTTTTAACCCTGCCTCTCCTCTTGCTGTGTTTTCCCCATCCTTGCTGCTGCTGGTTTGAGGGCCACCTCCTTGCAGGCGTGTTGTCCAGAGCAATGCTGTGTGGGGCTGCTGTGCCCCTTCTGTCACAGCTCAGCTGAGCAGCCTTCCTTCTCCTCGCCCAGCTGCAGTGGCTGAGGAGGGGAGCAGGCCAGGATATGGTTTGTGTAGAAGATGCTCCGCGGCACTGACTGTTTACAGACTCTGTGCTTCTCAAAATGTAAGCACAGGAAATGCCAGGCTCCGCTGGGGTCTGTGCAAGCGACGTGGCTCCTGCACGCTGGGTGTCTCACAGCCTCTGGCCACAGCCAGCTTCTGCCTTGTCACAGCACGGAACAGCGTTTAAACGCTGTGCAGAAGCAAGGGCTAAAGTGGTTTTTTTTTTGCCTCCAAAACAGAGGAGGAAGAGGGAAAGGAAGTGACTTAACCAAAGACAGGAAGGGAATATGGGGCAGAGCTAGGGACAGAAGCCAGGATTCCTGGTTCCTGCTTATTGCTACTCTCTGGTGCTCCTCTGGGTCTCAGCCTCCTGTTTGAGTCCAGGCACAAGTGGGGTTTTCCAGTCCTCTAAGAAGCTGGAGGTCAGGAGCTCCTCTCGTGCAGTATCCTCAATGCTCAGTGCATCTGTGAGCTTTCCAGTCCATAGGTGTTTCAGCTCCAGGATTTGCCCAGCTGAAATTAGAATGGTGTGGTTACAGCAGAGTCACAAACCCTTGTCCTTGGCTACTGAGTCAAGGTTCTGGTTCTGCAGGGAGCGCTGTGATCCTTGTCTGGTACGCACTCTGCAACGAAATGCCCCTCTCCCAGAACGCTGTGCCCTTGTTTGGGGGGGCCATACCCAGCTTTCTCTTGAGGTTTTACATTAAGGGATCTGTTTCTCTCTGTCCCCTGGCTTCATCAATGGTCTTCCTTGACTTGCCACCCAGAGCTTGGTACCTGTCTGAAGAGATGTGCATCGGTTGCCTGGTTCTGCAGGCAGGGCCTCTGTGAAGCACTGCAGTCTTCCTGATAGAAAATAAAATCTTAATATGCTCTTTAGCAGAAAGATCGTGCTAAATAGCTGTGTATCAGTGAACAGTTGTGCTCCCCTTCTGATGCGGAGGGGCTCCAGCAGTGAGTGCAATGACTGTTGCTTCTTCCTGTTGCTATGCTGAGCTGGGCTTCAGGTCTTGGGAGAGGCTGCACTTGGGAGAGGATGCTGGCTTATGAAAAAGGGTTTGCAAGGAGCTGTGCTGTAGGTCCCCACGCTCAGGGCAGCGAGGAGCTGGGCAGGGAGCTCTGAAGGGCAGTAACTGAGTGCAAGGGCTGCATCTCTGGGTGACTCTTCCCAACAGCAAGCTGGCCAAGGCTATGGAAACCCCTGCAGCACTGGAGCTTTCACCACTTCCTTGGCAGGATTTGTTCCAGCACTGATCTGCAGCAGAGGATCGGGCCAGACAGGGCCTGAACGGAGCGGGTCCAGCCACAGACGAGCCTCAATCCCAGCAGTTAGGCTGGGCTGAAAGCTGCCTGTGTCCTGCCTCTGTGCAGCCTTGTTTGAACTTTCCTCTGGCACGGAGCAAAAGGAACCGGGGAGACCTAGGGCTGGTCCAAGCAAGTTTCCTCTGCTCTGTCCGCCCCCATATGCGATGGTGGGGACAGCAGCAGCTCCAGACTGTCCTCCTGGAGCAGAGCAGTTTTGGGGGTGAGGGGCTTGGTCGTGACAGCTCTGAAGCAAATGTTTTTTTGCTTCTGGTGTTCCCTGCCTCTTGGACTACGACGCAGGGAGGGGGAAGTGAAACTGTGGTTCAGACCGAGCCCTCTGGATGGCAAGAAAATTGCTGAGTAGCTGGTTTCCAGGTTGCCGAGGTCCTCGCCAGGGCCCGGCATGGCTGCCAGAAGCAACAGGCTTGGAATTTCCTCTGCCTGGTGCCAGCTCCACTTGGGCTGGCCGCAGCACCTCTGCTGGGGCCAGGGCTCCTCTGGAGCTCTGCAGATGGGGCGCTCCCAGAGCAGGGGTTACACCGGAGCTGGAGCTGCCTGCCCCCCTTGTTCTCGCAGCCTGGTTTCTATTTTCTTTTCCAGGGTCCAAGATGTTTTGAATTATGCAGCCTGCGCCTCCCGCGGGGCTCCTTGAGCAGCCGCCTAACGAGCTGAGCTCCTGACAAACTTTGCTCTGGCTTTGGCTACGCTTGGAAAATTTTACAGCCTTTTCAGAAAAAGGAAATGCCAGGAAAGGCCTGTCTCTTCTTACTTTTATGAGGGGGTCCCGGTTGAGAGAGGGTGAGATGGGTTTGGAAAAGAAGACAGGAAGGATTTTGTATATATGCTTTCTAGAGATGAGGGTGAGCGGGCTCGGCGCCTCCTGGCAGGGTGGGCACAGCAGGGGCAAGACCTGCAGGGCACTTGGAGGGCACAGGGAAGCAGTGAGGTGGTGGTCTGTGTCTTCCCTCCCAGCTGCCAGCATAGCCACTGGCTGTTCAGTCTCTGCTAACTGTGCCTTTTCTGAATGGCAGTGGTTTTGTTTCTGCTGTGGTCACAGGCATGTTGGTCTGCAGGGCTCAGGGGAAGGACTGCCACCAGGTGCTGTGCTGGTGGTCTCCCTGTCACAGGGGACATCACAGTGCCTGGGCAGGGTGCTGGGGGCACAGGGACATTGTGCTGCCACCACAGTGTTTGACCCGTAAGGGATAGTCTTGTGTAATGTGCCCCTTTGGCTGAGAAACCAAGACACAAAATAAGCTGTGACTTGCCCGCCTTCCCTTCATGAGATGGTGCCAAGAAGGGAGCTAGGAGCCCTCTGTTTTGGATAAACTCCCCTTTGCTCAGGTGCTGAAGCCCTTGCATTTGCCGGGTTTCCTTCAGGAGAGCCCACCAGTCACACCATGGGTCTCCTGACAAGCAGCTTCTGCCTGGAGAGGCACTGGGGGTACAGACTGCTCCTTGCCATCCTCCTCGTGTGTCCTCACAGTGTCCCAGACCCCTTTCCAGTGGCAAAAAGGCATCTGTGGAGGCTGGAACGGGGGTCTTGGTTGGAGCCTGGGGAGTCGTGGGACTTCTCCAGCAGGAGGGATGGAGGTTTCTGTGCGCTCCAAAGGCATCAGCTGCTGCCAGTCGTGGTGGATGAGCATCAGGCATGGGCAGCGATGGCTGGGAGTGGAAGGAGCCCCACACTGGTCCTGCTTTGAGGGCTTCGCCTGTTACACTTGTCAGGAGCGTGGCTCTGGACAGCTATTTGATTTGGCAGCCTGCGCGGGCCTGGCAGCACTGAGAGTGGGATGCGGGCACCAGAATTGTGCCCTGCTCTCCCTTTTCTCATTGCTCCACCCACCCCCAGCTTTCTGCTGTGTTGGGCAGGAGAGAAAGCACCTCCCCGGGGCTGTGTCCCTTCCTCCACCTAGAAAATGAGTGATATGTCTCCTTTCCTTTCCCGGGGCTCCTGCGCAGACGCTGAGGTTGCATTTGACAGGGGAGGCCAAGCACCCTCACTCTGCTGCTGGGAATTAATGAGAGTGGCTCTCCTGTTGGCTCCTTGCAGCGGTGATCTTCTCCATCCCAGCTCAAAACACATGGGGGACCTGCAGGAATGGCTGTTGAAAAAAGAGTTCTGTACCTTATTGTTACTTGTTTTTGTGATGCCATCAGCATATATCCAGTTTAGAATGGCTGAAGTGGATGGTTTTTGTACTCTTTAATTGGCTTCCTAATTTTCAGCGGGGAATCCTGTTTCTTGTGAACCTGACACTGCAAAAGAAAAGGCCAGGCCGTGTTTGTCCTCCCTACCATCAGAACAGTACAAACCCAAAGGAAACCAGATAAGTACAGGGGCAAGGCTGTGCTTCAGCCCGTAGCACCTTTCCTTCCAAAACATTTCCACAGGTCAGAGGTTCAGTAATGGTCTGCCAAGGCTGCCCACCTCCACTGGGGAATTCAGTGTGAGTTTTGCCCTTCATTCTCTTTCAAGAAAAAAAAACCATAAGAGTATTCAGTGTTAGAACCCTTGCTTTGGAGCCTGTTTCAAAACAAAAACAAACAACAAAAAAAGCAAACAAAAGCCCCTCCAAAACCCAAACCTGGTTTTGGTCTTTGAAAGTCAGTTTCGTGAGTTGAAGTTGTAAACATTCTGTTGATAAAAAAGGGTTACTTTGCCTAAAGCAGAACCTCAGCAAAGAAACGTCCGGCCATTTCCAAATATTTTGATAAAAATATAATTTTAGTCCTGATGTGTTATTTTAGTAAGAAGAGTGATTTTTCCACTTGTTTGTGTGGTAAGGACCTTACCTGTAAGAACTGCTCCCTACCCCACCTTGTGGTTTCGAAATATTGGGAGACTCAGCTACTGGTGGCAAACGTTTATCATTTAGTTTGTTATGCTTTTTAATCAAAAGTAATTTCACAAAGTCATAGTCTAATTAAAATGTATTCCTTGTATTAGTAGGGTGTAGTCTTCCTTTTTTTTTTTTTTTTTTCCCCATCATAGTTTAAGGGCATTTTTCTGATGCTGTTGCAATAATAGGCTCCTGTTAATAAGTCCTTTCCCCAGAACTCCCAGCAGCAGCCTAGAGGCCCTTGGAGGTCCACAGTTGGTAGGTTTAACAGCAGTTAAACAAACCAGCCACCCTGGGATTTCCCAGTTCTCAGGCTGATGCTGGCAGTGCCCTGCTCTGAGCTCCTTCAGTGGAAAGGGGTGATGTTGGCATCACTCAGGGCTGCTGATCCCTGTCAGGGTGACGGTGAGGTTTGTACTCCTCTCAGTACAACCAGATGGAGAGGTTAATTGCTTTGCCCAGCCTTGGGTTGAAACAGGGCTGCAGAAGAGAGTGGCTGTAACTGGTGGGTGGTTAGTTGGAAGGTGAGAGAGGAGGCATGAGCATATCCAGGTGTAATGCCCTGTTTTGGCACTGCCCTGCCTCCAAAACCTGGTACTGAGCATGTTGGGTGGCTGCTGGCTCACTGTTTGGTCTGTGGCTGTTCCTGGCTGTGCGTGGTGCAGTGGCTGGGGCTGTGATGGCTGTTTGCAGTGTTTTTGGAAAAGCTGCCAGGGGTATGCAAAGAATTGATCTCTCTTGGAAACTGATAGAAAATTCACAAACAGAAAACACTTCAGGAAGCCAGGCTCTTAATTCTCTTAGTACCTCCTTGCCTCCTCACTGGGCACAGATGTTGATGTGCTCGGACTCTGACTCAGATCATGGGCAAGTGGCTCAGCTTGAGGTGAGAGCCCAGCAGTGCTCCTGCCAGACCTGACGTGCTGATGATCAGGGAGAGGACAAGGCAGAGCTGGGACCTGGCTCAAGAAGAACATGTGAACACAAGGTGTGTGTCCACAGGATCCTGCCTGCTCTGGCTGACCCTGGGCTCAGGAAGGAGGAAAGGTGTCGGGAAGTTGGGATTGTAGCACAAAACAGTGAGGAATCTGTGCATTGCCCTGGGCCAATAGACTAGTCTAATGCCTTGTCTGATTTGCATATCAATTAATTTTTATTTTAAGAGGACTCAAGTGGACCCCAAGTGCCAGACTGCATCTCAGTATGCTGTAGGACGAGCCCAGGAACTGCTTGATTTGATCTGAACAAGCCTGGGGATGTTATCGCTTAATGAGCCAAAGACCCCTCTGGCTGAAGTCAGTTCCTCGCAGTCTGGAATGGGCAAGCACTGATTTTTGTGAGGGTCTTCAGGTCCCTTTGGATAGTCTGTGCAGTGAGGGGGGGGGCCTTGTCACTGGCAATGGTCAGGATGCTCTCTCTGCCCTTGGGTGTCCCAGTGCCGAGGGACCAATTTTCTAAGGTGCTGCTTGTGACTTGTCAGACAAACGTTGCTTGGCTCACCACATCCCAGGAGCAGGACAGAACCCACGGGAGAAGCTTGTGGGGTAGCTGCTGGTTGCAGAGCTCCCCTGGTTGGCCTCACTGCTGTGGGGTGGGGAGGAAGCCAACCTCCCCTGCCCAGAGGGAGGAAACGAGAACCACGTGGGCTGCCTGGGAGCCCCACTGGCAACTCACTCTTACACCGAAAGCAGCGTGGCTGGGTTGGGGCTCGCTGCCTTACTGCCCTGGCACTGCTGCTCTTGTTCTGTGTCCTCTCCTTGCAAAGAGCAGGGGGCAAAACGGGTGTCCCCTTTTGCCTCCAGCGCCCAAAGCAGGAGGCTGCAGCCAGAGCTCCTGGTCTCTCCTCTTTCTGCTGTGCATCCATCCTCAGGCATTTCCCTGGGCTCTGGCTGGGAGTGCCTGGCTGCTGCCTGTGCCAGGAGTAAAGGCAGCCTGTGGGCTGTGGTGCAGCCAGGCTCAGCCCTGGCTAGGGGGTTTTCAGCCACCACTGCTTCTGGGGGAAGAAGGGTCTTGCAGTTTTCACTCCTCCATTTGAGGTCTTTCTCCAACCCTCAGCTGGGGTCCCGAGACTCCCCCTTCCCAAACAGCAGTGACGGGGGGGGAAAGGCAACACAGGCTCTCTTGGCGGACTCTGTGGTGTCTGTCCTGTTCCATTACAGTGCAGCAGCAGTGGCACCAGCCGCTGCCTTCCTCCCTTTGCTGGGCTGGAGTGCTGCAGGCTCTCAGCAAATGCTGTCTGCGGACATCTGCTGCCTCCTCCCCCACCGCCTCCTGGCAAGCAGCAGCAGCTTCCCAGCGAACAGCCTGCTCTTTGCATCACCCCCCGCATGCCAGACCAAAGCTCCCTTCTGCTCTTACAGGCACCTTCGCAGGACCTTGAAATGGTGGTTTCCCTGCTGCTGGCTCGGCTCCAAGCAGCCTTCCGCCTTGCAAGGCTGTAGCTGAAAAAAAAAAATCAGGGTGCCTGATGGAGGAGAAAGGCTTATTAAAGGTGATGCTTACCGGGTTCTGGCTTGTGATTCAAACAGGCAGCCCTTCTCCTTGGCAGGGCTCCAGCCAGTGCCTGGGGCCTGAGGCAGACGTGGAGTCTGGGGCAAAAAGCTTGGAGCCATTTGACTGGAGCAGATGCGGCAAGGTCGGCTGTGAACTGCAGCCCTGGTGCCAGAGCTGGTTGCTTTGGTCCACTGTCTGGCTCGGGTGTGTTGTGTGCATCTGAGGGGGGCAGAGTTCAGTACTGCAGGTATTCGTGTGTCCCCTCTCAGGAGACAGGAGGTTTGTTGCTTTCTGCTCTGGCCAAGCAGTGAGGTGATGTGCTCCTTGGGTGCAGAGGGCAGCCGGGCTGTGGGTTTCTGGCTCCTGAGAGTAAACCCCAGCCGTGATAGTCCTGCTGCCTCGGCATTGGGAAGTGCCCTGCAAAGTGGCATTTCTGTGGCTTCAGCCTCTCAGCTCTGCTGTGCCAGGTTCCCATCTGTGGGTATGTGTTTGGCACCAGAAAGCGTGGCAGTAGCCTCGAGAGATCTTTACCCCAAGCCCAGCCAGTCCCCCGAGCGACAGTCACCAGGATGCCGTGTCTTCATCTCGTGTGCTTCTAGCCTGGGGACTTCTCCGGAGAGTAGAGGAGCTGGGAGGGATGGAGCGGAAGGATTTAATGAAGAAGACATGGAGGGCGTAGCAAACTCCTTTCTCCTGAAACCGGTGAAGCAGTAGCTGGGAGCATGAAGGCAGTGCCGGGCTGTGATCTCAGGGAATGCCCAGAAGGAGGGCTGAGGTATGTGGATTAGTCAGAAAAGATGGTAGAGGATGAAAGAGGATTCAGCAGCTCTCACTGTAAAGGCAGGTTTGGAAGAAGGAGCTGGAGGGATTGCAGGTGGGACATGAAAACAGGAGCTTGGAAAGATGGGATAAGCGAAGCCAAGTGGGGAAATTTACTGTTTTGTACCTGGATCAGAAAGACGCGAGCGTGGTTCAAAGGGATTTAGACAAGAAGGCACAAGTCTCTGTCTGAAGGAAGAGGGATCATCTTCACTGTGACCATCTTTAGGGTGGAGGGGGGCTGAGGCACAGCCAGATCCCCCCTGCCAGCTCGGAGGAAGCACGGCATTATGTGGAGGAGTGTGGCTTGGCAGGCACTCGGCTGACAGTGGGTTCTGGCCCCCTGTTTGGTTAGCCAGGCTGTGGTCCATGTGTGCACCTGGCATGGTTGGAAGCAGTGGCAGTGGGAGAGCTTGTGTGAGTGCCATGGAAATGCCACTGGAGGAGCTGGCAGAGTCATCTGAGTGCCCATGAGGGATGTGGCAGAGGGATGGGAGCTGCGGGGCCAGGCTGGGACAGCCAGCGTGGCTGGTGGCGAGCAGCGAGGCTGCGTGGGGAGCAGGGCTATGGCTCTGCGGTGGCACCAGCAAAGACCCCCATCAGCAACTGGGCGCAGTGCTGCTGCACAGAGGGGAAGAGCCTGGAGCAGCTCCAGCAGCCAGTTCAGTGCTTGGGTCTCCTGTGTGCCTGGGCAGTAGCCACAGGCTCCTCCTCCCCGTCGGTGCGGCGCTGAGCACGAAGGAGATGGAGCGAGGGAAAGATGGGGCATGCGTCTGAGAGGGAGATGAGAGGAGCTGCTGAGAAACACAACCGAGCTCCCTTCCTCTTTGTGTGCTGGCAGATACTCGGTGGGGTGGGGGCAGAGGGGCTGGGCTGCAGGCCAGAAACACTCGCACACACATCCCTGCGAGGGGAAGCTGAAGTGCTGCAGGAAACCATGCTCTTGCCTGCACAGGTGATCCAGAGCTGCTGCATCGCAGAGGGGGGGACAGCAAAGCCCTGTCTCCCCAGCCAGCCAGACCCTGTGCGGGAGGACACGGCTGAGGGGATAAGGGAGCCCTGGCAGGCAGCCTTGTTAAGCCCCCACCAGGGAATAGGACTGTCACCAGCAGCTGGAGGCAAGACTGCTGGGTTCTGGTGTTTGCCCGATGCTGAGGAGAAGCAGAAGGAGCCATGTGGAGGCCAGTTGTTGCCTACCCTGGGAGATCAGTAGGGGAGAGCAGGGAAAGGCAGCAGGGCATGAGAGGAAAGCACTGGTAAGTGGAAGCAGGGGGAGCACCAGGGTCCAGGAGATTGCTGGGGAAGACATACTGCCCTTGAGCAGAGAAGGGGTGCCAGGAGTGTGGCAGGACCCTGTCCATGGGAGTGTTGGCTCCTGCAGGTGCCCCGCTTAGTGCCCCTGGTTGTGCCCTTTGTGCCCACAGGCTTCAGTGGCATGGCAGAGGCAGGTGTATGGGCTGCAGGGACTGGTGCTGGGCTCGGGGAGAGCAGTACATGGCTCTTCTCCCTTCTGTGGTGGTGCTGGGCGTGCTCTCTGAGCTGCTGTTCCCTCTGTGCCAAGGCTGGTGCAGGACTTTACCCCAAGCGCTCTGCTCTCGCCCTGCTGGGCTCTTGTTTTCCTCTGCTAGGGAGTCCAGCTCCTGGAGCATCCTGCTGGCAGGACTCTGTCCCTGGTGAGTCAGGAGCAGGCTGAGCCAGCCCAGCCCTATGTGGGGTGGCCCTGGTGGGTGTGCAAGCAGCCGTGCTCCCCACAGCGGAGGGATGGAGCCAGGAGAGAGGGAAGGGAGGAATCACCCCGTGAAGGGTTAACAGTGGCTCCAGCTCTGCTCACAGCCCGGGCCCTGCTGCAGGAGCAGTGTGGAGCAGCCTGCTCCAGTTGGCATCTGTCCCAGAATGCTTTGGAAAAGCACTGGCCTCTGACCCCCAGTACAAACTGAGCCCAGCACGTGGGAGGGAGAAATTACTCCCAGACCTTCAGGCTCCAGGGTTTACAAGCTGCCTGCAATAAAGCAGCCATTTTTTCCGACAGTTATTAAATCTCCCCTTTTAGCTCACTGCAAACCTCTGCCTGTCGCTCCCCTCCCCTGCCCCCAGCCCTACATCATGCTCCTCCTGCTCAAGTCAGAAACACCTCTGAAGGCAAGGCTGGCCCGTTTGCCTCGAGCTGAAAGCTGGGGAGTGGGCAGTGCCCCTCGCCCTGCAGTGGCTTGGCAGCTGTCCGTGTGTCTGTCTGTGGGCTCCCTCAATGTCCTGCTGCAACAATCCCTGGGACTGTCCTGCACCTGCTCCCCCAGCTTTTGGGGTGCACATCTGCACCCCCACTATGAGCCCCTGCAGGATGCTGCTGCTGGACCACGTTTCACTATTGTCATAGTGCTGGGGACTGGGAACCAAAGGGCAAAGGTTTTCCTCTCAGCCTTGCTGATGGCTGGGGGCATCTTGGGGCAGGGGCCTTGGTTTTTCTGTGCCTTGGAACGGGGATAAGAGCGGGGTTTGCGCTTACCTGTCATCAGCTCCTTAGGTAACTTATTCTGTCTGCGCTCCCTGCAGCGAGCGAGGGATTAATCGCCAGGGAGGCTGGCCAGTTTCTATGGGAGATCACTGCGTGGGAGGCTCACGAGGCTCCCCTTCACCAGCTCGTGTTTGCAGCGCCTGCAGTTGCAGCTGGAAGGTGCCAAGCGCTGCTTATTCACGTAGGATTTCCGTGACCATCCAGCTGTGTGGAAGCGCCAGGCCGGCGTGGGGCGGCGAGCGCTGCCCGTCCGGTGCCACGCCGAGCGTGCCAGGGCGTTGTGTTGCTGCGAAGGGCGTGGGGAGCGCGTGTTCGTGTTTGCACAGCGCCCTGGGAACAGAAAGAGCTCGTCGCAAGTGGCCGCCGTGCCATGGGCGCCGTGGGATGCGGGTAAATAAAGCGGGAGCTGGTATTTCAAAACAAGCTCTTCGCCGCTCCTCCCCGCGTCCCGTGCGCATTCCTCGGGAGAAGGTGGGGAGCTGCCCGCAGCAGGCAGCCCACCCCACCCCACCCCACCCCACAGCACTGTTCCCAGCAGATGTAGGGCACCTCAGACACAGCAGGCAGGTGGCACCCAGGTTGCCATCCCTAACCCTTGAGGTGGCTGGAGGAAACCAGCTCTGGGGGCAGCCCTTAGGCTTTCACTGCACTTCTTTTTCAGACCCAGTGGTTTGCCAGGAGCCTGAGTGGGAGTCTCACAGGGCGCTGGCACTGGCAGACCCGTGCCTTGCTCTGTGCTGAGCCCCTGGGCTCAAGGAGGCAGGGAAGCCATTTTACTAAACACGTCTTGGCCCAGTCTAGGATTTTACTCGACACGCAAGAAAAAAGCACATTCATCTGAATCCCCTTCTCTCCCCTCTCTGAGGCTTGGTTTTGTTTTTAAATCTATATGGCAGGCGACCAAACTGGCTGAGTCAGTCAGCTGGCTGGCCACCAGAAGTAAAAATGTGGTTTTGTCCCCTCCCTCATTCCCCCCCTTCCCCCCAGATTTTTTTTCTCCTTCACTTAGCGACAGTTTCATGTATTGACAACAAACCTCTTTCTGCCTCCTTCTCTCTTGGGGCTGGGACAAGTGGAAGCTGGTTTTTATTTTCAGAATCTGTCTAGGGGGAGAAGGTGCAGGAGGACAGCCTGGCATTGCCTTCTTGCTTCTGCCCACGGTGATGCTGCCTGGGAGGAGGGAGAGGTGCCCGCTGTGCCCAGGCTGGTGGCATCATCTGCTCTCCTATAGGCAGTTAGATAGAGGGAGCAGAGGTGAAGTGTCTTGCCCAAGGCCATGCAGGTCAGGCTGGAGGGATGGGAGCTGAGAACCAAGTCTCCTTTGGCCACTGGAATCCAGGAGCTGTGCTGGCAACGGGTTGGCTTTCAGGGAGCAGGAAGAGATGAGAGGTTCCTGGGTGTTTACCAGTGCTCCTGGATGCCGTGCCGTGGGTGTGGCAGGTTGAAAATGCTTCCTGAAGTTGTCTCTTACGCTGAGAAGATGGGACCCAACCACAAGAAGATGGGAGCAGGCGTGTTTGGCTGCTCTGCTGGCAGTCTGCATGGGCAGCTGGCCGGGTTTCAGGCACCTCACACTGTTGGGTTGCTCACGACGCCTGTGTTTTCAGGGCAGGAGCACAAGGGGTGGTTTTCTGCTCCGTGGTTTGGCCATCAACATCTTTTCTCCCCATGCATCCAAATTCTGTAGCCCCATCTGTGGGCAGCCTTGTGACGTGTTCCCAGGGTGGAGGGGAGATGGTGCAGGGGGTGAGGCAGGTGTGATCCAAGAACTACTTACTCTCCTCCTTGCTTGTGGCAAGCCTATGCCCCACTCTGAGCTGCGTGATAGGTCGTGACAGGTCGTGGGATCTCACTGTGCCCCAGCTGGTCACTGGGCACCAGAGCTGTGGCACCTCACAGGAACAGAACTTACTGAGCTGTAAACAAAGGAGGCTCCTCTGGCAAGAGGAGTTTTCAGATGCAAATTGGCCCGTTGGCTTCAGAGACAGATTTCCTTAATTTGTATGTTGATTTTTGTTATTTCAAATGCATACACTGCAGCAAATGCTCCAGCCTGACTCTGGCTTCTGTGTACTTCAGCAAGGGGGGCTGCATGAGGCTGCCTGCTGTGAGCCACGCAGGGAGCTGAGGATACCACACTGGTCTGAACTAGTTTGCTGCTTCCTCTGTCATATATCACCACTCAATTGGGGGACAGACTTCCAAGGCTTCAAAAGGGGGGAAGGGGAGAAGCCGATTCACTGGTTTTTATTTTAGCAGGAAAGGATGCGATGGGCTAAGAACTGTTAAAAGGCAAAGTAAACCCTCCACGATGTTTTGCCCTGTTGAAATGAAGGGAACTGAAAGGTCCACAAAGAGGCTTGAGAACAACAGTGGGGAGAGGTACCCACGAGCTCCTGGTAAGGCTGAGCCTCTTCGCTACGTGTCACAAGGGGAATGCAGGCATGAGGGGAACAATAGGTATGTTACTGTGCTAGAGGTATGTCTGTGCACACACAGGTTTGCCCCATCTCTCCTCTGATGGCTGGTGGCCCTGGCTGCACTGCAAAGCTGGAGGCAGCCATCAGAGTGCTGCAGTGCAGGGTCACACAGGAACTGTGGCAGCAGGACAGAACAGGTGAGGAAAAGTGAGAAGGGCTGCTGGGATCTGGTGTTTGTTGGCAGAGGTTCTGGGGCTGGGAATGAGCAGAGGGTAATGGACTGCACACTGGGCAGTAAGGAGAGCTTTGAGGTCAGGAGGATGCTGGGGATGCATCTCCTGCATCCATTTGTGCCTAATCCTCAGCCTGTCATTACTTCCCTTCCCCATCTCTTAAGAGCTTATGCCCATAGAGCTGAGGAGGTGTGGGAAGAGGAGAGCTCTGTAGAAATACCTGAGTGTCTCTCTGGTGGAATAACTGTGCCTGATAGAGCCACCCTTTTCCCTTAAATTTGTTTGTGATTGTTCACTCAGCAAATGTTCAGGACAGAACAAGAGCAAGAACGGGAACATAGTGGCGTGTGGTTTGCTGGGTGCTGAAGTGGATGCCATTACTTTCCACCAACCATGGAGTGCACTGGGGGCCAGAGCTGGTACAGGAACTTTCTGTGTGCAGTACTTTGGAAATGGTCTATGTTAGGGATGCTTACTCGTTCCTGGTACTTAACCTGTTTGCTTTTGGTTATGCTGGAGAGAAGGAAACAAGACTTGTCAGTTCCATTTTGTCCTGGATTGCAAACCTGTGGGGATCTTCAAATCCTATTGCTCTTTCTGACAGAAATAATAATCCTGAAATGGATCTGCTGTTTAAATCCTTTCCACCTCATGATCTGAAACCTCTGATGAACTGCCTGGCCTTCAGCCCCCTGTTTACACCCCTGCTGTGCTGCACTCCTCAGAATGCAGGTGCTGCCTTACAGCTGTTTGTGGTGTTCCTCCACCCAACAACACGGTTTTTAAAGCTGGGGGAGTGGAGGAGGGAAGCATCCCTGAGGGACTACTTAACTTCCACACCTCTTACATTCTGCTCCCCAGGCAGGTGACTGGAGTTTGGCACAGTCTGTTTCTAACCTCATCATCAGGGAAGATGCTTGTAACAAGGTCTGACCCATGGGCAAACTTCTAAACAAACACAAACTCCTGCAGCAAATCAATACTTGGATCAATGGGGTTTTTTTCCTCTGTCAGAAATAGAGTATAGCTGTGTTGACTCAGTCTGCTGAGGCTGTTTCCCAGGACATCTCCCTGCCAAAGGCTGAAATGAAGAGCTGGAAATTCAAGCTCTTCTCCATTTCCATTGTCACCGGAGTTGAAGGAGTACCTGCATTTTAGACTTAGTTGAAAGTCTTACTTACAGTTCTTGGAGCTAGCTGGATATTTCCAGTACATCACAGGGGTGGAAGGCACTGGGGAGCTTGGCAAACCATGAGCAAAACTGGTGGTGTATACTTTCTGCCCCCTGCCCTTCCTACCTGTCAGGTTCCCTTTTGAAGGCACTCTGGAAAAAGGCAAATGACACTTCAGTAGTGCAGCAGAGCAGGATGGTGGACTCAGTCCCTTCCACTGGCCCACAACCTGCAGGGACAGCCTTGAGAGAGCCCCCCACAGTGTCTCCCACCAGTGGGCTCTGTGTGTGTGTGCTGGATGAGGAGGTTTAGCAGTGTGTGCTGCCTTGTGGCAGCTGTTCCCCATCACGTCCCCACAGGGGTTAGGGGCTGGCAGAAATGGAGCAGCCCAGGACAGCCCCATCCTGTACAGCCCCATCCTGCACAGCCAGGCACTTCTGTGTTGGAGGCTTTGTCTGTAGTTTTGCTTGGTCTGGGAGGGAAAATCATTCTTGTGGAAGTAGTTAGAGATGAAAACCTAGCTGCTCTCTGATCCTCGGGCTGTTGTCACTACGTGGAGGATGGACACTGCTTGTTCCCTCCCTGGGGCCATGCATGCACATCACCCTGTGATGTGGTGTCAGCAGGGCCAGCAGCCAGGGCTGAGCTCCTTTGTGATGGTCCCCAATGGATAACAGGTGTTTGAATATGAGCTGTGTTTGGCACAGAGCAGGTGGACAGCACCGTGTCCTGAGGATGCTCGGGAGGATAGTCTGCTCCTGGACAATATGTCCAGATTTGGGAACTGACAGCTCACTCCCTATTTCATATTTGACCATGAAGATGATTGTTGTCTCTTGTACTGGCCTGTGTGGAGTGAGGCTAATGGGCTTGGCAGCCAGAAGGGTGAACCCACTGACTGATGTCTGTGATAGCAGAGACTCAGAGCCCACTCTGCTCCAAAGCTGTCATATCTGCAACCTTGCCCTGGCGTTCTCTGTGGAGCGTTTGAGGAAACCCTGCAAGCCCCAGCTGGATGTGAGCAGGGTGGTGTGTCCTGGGCCTCGTGCAGATCAGGCTCTGCTTGCTTTCGCAGCCAGGTTCTGGTGCCCGGAGGTGGGACTGCTGAATTTGCTGAGCCAAGGGTTGAACGAGAGAACCTCCCTTCCCTACTGCACTGCAGAGCGGGCTCCCCTGTCTGGGTTGCAGTTCCATGGCCTGGGGACGACGGGACATCCCAGGACAGGATTCACGCTGAGGCTGCAGGAGGGGAGGGATGCCTGTCTGTGTCCTGCAGGGCTGCTGTCCCACGGTGGGACGAGGGCATGGCAGGAGTGCCATCACACCGCCCTCGCCCACGCGGCCGGGGGGCAGGTTGGTGCGGGCGCCAACACGCTCGCGCGGATTCCCACGGCTCTGCGGCTCGGCGGGCACACACCCCACGCCAACACGGGTGCCAACAGACCCCGTGCTGGTGTGGGCCTGCTCGCCGGCACACGGGCAAGGCGTGTTGGTATCCGCACGTCCCCGGGCTTGTGCCGGCACAGGCGCAGCCGTACGAGGCGAGCACGCGCTCGCAGACACAGCCACGGCGCTGGGCTATTTTTGGGAGCGCTCCTAAGAATTGTGAGCGTGTTTCAGATGTTAGAGTCTTAGATGGGGGAAAGCTAGAACAGATGGCTGGAGGGTTCAGAGCAGCAGCCCTGCTGAGAACAGATATTTATAGGCAGATTTAACCCTTGTGTGGTCTCTGGAGCCGTGTTTAAAGGGACAGCGTCTGGAGCGAACGTGGCGGAGCCGAGCGGTGACCTCTGAGGGTGTGCTGTCCTATCTGGTTTCTCTGAGCCAATTATCAGCGTAGTCTGGAAATCCTGTTTATACTCTACCTCTCTCCCGAGCGCAGGGACGCAGCTTTCCCTGGATGGTGGAGCCTGCTTTCTATAAGCCTCGATGAAACTGGGCTGGTTATTATTTGCTGTCCGAGCTGGAGCAGTGGGTACTGCGGCTGCCCTGTGCTTACGTGACCAGCAAAATGAGGACAAAGATTGTTTTGTCCCTCTTGCCCTCATTTTTTTCTTTTTTTCTTCCCCCCCCCCCCTTTCTCTTTTAGCCAGAGGTTACCCAGATTCTTCCTTTTCCTTGTTGGAAGGAGACACTGTGTTTTTTTTCAGGCACGCCGTCTCTGTAAACAAATGCAGGTTAAGCCCTGCCCTGTTAGCTCCATCAGATGTTTTTACCTGCCCTCATGCTTGAGCATTTAGGGAAGAGCAAAATCCATCTGTGGGTTGTGCTGCTTTGTTGAACAGAGCTGGCTGCAAAGTGGGGAGCATGGCAGGTCTGTGGTGACAGCTCTATTTGCAGCCCTCTCTTCAAGAGCAGCCAATCTCCCGTTTGGGGTCTGAAAAGAGTGTTGTATTTAAATTGTCTGGCATGCCTTGAAGTGGCCTTAGTGGAGCTGAGTACCAGCAACAGGAGAGAGTGATCTGGGGGCAAGGAAGAAAGCGATGCCCTCGGGTGGGACATGGAAAGAACTGACAGAGTAGTTATCTGAGAGTTGAAGGGAAGAAGGCACCAGCTCTGAAAGCGTGAACTGGGGTGCAAACCTGAGGAAATGCATGAGTCTGCTTAAGCTGCTTGTCAGCCCAAAATTAGGGAGCAGTGACACTCCTGAGTGAGTGTGAGGCACTGGGAAACTGGATAAAAAGGAAATGGACATGGGTACTGGCCTGTGTTTGTGCTCCTGAAAATGGGAAGACTTGAGTCTAGTTGTGAGAAGAGGGAAGCAGCTGCAGCATGGAATGGAAAAGGACACATCTCCCTCCCAGTCAGGCAGTGGATTCCATGGTGTTTGAGCTGCAGTGGCATGCACCTTGTACACCTGGGCTGCACCTTTCCTGTGTTGGGACCTCAACTAATCCAGATGTTTGGAGCTGCACTCTGCCTGCCTGTGCTTGTGCCCAGCATGGGGGTCCCGGAGAGGCAGTGCTGAGCAGCACAGAGCTGTTCCCCACTTGTCTTTGCACTGCTGTGCACCTGTGGACCACCCAGAGCTGCTTCTGATGTTGGAGGTGCCTCGTAAATCGGGGTGTTTGGCCAGAGTCAGGTTCCTGGCCAAGGGCTTCACTCAGATGCTCAGTGTATGCCTCAATGAGCTGAGTTTGTTGCTGTGTACCCTGGTCCCGTGCCCAAGGGGGCACGAGGCTCTGCTGGGAAGTCTGGGAGCATGACAGAGTGCTGGCCTTGCCCCTCGGCGTGGGACTTCCCAGTGGTGCTGCCACTTCACTGTGGATCAGCTCTGTGCCTTGAGGGTGCGAATTCGGAGCATCCCCAAGTTCTCTTCTACGTTGATGTGCTGGGCCTGGGCGATGGGAATCTGCAGAGAGTGGGAGTGTGCTGGAGCTGCTTGCTGCCTTGCTTACCCACCCCGCTTTCAGACTGTGGAGGCTTGGAAACCAGTCACTGTTGTGCCCCCCACACACACACAGAGTTGTGTTCTCACAGCTCGCCTGTGCGTCACGTGGAGGAGCTCTCAGGTTTCCCAGGAGCTCCTGGTCACAGGTCAGCACTCGCACCCAGCATCGAAATGTGCCTTTGGGGTGAGAAAGACGTGGTTTGTGCCGCTTGCAGACCTTCCCCAGCACACCCTGGCAGCGCAGCTGATGCTGCTGGAGACCCAGGTGCGGTGCTGGCAGCGCTGGCGGCGGCTCAGCAGCCGGCTCGCAGTCTGCTCTGCTGCATGCTGGTGTCAGCTGGCAGCTCCGTGCCGGTGGCTGTCTCGCTGCATTCTGGACCCAGACAAATTGGTGGGAGCGCTGGTTGCTCGGCAGGGCCACCGGGCAGGCTGGCACGGGGCTCCTGTGGCTGGGCTGGCTCGCAGGAAAGGCCAGCGGCCACCGCTCTCCTCCTACCTGAGGAGGCGCAGAGGGAGAGAGCCTGGCAGGAGCAGCGAACCCAGTTGGGTAGCTGCCAGTCCTGGGATCTGCCCACACTTGCCTGGCCGCCCACAATGGCCCCATTGTTCCTGAGAGGGCAAGGAGGAGGCTGCCTGCGGCTCCCTGGGCATCGTTAACCCTCTGCCTGCCAGGGGCAGGCGTACATCACGGAGTCACGGAATATGTGCAGCTGGAAGGGACCCACAGGCACCATGGATCCAGCTCTTAAGTGAATAGCCTGTACAGGGATCAAACCCCACGGCCTTGGTGTTATTAGCACGGTGCTCTAACCAGCTGAGCTAGTCTCAGGTCTTTCGGGCGGGAGGTGGAGGAGCTCCCACTGCCCCTGAGTGTGAGCAGGGCAGCACCAGCCTGTCCCTGCCAGCTGAGGCATCCAAACCTGCTGCTCGCTGCTGTGCTCAGGACAGCTAGCACGCGCCCCTGGTGAAGACATACACCGGAGAGGCAGGGCCCTGCTGAGCCTTGATTTCCTCTGACAAGGCATGGGGAGGCCCTCTGCCTTCTTCCAGGCTGCTTTCTGCCGTGACCTTGCCTTGGGAGCAGCCCTTGTTCGGCTCTGGCCCCGATGCACATGCCAGAGCAGGACATGTCTTTAGGAATGGGGCGTTTGGGGTGCTGGGGGGGGCTAATTCCAGTGGCGGAGGTATCGGTGGGGAAGCTGTTTAAAGCAATTCCAGACTGATCAAAGTGCCTTCTTCCTTCCTGCCCTGTAACGCGATCTCAGGCCAACGAGCAGCAGCTCGGGGTCTGCTGTGGCTTCTTGTTCCTGTTGTTGTGGAGACACAGCCTTGGAGGGCACAGACATGCCTCCCTGCGGGTGCAGGCTCGGAGCCAGAGCGCAGTGTCCATGTGCTGAGGAGGACAGCGAGTACCCTGCTGCTGGCCAAAGGAGCTGGACACCCGTGTGCTGCTCTGCCTGCCAGCTCTGCACTGCCTGTCTTTTGATGGCAGTGATGCTTCCCCACAGCTTGCTGCTGTGTGTGCTTCCCTGCCTGCTGATCCCAGGGCTCCCTCAGCACCCCTGCTCTGTCGCAGACTTCCTCTCCAGGATCCGTGGGATGAGGGAGAGGCATTTGGCCAGCACGCCAAGACTCTGTACGGGAAACTTGCTTGATGCTGCTGTTCAGGGATATCGACCCTGACGTGTCTCCTGCCAGCTCAGAGACTGGGGAATGGCTTGGCAATCCAGGCAGCCAAGGACCTCAAAACTTAATAGATACTGTGTGAAAGTCACCAATCAGTTCTGCACATCCCAACTCCAATGTGCTTATATCATAATCTAAACAGCCACCCTGCTTCCAAAAGATCTCTTATCTCCTCTTCTCCCACTCAGTAGCCTTTGCACCCTTTTCCCATGTTCTTTGTTGATGAAATAACTTTTCAATATACTCTGTTTCTTAAGTAAAGGCATGACTGAGGAGGGCCAAGGGCTGAGTTGGGAGCATTTGATGGCCCTAGTGCAAACAGTGCTGCTGCAGAGCTTAATCTGGCTGAGTCTGGGCACCAGGGCTCTGGCCACAAGGTCTGCTGCAAACCCCAAAGCTTCCTGAGAGCCTCAGAGCTGGAGGAGTGTCAGAAGCCCTTGGCCAGTTGTAAGTCCACAAGACCTCTCTCTCCTCGGGAGTGAGAAGGGCTCTCTGGGGACAGCTCCAGGACAGGCTGCCTGTGGACCCCCTTCCCCATCTGCTGGTTGTTGCCCCACCCAAAGGGCTGCAGTTAGTGAACTGGGGTGATTCCTGGCTCTTTCTGCCTGTTTCCCATTGGGTGGCTGGGGGCCTGGGTCTCTGGAGGAGCTCAGAGAGCTGCAGGAGTGTTTGTGTAAGGGCAGAGTAGCCCTTGGGACCTGGGGCTGAGTCTGTGGGGAAGGCAGTGCCTCTTTGCACCCCTTAAGTGGCAGAAGCTGGAAAATTCCAGCTTAGGTGTGGAGGAGGCTTCTCGGGGTGAAGGTGAGGGGGCAGAGCAGCTGCTCTCTTGGGGTGCACAGTGGGGAAACCCCTCTCCAGATCAGTGCTAGCCCAGACTCTGATGGTAAAGCCACATGGGGAGCAGTGGTTCCCCTCTCCTCGAGGTCTGTCCCTTCCCTTCCAGCCCAGCACTGGAGTCCCAGTCCTGCCCACAGGCAGCTGCCACCACCCAGCAGCAGGATCAGCGCTGCCCCTGCCAACCCGCCCTGCACTGGGGAAGGTGAAAGGTTTCCCAGGGTGGAATTTCCTGCGAGGCAGTTGCAAAGCTGCTTCCCCCCTGACCTTACACCCCGATGTGCCTTAGTCATGATGGCATGCAAATAGAGGCAACCGGGTGGGGGCTGGTGGGAGCTGCTGGGAAAAGGAAGTGACCTCAGCTGGGGTTTAAATATAGAGCCCAGGCTCTGCTGCTTCAGGGCTGGGTATTTATAATCCTGGAGGAGTGCTGGGCAGTTCTCTGCATCTCTTCTGCAGTCCGGGCTGGCAGAGGGCAGTGTGGGGGGCAAGGTTTCGGGGCAGCCAGCCTTACCTCCTCCTCTTCCCCCACGTTCCTCTGTCAGCTGCCTCTCCCCAGGTGTGCTGGGGTGCATACCTGTGTGTGCTCAGTGCTGCAAACCCAGGCAGTTTGCAGGCCTGCGGGTGCTCCAGCCTCTTTTTTTTGTGCAGGTGTGTTCTTTGTATGTTGCATTTAGTGACAGGACTGGCTGGGAGTCCAACTCTTCTCCACCTCTCTGCCTCCTCAGAGGTAAACCAGCCTCTTGCACTGCTGGTTGTGCCTTACTGCAGCTGGGGTGCCAAGAGGTAGGAGGTGCCACAAGGGTTTCCTGCTGGAAAGTCCATGCCCTTCCTCAGGCTGGAAAGTCGCCTGAGCTTGCCCAAAGGAGAGCTGGTGTTTTGTGGAGGTTTTCTGCAAGGTGGTATGGGGTGTCCAGCCCTCCTTGCAGTGTTCAACAGGCATCTCTGTGCTGCCTTTGTTGGAGAAAGCATCTGCTGCAGGCACATGGTGCGTGGCTCTGCTCCCCAGTACAACCCCCTGCACCCTGCAGAGGCCTCGGGGTGTGGGCTGGGGTGCCAAGGAAGCCTGGGGTCCGAGCTGGGAGGTGCAGCAAGTTGGCCCCTGCTCAGCCCTCGCCAAGGCTGTGCATGCCCTGGGTGACAATGACACCTAGTGGCCTCTGGCCCAGAGGTGGGGCATCGAGTGTGGCACCCCGGAAAATCTCCTGGTGCTCCTGGACAGCTGGCATGAAGCTGGACCAGCCATGGGCAGTGCACAGGAACCCATATGTCTCTGGCTTGCAGGCAGTGGGCAGGGAGGGGACCCACTGTGATGGCCCTGCTGACGGTGGCTAGTCTGTCACAGAGCCCTGAAGAGAGACTTTCTGCTAAAACTGTAGTGTTAAAGCTCCTTGTGAAGCTCTGGCATTGCTGGGTTCCAGTCCTGCACACTGCTTGCATCTCACTTGCTTCTGTTATTGCCAAATGATCCTAAAGCAGTTACTGAATCCTACATGCAGCTTAAAGTCTGTCCTGATAGGCTCAGCTGCATCAGCCATTTACTTGACACGTGACCCTGAGCAAGACTTGTCTCCCTTGTGATTCTTGTGGGAAATTTGGGGTTTCAAGGTCTCAGCTCTGAGCCCTGCTGCGCGGGAGAGCTGTTGTAGCAGAGAGCAGTGTGAGGCACAGCTCACCAGCAAGGCTTTTTAGCACTACTTACCCAATCCCAGTAGCTCCAGCGCACAAACACAGTGGGAATGCCCTGAGGAGGTCTCTTCATCCCATGCAGCGACTGCCCAGGGAGGTCTGTGCTGTGGCCTCGTGTTGCAGCCTGTGGTGGTATCAACCAGAAGGGTTTTCACAGGGAAACTGCCCCCTCACATACAGATGAGCTTGTCTTTGTGCATCCCAGCAGAGCTGAGGGCTGCGTGGGGATGTCCAGTTGTCACAGCAGCCCGTCTTCCTGGCCAGATTTCACATACTGCAGGATGAGATCCTGCCCTGGAGGAAACTCAAGCTCCCTGAGCAGCAGCAGTACCTTTGGAAGAGATTTCTGGCTCTGCTCCCTGCCCTCCTAGATGCTGTTCCCCAGCCCCAGGCTGCCGAGCTGCAGCGTCCTGCGTGTCCCTCGCTGACCCGTCCCCAGCGAGTGGCACGAGCCCCTGTAGGAAATAATTCCTCGTTATCATCCCAGCAGAGCCGCATGTGACTGTCGAGTAACGTCTGGCACACGCAGGGTTTCTGCAGGGAATGTGCCAGTTGGACTGGGGAGCTAGAAGGATCTGCAAATTTGGTGTTAGACCTGAGCGCAGGACAGGAAGCCAGGCTCTGGCTGGGGCTGCAGTAAGGAGGGGAGGAGTGGGAGAAGCTGTTCAGGTAGGGACAAGGAAGGGCTAGGGAAAGGTCTTGTAGCATCAAAGGGCTGAGCTGTGAGAGGAGAAATATAGGAGGGTGCTGGACAGGAAGCAAATGGCATTCACAATTCACCTCGCTGTCTCCGAGCCTCAGCTTCCACCTGTGTTACATGGGATGTGTGTCCCTAGGTGGAAGGGAACATGAATCTGAGGTTTTGTCCTGCTAAAGACCTTTGAGACTTGTGGCCAAACAGCCCCAGGGAAATGCATCGTTCCTGAGACAGCTCCAAATGGCAGGAGATCAGCACGGCCTGCCAAAATGACTCTGAGAGCTGCTAGCATTCAACAGAACATTAGATTCTCTCTGCAGGTCTTTTAGAACCCTCCCATACACCTGGCAAAGGTACCACCTTATCTGCCTCTTAAAAAGGCATGAGAAGGATCCAAGAAATGAATGCAAGTGAAAATGGGCTTCTCCAGGGTATCAGTCTGGTGGTATAAGAGTGAGATAATTTCAGTATGTCTACTGAAAACAGATGACCCTCCTCGGCAGAGCCTTACCCAGTGGAGCTCCCTGCCTTCCAGTGTCTCCAAGTCAGGCCAGCCAAAGCAAAGCTCAAATGAGAATGCCTTTAGCAGCAGCAGCCTGGGTGAAGGCTGCTCTCACTGGGGATGAACATGCTCAGGCAAGTGTGGTGTACTGGGTTTGGGGAGACAGTCGCAGTCACTGGTTGCTAAATAGCTGTGCTGGTTGGGCTCGGGTGGGTTTCAGGCTCATCTGGCTGTTCAAGCCCATCTCTGGCTCTTGGCTGGGGCTGGCTGGCTGACAGCAGTGCTGTTTTGCTACTGGTTTTGAGGGTTTTGTTTCTCACTGGAACAGGCTCAAAACCGATTGAATGGTCTTGCGAAAAGGATTGTTTTGGAACAACCATTTTTGCATGGAAAAGGTCAAGTTTCTGATTCTGGTCTTCTCTCAAAATCAGAAATGAGGCGAGGGTCTCAGACTTCAGAAATCCTGCTTCTGGGAAGTTTGTCGTTGTCTTTCCCCCCATGAAATACCCTGACTTTACTGACATAGTGTGGTATTTCTTTGAAGGTGTCCAACCCCTTCTGCTGTTAACCCTGGGAGGGCTGGTGTTGGGTTGTGTGCCCGCTGTCTCATCCAGACTTGGACTGAGTGGCATTTCAGGAGGGGGCAGTGGGTGTTTGGGGTCTCTCCTGATGCGTTTCGTCAAGAAACTCTTGAGCTTGCTTAGGAGCCCTCATTCCCAAAGCCAAGGTATTTGCCATGAGTTTGTGGCGGTGTCCACGGGAGGTTTTGGATTGGGCTTGTCTAGGATTGCAGCTCGTGCTTGGGTGGTTATCAGCATAGGTGATGTTCTTAGAGAGAGTTTGCAGTGGCAACCTGGTCTCGTTCCTTCCTGGACAGGCTGGCGGAGAGGAGTTGGGCAATTTCTGGGGCGTTGCATCACCCTGTCACGACCTGTCTTGTGTGCTGGGTGTTGGTGAGCCGGGCACACCGGGTTGTTGGGCGCGCCAGCACAGCTCCGGAGGCCGGGGCTCTGCTCTCTGCCGTGTGTGCATAACTTGGTAGTCATCTGCGTTTCGCAAGAGCTCTTCCCAGCATCTCTGATAGGAGGGAGGTGTGGTGAAGAGCCCTTCCTTTCTGACTCTGTTTTCCTGGCTTCCCCTCTCACCCCTTCTTCCAAGAGGGATAGCATGGCAGCAGTGCCAGCCAACTCCCAGCTGTGGAAGCTGCAGGGCTGGCAGCGGGCTGGGGCTCTGCATTCTTTGCGGCAGTGTTGGGAATCCGTGTTATCGTCCTTCGGGAGGGAGCAGGAGCATGATTCACCAGAAAGTCCTCCGGGAAGGCAGTGGGGTTTCAGGTTTCTTGAACTATCAGCTAGCGATTCCCGGACTGTGAATATGTCAGCTCAGTCTCTCCTGCCTGGAGCTCCCTCCTGCTCTCCCTCTGCTGCTCTTCTGGAGGAGGCTTACTGAAAGCAGTTTTTGTTGTTTTGTTCCAAGGTTTCTTGTCTGCTGAGGTCCCAGTCTTTGATTTAAAGTTGTGGCTTTTCAGACGTACCAGGCGCAAACACTCTCTGCATTTAGATGTAGCCCTTCATTCAACAGATATTTAATGTGCCTTGTAAGCCTCCCTCCCTGCATGAGGTAGGCTGGATTGTCCCCCCAGTTTAATTATGGGGGAATTGAGGCACCCAGAAATGGGACATCTTGCTCAGGGTCACGAGTGGAATCAGTGGCAGCTGGGAGCAGAAGCCAAGAGTCTCAGCTCCTTGCTTTAACCACTGGGAATTAAGTTTGCTATTGTCTTTAAAACTACTGGGCTGGAGTGGGTGTGTTGCTAAATTGCAGAGGGAGACAGATTTCTGTGCAATCTTCTTTTTGTCATGTTCTCTTCAAGATGTTTTGGATTGTTTGTCTCCCGGTGTCACTGCATCTACTTTCTAATTAATTATCTTCTGTGGCCCAGATGTGTGGCATGCCTGCTGAAATCTAGTTTGAATCTGGGAGTGTGTGGAGGGAGCGATTGAGATGTCTGTCGTCATGCTGCAGTCGGGCAGATGAGAGGCTGGGGTGAATCCCCACTATGTATCTGCAACAGAATCCAACTGTTGCTACTCCCAAAAGCAGAGCAGAATCCACAGGCAGCTGCTTCTGGCATTTGTCCCATTAGGAATTGTGAGGGGAGTGTGGTCCCTTTGAGTGGAGACTGGAAGGAGGAGGGTTTTCCAAGGTTGAGCCAGGGCCCTCTGTCAGCCCAGGGTGGCTTTCCATCCTGCCTCAGGCAAGATTTTGAATTGTCTTCCTGGAGCACCAGCCTAGTCCAAAATGAAGGATGAAGACAGATGCCCCAAAACTGTAATGTTCTGGAGGGACCTCACAGCCAGTGGGGCTCGCCCCACTGCTGAAGGTTTCATCGTGGTGGCTGCCAGGTCCTTCAGGGTCGAGGTGTGTGCGTGTTCCCTGTGATGCCATTTGAGGACCAGAGGGACGGGGGGGTGCCCCTCTGGACTCTGCAGGCGTGAGCTTTGCAGGGCCCCGGGCTTCCTCCTCCCTGCCCATGCTGTGCTGTACCAGGGCTGTGCTGCAGTGCTGCTGAGCAGCCACATTTTCGGTGAAGCACTTCGGGATCTGTTTCAGAACACGAGACGCCGTGCCCCCGTGCAGATGTGCCGTGGGCAGATGTGGGTCCGCCGTCGACCAGGAGGCACCTTCCTCAGCAGGTGTAGCGCCGCTGTCGTGTCACAGCCGTGTCAGTGGGTTTGTGACCCCCGGGACTGTGGTGCAGCACACTGCAGGGACTGCGAGCGCGGCGCAGGAGGGGGGGGCTCTGGGCCACCAGTAGCGGGAGCTGCTGCAGGGCTTGCTTTCTGGAATGCTGTCTGGCAGCAGCCTCTTCCAGCGGGGCTGAAGGCTCCCTGCAGCTGGCTGGCCAGCCAGCGGCTGCAGGCAGCGTGTGTGCGCTCAGCCCTGCAGCTTGTGCCATATGGACCTTCTCCTCCTCCCCGCTTGCCCTCTCCGTGTCTCCTTCCCCACTCGCCTCCCCTCCCCTCCCCCTGCGAGCGGTTTGACAGAGCAATTGGGCAGGCACTGGGATGGCAGCTCTGACATAAATCTCTCCTGGTGTGGAATGAGGGGTATAAATATCCAGAGAGTGATGTGATCTTTCCAGCTGCTATTAATAGGTCCCTGGAGAACAAGAGCGAGCAAGCGAGACTGGCTGACACTTAAAGGGCTAGCAACTCCCTTATGTGCTGTGAAAATTAATCAGTGCTGTGGCTCACCATCTTCCTCCAGGCTAGAGCAGAGCCCTCGACGAGGTGCGTGGGGAGAAGGCGGAGGAAGAGGAGGAGGGAGCGACTAACAACTCGCTAGTTAGGAAGTGGTGATAGGCCAAGCTGTGCACGAAGGATCCCACTAACTGGGGAGGAATGCCTGGGCGGGCCATGCCACGGTGCAGTTGGCACGGCGTGCCAGCAGCCCCCGGCTCGGCTCGCAGCGAGGCAGGTGCTGAGAAGACCCTTTAGCAGGAGGAGAAGTGGCTGGCGGAGGACGGCAAGCTGCAGCCTGTGCCTTGTGGGGGCCGCAGGCTTTGGGGGGACTGCGGGTCTGCCAAGCGTGCTGCGCCCTTCTCTTGCACTGCGAGGGTTGAGGTGGTTCTGCCCTGGCCGAGAGAGTTGCTTGGCTTTGGCCACCGGTGTCTCCAGGCTCGCCTTCGGCGTGCCGAGCGCTCGCGGCGCTGTTTGGAGACGCGGGGTTTGGTCTGGAGCCGGTGCTTCCTGTCCCTGGGTGGCAGGAGGGATCTGTGTGCAGCATCTGGACTGCGTGGTCCAGATGGGAGGAGCTGAATACGGGCCCAGTGACTCCCCCCTCCCTCCCCGTGTGCTGGGAAATCTCCCTGCCTGTGCACAGGAAAGGTTCTTGAGTGCATTGTGGGGGTGTCATGCAAAGCATGTAGCGGATGTGAGCAAGCAGAGAGCAATACCTCAGCTTCCATGAGCGTGTGGTTTGCCCTTCTTCTCTCCTAGTTCCCAGGAAGTGAAAGAGACTGTGACAGGGTTGGGGTGCAGTTACCAGGGTTGTGTGTTGAACCAAGGGGTGGTAGTGGCCTGCCAGAACACACGATACGATGTGGAGCCACATCCCAGTCATCTCTAATGCCTGTGCAGAGCTCCAAGGGGAATACTCCTGGTGCGAGCCCAAGAGGCTATCCCAAGGCAGCTGGATCCTGCAAGGAGGGCTGCTGCAGCATTGTTTATCTGCATGCACATCCCCCAGCTCAGAAGCCTCCACGCTCTGCCCTCACCTCCTCTTCTCTGCCTGCGGGACTATTCAGAAAGCTGGTCTGAGTCTGGCGCAGGAGAGCCTCATCCTGCTATCCCAGGAGGCCTGTGGCACGTTGCATCATCCTGCTGGGCTGGAAGTTCCCGCTAAAGTGGATGTTCCCTCACCCAAGGGCCTTAGAGAAGGAGCTGGAATGGTCCCTCAGGCCCCTGGGAGAGGCAGGGATACCCCTTGTCTGATGTGTGCCTGCACTCCCTGGCTTTGCCCTTGCCTTGCAGCCCATCACCTCCTTCTCAGTTGCCTCAACCCCCTTCATCCCCTGCCCTGTCCCAGTTTTATTTTGATAAGCTTGTGTCAAGACCATTTTCTGTCTGCTCTGTTGTGACCTGTGTGTTTTGCAGAGCAGAGGAAATTTATTTAGCAGCAGAAGGGGTCCCCGAAACCAGTAGGGCACTGCATTTGTGTTCAGGGTCACAAAGTTGTCTGAGCTCTGGGAACATCTGCAAAATAACTCTGAGGGTTCTTCCACTCACCGAAGGGCCAGGTTGGCATGGAGCACCCATTTCTTGTCATGGTCCTGGAAATGAGGGCTCTTGTGCCTTGAAGTGCTGGCAAGTCTGCCATGCCTGGATGGGAGTTTATAGCTTGTCAGCATGGCACTAACTGTGGGGCAGGATCCTTTGCTCACAGGGGCCAGGGCTCATTCCTGGCATGAGAAGCTCTGGGTTGTGCCTTGCCATGGGCTTTGTCTGGCCCTGCAACCAAGCAGCAGCCCCAGGTGCCAACCTTGGGCTGTGCCCCTGGGAGCTGCACCCTTGTGAGGAGCACCTTGGTGACTCTGCCCTTTTCTCTTGCAGGTTTCTGACCGAAGGGCCTGGGAGCTCCCTCCACTGGCGCTGTGGGAAGCTTTAGCCAAGCCAATGCACCCTGACAACAAACTGCCCAGCCATGGCAAGGCAGGCAGCAGCGGTGCCCTGGCCCAGCACCACAATGTGAGCCAAGCACCCACCTGTAACCTGGGCTCGAAGGGTGTGGGGGCAGGCAGCCATGGCAGCAAGGCCACTCAGATCTCCCCTGGCAACTCTGGACTGAAAAACAGCCAGAACACTGTCCCAAACTTCAGCTCCTTGAAGGGCAAGGTGAAACGGGAACGAAGCATCTCGGTGGATTCCGGAGAACAGCGAGAAGCCAGCACCCCATCACAGGACACAGAATCAAAAGGTAAATGCTCTCCTAAACCTTGCCTCAGCATGCCTTCCCCTCAGTTGCTCCAAGCATCCTGGCAGGACCTGGGATGGGAGCAGCTGGGAGCATCTTGGGTTTCTGTGCTGTGTCTTCTGTCCAGGCTTGTCCTGGCTGCCTGTAAGAATTTGCATCACTGCTTGTCACATTTGCAGTTTTGGGACCAGAGTGGCTGAGCATTCGTTAGCTTTGCATTTCATTCCCTAAACTGTTTGTTACACTCAGAATCCTGGGACTGATTTTCATGGGCTGTTGAGGCCAGCTAAGCAACAGTGTGGTTCGCTGAAACTGCCCCAAATGTCCTTGCTTTGCAGTGTGCAGACTTTCAGCTTGAGCTGCTTTCTGTCTCCTTGCTGTCGGCAGAGAGCTGCCTCTGTGGTGTTCCTGCAGCTGCCCAACGACTCGGTCATGGTTAGCAGGGAGGTGCTGCAGAGGGTCAGTGTCTGAACAGCTCTGTGGTTTCGTCAGCAATGGATGACTCTTGTGTTACAGCACGTGGCTTCTGGAAAAGGGCTGAGTCAGTGCTTTAAACCCTTTGGCTTCCCTGTCCTCACCCTGTAGCCTCTTGTGTTCCACTGAGCTCTGTGCTTGATGGCTCCATGGGACGCTTGAGCATCTCATGGGTGGTAGGAAAAGAAATCCCAGTGGTGCCCTTGGTTCCAACTGAGACTCACAGCCGGTCCCCAGACGCAGAGCTGCTGTTCTGGCTGGTGTCCCTCAGCATTTGCTTTCACAGCCAAAGCTGTGTTGCCTGACTGGCTTAGGCCAGAGCTGTGCCTTGGAAGTAATGCACCTGGATGGATCTCCTGCCCCCAGGAAGGCTTTCTCCCCATGGGATTGCAGGGGTGACTCTACACCACTGATCAAAAGCATTTGTGGCTTTATCCCAGAACTGTCTTATAGCTCACACTTCCATTATTAAAATGGCTTGATCAGAAATGCCCAAGTCACCTATGTTCCTAAGGCACTGATAGATCATATGAATATGGCCTGGAAACCACTAGATGACATATAAAAAGGAGGTCAGACAATGTTATACTAGTTAAAGCATAGGATTGGAAATGATCCATCCTATGTCTGGCTGCTGTCCCCGAGTCTCTGAGTGCCTTTAGGCAAGCCACTTCCTCTCTGAGCTGCATCAGTCCCATCTGAGAAATGGAGGGAGCACACGAGTTTACAGAGGGCATGAAGGCCCTTGCCTGATTGATGTCAGCAAAGGGCAGAGTCTGTCTCTTGTTCCTACAAAGGATGTGAACACGCCATCCCTTTCTGTGTTCAGGTTTTGATTGCTAAATCACAGACCCTTTACATTTATGGCTAATGCCCAAAGCTCTCCAGTTTGGAACAGCAGGTGGACACATCCCATGCTCGCAGACTCCTTTCAGGCAGTAGGAAATACATCTCGTTCTGAAACTCTAGCTCTCACACGGGAGTCCCACTAGGTCTGGCTGCAAAGACGAGGAGCCCAGACTGAGCAGATGCTTTGGGTTCTTAAGCAGCGTCGGGCAGATGTTGGTGTAAGGCTCCTTGCCCAGCGCATCCCTGTGGGGTCAGCACTGGCAGCACCCCCGCCTTCCCAGTCCCTGCCAGGTCTCCTCAGCACCTCTGATGGCTCTGTCCCTGTGCAGGTGAGGTGGCCCCCCGTAGCAAGCGGCGGTGCGTGCTGGAAAGGAAGCAGCCATACAGCGGCGATGAATGGTGCTCTGGGCCGGACAGCGAGGAGGACGACAAGCCCATCAGCAGTGCACACAGTGAGTGATTGCCTCCTTCACCAGCTCACGGGCTTCAATAAAGCTAGGTCCTCCCTACAGCTCAGCAGGGCTTGTGATACTTGGCACCTCCAGCTTTTCCCCTGTGTGCTCACCTAGCAGGGTGTGTGCTGAGTGGGACCATTGCTGTGAGAATGTTTGCCATGTGGTAGAGATGATACTGAGTTGCTGGAGGCAAAGGTGCTGAGGTTGAATGCCCCCGCTGTGTGTTGCTCTGGCCACGCCACCAGCAGAGTTGCCACCTTGAAAGTGTGCCCTGCTGAACTCTGGTAGGGCATGCCCACCCTGGTCGTAGTGGCAGCCACACTGTGACATGCCTTGCCCTTGCTGCAGCAGGGAAGGCTGTGCCAGGTCATCCACCTGGCTCTCCACGGATATGTTAATAAAGGCAGCTGAGTCTGAAGAGGCTCTTGGGGTCTTGACAGTGGTTGAGGCAGGGCTGAGCTGGCCAGGGTGTGCACTGCTTGGGGCAATGAACTGTAGGTCTCTCCTGTTTTCCAAAAGCATCAATGCATTTCGTGTCTACAATTAAGTTTACTTTCTAACTGCAATAGTGAGAATATCTGAGAGATGGGGAAAGGTTGGGGTCCCAGGAGATGCCCGTGTGCTCTGATGGAGAGCATGAGTGTGTAGAAAAGCAAGGAGAGGGCACCATCGCCATCCTCTCCAGAATGTTCCCTTGCGCTTCTGAGCCCACGTGGGAAGGGACAGCATCACTTCCCTTGTCACAGCCCGCTCCCAGGTCTGCCTGCCGGGAGTGGGGCAGCCCGGGGGCGATGCCGTGCCCGTGTCCCCGCACCGCTCGGGGCTGCGGGGCGGCTGCGGGGGGCAGAGCTGCAGGGGAATGCAGAGAGGCGGTCTCGTCGTGCGGGGCGGGGAAGCCAGGGCATGCCCCTGGTAATTGCGGTGCTAATGAATGTTAATCACGGGTGTGATAGTGAATGTTAATCGCGGCCCTGTGCTGCCCCCTAGCGGCCGGCACTGCCCCTTACCTGGTCGGTATTGCCCCTTACCAGCCCAGTACTCCCCCTTACTGGGTCAGTACTGCCCTGTACCAGCCCGGTGCTGCCCTTAGCCCCCCGGTATTGCCCCTTACCAGCCCAATACTGGCCTGTACCAGCCCGGTGCTGCCCCTTATCAGCCCATTATTGCCCCTTACCAGCCCGGTACTGCCCCTTATCAGCCCATTATTGCCCTTTACCAGCCCAGTACTGCCCCTTACTGGGTCAGTACTGCCCCTTACCAGCCCAGTATTGCCCCTCACCAGCCCATTACTGCCCCTTACCAGCCCAGTGCTACCCTCACCAGTCCAGTACTACCCTTACCATCCCATTACTGCCTGTACCATCCCGGTACTGCCCTTCCCATCCCATTACTGCCCCTTACCATCCCGATACTGCCCTTACCATCCCATTACTGCCCCTACCATCCCATTACTGCCTGCACCACCCCGGTACTGCCCGTACCCCGCCGGTGCTCCCGCGCTGCCCTCTGCTCCCGCAGGCTGTAATGTAGCAGAGCCTGCGATGTCCACGGCCCCACAGCTTGGCCCAGGGTCCACCCCGCTGCCCAGCCTCGGCGAGAGCGGCGCTGCCAGCGTGTCCCATGGTGCCGCGCCCGGCTTGCGGCCGGAGCCTGCGGGAGCCGGAGGCGGCGGAGCGGGCAAGCCGCCGGCACAGTTCGTTTACGTCTTCACCACGCACCTTGCCAACACGTAAGTCTCTGTGTGTGTGTGTGTGTGTGTGTGTGTGTGTGTGTCCCACCCCCCCAGGATGGACAGCCGCGTCCCTCTGGTGGCACACCCTGGGGGTCACGGGGTGGGCAGACTGGGAGTTAAATGCCGCGCTGCCTCCCAGCGCTGCGCTCTGCTGGACAGCACATCTGGTCAGT
>VXBX01002842.1:0-133617 GCA_013400415.1 Scytalopus superciliaris
ACATATGTAAGTAATATACATAAGGCTGAGTGATACTAAAAGGAATAAGAGGTTGTTTACCAGTTTGGATACCAGTTCTGTCCCTCATGCTACTCTTTCACAAAGCACACGATGCAGTTGACTGCACTACTTACTAACCAAGAAGAATTAAGTAAGGGATATTGGAGTAGAGTTTACACTGCTCCTAGAATTCAGGAACAGGGGTGGCTAGAGGTATCTTTTGCCATTTTAGAATATTTTTCTTTTTATGTTGCTTTAGACAGCAACACAATGCACAAAGAAAATAGAAAAGGTCTAAGGCTGCTTCCTAGAAGAGCAGTCAGCTCACATGTATCTTGGCTACTGTTCAACTGGGCAAACTGTAAAGCAGGGAATGTAAAATGTCTCTGTCTGGCTTCTGAGGAGGTTTGCCATATACCACTGCTTCATCCCAAGAGGGCTACTTAGAGGTGAATGAGCACCATTCAAATTGATCCACTGTTTATCAGTTCTTTTAAAAAGGATGATCTGTCAGAACTACCAATTTAGTTCAGTAGTTCAAATAATTTTCTTGGATCTTAAAAAAAAAGATGTATCTATGTTCTTAAACTTTCACATTCAAAGACATGACAATAAAACTACAAGCATTGCTAGCTCTAAGTAAAGTTCTCCAGTAAAATAATTGGATTATTTATGCATACTGTGTTTTGTGGAGACATAAACAACTGCAGGCTAATGCGAATCTGTGCATCTTCAGGCTGATGATTTCAGCTGCAGTGCTTCTGTATAGTGCAATACCTCATACAATCATTAAGCCCTACCTTTTATGTGTACTATATGTTAAGATCTAGAAATTAGTGGGGTTTTTTCTCAGTGTCTGCAGATATGAGCTGTTTTGTATTTGGAAGGGAAGACAGACTGTGCTGTGACTGGGGTGACATCATGCAATCATCTGTGGAGACTATCACCTCCGTATCATCCTCTCAGTGTCTGGTCCTTCCTAGTATGTCTGTGTTTGTCATCTGCGACTCTTAAGTGCCTATACAGCTTTTAAGACCTCTAACCTTACCATCTTTAATGCCTTGCACCAGAAAACAAAGCTTTTTCAGGCTTCTAAGACTACTATTCCAGATCTAGGAAGACGTTTTTCATAAGATTTTTATAGCTATTCAGTCTGAATTACACACCTCACTTTTTTTAAGACAGTAACTGATAGGACTGCAGCAGATAACTGAAGAAGACTACTTCCTTTGTAAGTTGCAGCTGGTACAATACATAGTGATATTGTGTGTGCCTGTATATAGGTTGAGAAAGAGATTCTGCAAATATTTGACCCTTATTTAATTTTAGATTATTTTTTATTGTATACTTCTGTGGTAATTTTTTTAAAAATTCCTTTAAATTAGAGTTCTCAAACAGTGAGTGTTCAGTGAATACAATATTTTTTTCTATAATTATTTACTTACCAAAATGAAAAAAATACAGAGTAATCAAAAATCAGTGCCACCATTGCAGAAGCCACCGCTGAGAGCCAGTTTGTTCTTTGCTATCATTACTATGCCTGAAAGGATAACAGAATGAAGATGTAGTGGACATGTGATGTTTAGTCCAGTGTTTGTACTTGAGTGTATGTCATCAAATCTTACAATATTAGTGCTTTAGTGAAAAAGATAGGAAAGAGGGCAGGAAAAGCTTGATTTCTATGCTTCATTTTCCAGTATGTTTCACTTCTGGTCCTGTAAACACAGAATTTAATCATACAAAAGCATAGGAAACTAAAATGGACTTTTTCTCGAAGTTGTGAAAGGATACAGATTTAAGGCTTGCTACATGTATGAGGAAAAACTATTTAGCAAAAGTAGACCACCAAAAGCAAACTTCCAAGGTGCCAGCATGTGTGCTGACTCCTGACAGTTCTGGCTCAAGCACAGTTGATGATTTAGCTTAGCAGGGCAGGGCACTGGGAAGAGAACTTGCGTTCTGCAGCAGAATTCCCTGTGTAGGAGCTGCTTGTCTTTGCTAGTTAAGTTCCTGAATTCACAGAATTGGAAGAAAACAGTGCTCAAAATTTTCTGGACGATTGCAATTTGAATAGGAAACTCAGAAAAAATGTGCTTCCATGTTAAGAGTCCCCCTGAAAAAGACAGTTTTAGATGTTCATATTGGGCTTCCTTCCCTTGGAGCCGGTTGTTCCCACCCTCCTGCTCTAGGTTCCATCTCTTTCCGCAGTGCTGACTCAGCTGTTTGTTTAAAAAGAAACACATTTCTGGTTGAAAAATATGTATCTCATTTCACTAATTTGCTTTAGTATGTAGTCACAGAAACAGCCAAACCAGCACAGCTGAAGGGACAGGGGCAACTAATTGGGTCTTCAGTGAGCAGATGGAGGGGATGGAACTCTTTTCAAGTGGCCTTGCACCATTGCAAATCCTATGCAAAAAATGACCCTACAGGAAACCATAGGGATGGGATTTTCTTGTTTTTGATTTAGTAGTAGTCATGTGCTCATTAGAAAAATCTTTCACCTTGATTAATTTAGTATGGTTGATAAACAATACTTTGTAAAGATTAGATTGGAGGGGCTTATAATAGACACATTATAAATTCCTTGGAGTATTCCAGATCACTCTAGAATCCAGCAAAACTGAGCAGCTAAAAATTCTTGGAGAATTTGAGTGCATTTACAGTGCTTCAATGTAGTAATCGACAGAGAGAAAATTTTCCACTCAGACGTAGCTCTGTAAGTTGCAGTTCTTGAATTTGTGAGTCTAATAAATACTAATTATATACACTAAATTTNCTTTTCCAAAATTAGAAAACAAAAATAACCCTTCACTCCATATTGAAGTACCCACAGGTAAAACGCTTTGTCTGCCTAATGGCAAACTTCACCCCAGGTATATATATAGACCACACAAGACCACATTTAAGAGAGTGAAAGAAGATTCATCAGATATGAGCTTACAGTTGGAAATGCCACCTTGCTCTGAAATAGCCATGAAATATATCATCCAGAGCAGAACTTCAACAAATTATTAACAATATTACTCTAATGATAATTATTAACCCTATGGAGAGCAGTATGGCTTCTTTGTGTATGTGACATCTTTCTACAAAAATAATTTCATTCCTTTAGATAATGTGGCACTATTATGATACAATATCAGAACAAAAACATGGTAAGAAGTGATTGCAGCAGTCAGTTTCAAATATATTTGCTGTTTTTACCTTATTTCATATGCAGAAAGGGAATATTCTCTTCTGTCTCCCAGCTGCCATTGCTTGCATTGAAAATCAAGCCAAATTCTGCATCCACAACCAGTGTTCAATGAGTAAAACAGTTAAAAATACAGCAATCGCAATTAAGAGGTTATCATATTATCACTTCACCAAAAAACAAAAAAAACTGAAATGATCTTCCAGTTTTATGTTTCACTTTTCTAAAACTCAGGAATGTAAGAAATTGCACACTTGGGGCACAAAAGAAAATGTACCTTTAAAACTGAATCATCTCATTGTGGGTCTCTTACAGTAGCCAGAGACTGCACTTTACATGAGACATACAGCATGGCAACACTCATCATAACTTCTTTTTCTTGCTAAGATTGATACTTTAACATTTTCAAGGCGGTTCTGTGTTGGAGGAGAGAAGAGAAATTAGCTGTGGAAAGCAGCACAGATCTGTGCTAGGAACTGTTTGCTGTGTTTGTATGGACTCTTGCTATGTTAAGGACTGTTTTGCAGTTTGAAATCTGTACGAAGTTTGAGGATTTTATCATTCTCTTTATTTCACTGTGTTTCCCTGCTGGAAGTTTCTATCCCTCATGCTGTATAACCCATCCCTGATTGGTCCGTGTCTGCGGCACTGTACCATTCCCTTGTATGGTATCACCTGCCTCTCTGTTCCCAGTTTTGAAGAATCTTGCCTTGTATGGCTGGGTCTGCCCCAGACCCTTCCCAGAAACCTTCCCAGGGTGCTCCTGGGGTCAGCACCCAGCCCCCCGACCCTATTTAAGTTGTAGCGTTTTGAATAAAGCTCTCTCTTCCTCGTGCTCGCCTAGGCAGCACCAACCTCGCTCCCCGGAGTGTGTCCCTTTCTTTCCCTCCCCCGCCTTCCCCTCCGGGCCGCAGTTCTGTATTTCAGCATTATCAAATATCAAAACCCTCAGATATGTTTTAGAATGACCTAAATGTATATATACATTTAAATCTATAACAAGGTAAGTAGAGTTGTATTTTAGACCCTTGCATCTCTTACATTATGTTTAAGGCAAACAAAACTGCTATATATACTTCTGTAAAAAGTGTTTATTAAAACTGACTTTATTTGTTTTACAGTTTAGTAAACTCTGCAGGTAGCCTGAAGAGCCTGCTCAGTTTATTATCATTAAATCAACAAGCAGATCTTCTTTCTGCCATTCCCTGGCAGGATTAATGGAGTTTGGCATGATTTGTGCATTTAACAGTGAAAGCTCTTGCTGGGTAAGCTAGCAAGCTTGACTAGTTCTCAGTTGTGCTAACTTCATAAACCTGTTTTAAGGTTTTAACTTTGACTGAAGATTAAAGGTAGTGACTTATGCTGTTACCTTTGAATATATCTTACATTATTATGGTTAATAAGTGTAAATAGAATACTGAGTATATATTGTATGGTACACGTGAAAATATGTATGTTATGGATATTTTGCAACATCCTGTAAAACCTCATTTTTGTGGTTTAAAATGAGATTCCACAAAGCAATTGATGTACTAATATTAAAACACCTGCATAAATTTAAGCACTTGAAATACTAAATGATACACAGAATTAGTAAATTCTATTACAGGAACAGATAATTTGTATTTCAAAATAACTTACACTTGAATCAGAAAAGTGAGCAATTATTATTTGATTTGATTTAAATCTGGCTTGCTCAGCAGAGCTATTTTAACCTGTAAAGCATTTCAGTTACTATCGGGTTTTTCACCTTTCCAGACAACCCTAGAATCACTATTCAGAAAAGCCTAAAGAAAGGAGAAAAGAGAGGAAAAAATATTTTCAGCCTGTCTGACAAGACTACATAAAAAGCTTGTGATCAAAGGATCTTAAATACACGTTACTGGTGTGACAAACAACATTTTTGTCCCTTTATTAGATTTATTTTCCTTCTGAAAACTGCAGTGGCCAGAGTATAGTTTGTGAAAGAAAGCTGGCAGGGTTGTATTCTTTGATTCCTAATTAACACCTTCAGTCTCAAAAGAGAACTAACAGAAATACCATAAAATGTTGCAGCTGCATTGTTATTCCGCTTGGTTGGTTTGTTAAAAGTCGGCTGGGCATTGGCAGCTGCAATAAAGGGAAAGCTCAATGGATGTTTTGTATTGTGCCCACTGAAGTGAAAGAAGGCAACCATTTTATTTTCAAATGGGCAGCTGCATAGTGATGTTTAAATGGAGCTAAATGTGAGATTTACTGTTAATTTATAGTAATTGGTTATAAATAAAGTAGCAGTATAGCTTGGCTTTCATCTATTAAAGCCATAGAACACAAATTGAAGGGAAATGAGTTATGAAGGGTAAAAAGTGAAAGGTAAAATACCGGAGGGACAGAAAATGCAGTTACTTGGAAGGAGTAGTGGTATTCAGTTTTGCAGTGTAATGCAGCAGCCACCTTGGAAGCAACTAGTCAAATCTTCTTTAGATGGTGCTTTGAGAAATAAAGGTAGATACTGCTTTGTCTCACTGTAGTGAAAACCAGCATTTTAATGCTGGGATCAGAACCAAGTGCAACTGTGCCTGAAGAGCATAGGTTTGTATTTTGGGTAGTAGAATAAAGGAGGCATTTAACTCTGGTCAGATAAATCTCACTCACATTCAGAAAACGCAATTAGGAAAATATGTAAATCTAGATGTTTCATCAAATGCTACCTAAGGGGTTACCAGTTCTTTCCTTGCACAATGACTGAACTAAAGAACTTCAGTGTCTGTGTAAGAACCATTGTCCCAGCCCCAGAGCCTGTTGGAAACCGAGTCCAGACTGGCCGTGGGAAATACCTACATATTTGACACAGGCCCCATTTCTGAGAGAAAAGGGGGTGGAATAGAAAGTATGGAGATTTTACTGTTGCATTCTAATCAGCCATGATCTGCCTAATTTGCTTTGATCAGGAAGATAAACTAATTTTCCTATAGGCTGGATAAAAGTAATTAGCAATCCAATGCTTTCATGCTTTTGAAAAGGGTAAAGAAAAGAATAGCAGAAATTGTAATGGTGGGAGCAGAGTACCCCTTTTTGGCTCATCTGAAAGCATTGTTAATTGAAAATAGGATGGTGCCATAGGAGAGAGGCCCTGATTAAGGTACTTTTTTAGGCTTCGATATCATTGTACACCATGATCTATAATGTTACGCAGCTAAATGTTTTTGAAGATTAATTTCACTTGAGTTTTAGTATATTTAGCTTTTGTTCTCTTTTATGTAAAAAACATATCCCACGTAAAGAGTATGTCTGACATTCTGTAAGATGCTATTTGATTTCCCAAGGCATTTTAATATCTTCTTCCACAATTACATTAGAACGATTCAGTGGTTAAATTAGATCTGGATCTGCTGCTACCGTAAGGCTTGAAGATGAGAGTTTTTAAGGCCACGTAGTGAAATCAAAAACCCCATAGCCATAGCCAAAGCCAAATTACTGGGTATCCCAGTCTCTGGATTCTGTTAGGTAGCAGCTGTGTAGTTCTGTGAGCCTGAAGTGTGACTGTTAGCCTGACACACGTGCTGCGGTATAGTATCTTCAGCTGAGTTTTCTGAGAGCTGTTACTTCTTCTTGGCTTTGGCCATTCTATTTAAGTACAACTCAAGATGTGTTGAAAGATACTAAGTTTCCCCATAAACCCCCTAATATGCAGAGTTAATGGAATGCCAGCACACAGAACTGCCATCTTTACCCAGGCAAACAGTACTCATTGAGGTAATCTTACTGAATTCCACAGGCTGCAGAATACTTTACTTTTGTACCTATCTTCCCCTGGGTTTCTCCATCTTTATATGAATTGAGTAGTTCAGCAGGCAGTTACAGACAGATTGCTTAATAATTCTGTCCACTTAACTCTTTGTATTTTGAAAGTTATGTTTAAAAAGTCAGATAAGCTTAAGGACTCTATTTATCATTTATGTTACAGTTGTATTGCAATCACAGCAGTAATTGGGATTGTAGATCCAGCTGTCAGGAACAGCTAAAATACAGAGGCAAGCTCTATAAAAGCTTTCATAGGGGAAAAAAAAGCAGCTATTTGTGATGAACGAGAAAGACATTTTATGGTGTGGATAGAGAAACAGGGGCATGTGTTCTATCTCAAAGATGCTCCTATTAAAAAAATAATATCCTTTAAAGACTGAGTTTGGAAAATTAATTTCCCCTGCCAGCAATATGCCTTGAATAGTGTTTAGAGGGGGAAAAAGCTATATTCCTCTATGATAGCGATCTTAAACTGAAGCATATAACAAATTTTTGAGTTGTCTTTCTACGTCCTAAAATATGTTGCCTTTGTGATCATGTGCAGTGTTTATATTCCAACCTGCATGATGTCAGCTGCAAAAGCTATGTTACTTTGGATGTGGTAACACAGTCACAGAAATAAAAATTAAGGTAAGAATTATAAAAAAAAAAGTAGAAGCATTCATTAAAATCCGTGGAGTGTTGTGTTTAGCCTGGGAATATTCATTTTTCTTATGGAGGCACCACCACTTCATAGATAACACATTGATTTCAGATTTAGACCTGTATTTTCTTCATGTATTGCTTAGCGACACAGCAAAATTAGTTTGTCTCCCAGTCTACAGTTTCCTCAACTCCTACTTAGTAGGATTCCTACTTAAGAATGTTGTTCTTTGAAAAGTATTGCATAATTGAATATCGTTGTACAAGAAGCGCAGGAGGGAAAAGACAGCAAGCACATAATTCCTTCAGCCCAGAAAGTTCTCCCCCCACCCTCTGCCAATACACATCCCTCTTGAGTATGGGTGGGCAGAAGTTGCCTCCCTGACCCTCTCAAGAGAAGATACAGCAATTCTGTCTCAGACCTTTGAATTACATCACATTTTCTGTAGGATGTGAGCTAGAGTGTAGATTCCTACAGCTGTTACTCACAAACCTGAGGAAGGGCAGGGAATTGCTTTTATGCCTCTTTTTGAGTTACACGTACCTAAATCTTTAGGGCTTTTCCAAATGAAAGCCATGAGGAAATCGGATGATCTGTAACTCTTACAGGAGGAAAACACTGACCTAATTATGAATGTTGTCCTCTTCCATCACATTCTGTTCATTACGTGTCTGGGGGGGTTTTGACATAACATTCTTGTGGTAATATGGAAATGCACAGTTCTCAAAATGGTGCAGAAAAATAGTTTTATGAGGAGTACTTCACACTTGTGATAGCACTTTTTTCTAGTTCAAAGAATTCAATGCACATATGAAGTCACAGTTATGTAGAATTGTTTAGGAAGGTATGTGTAAACTCTGCTCTTGTTTTGAGCCAGCTGGAGACTATCAGCAAAGCACTAAGCCTGACGTTACCTGAGCACTAACCTTACCAAAAAGGATGGTATTGATCTGGAGACACCTAAGAAACCGCATGGGGGAGAAACTTTCTCCATCTCATTGAACCTAGAAGAGGCTGACTACAAGATTGAAACCCACATGAAATGGGACTTCCTAAGCTCTGCTTTCAGGAAACACATACTGAGTCACAGAGGTGAAAGATTTAAAAAGTCTTGTTACTAAAATGTTACAAAAGTGTTGTTACTGCATAAATTTCATTCACTTTCCTTAATGTTTTACTAATTTTTATTAAAAATCCTCCTTACTAAGTTTTCTGTATTTCTAGGAAGATCTACCTATTTATATTTTTATTTTAAAAAGCCCAACTATGAAATCACAAGTCTTAACATATACTGATGAAAGCAAAGGCAACTTCTCACTTTTCACATAAAGAAAACTAGTTACTTTCATCAAAAGAAAAGCTTGAAGAACCAACCAGGCATTACAGTATGCTTGTGATGTCAGAAAAATTGTACTGGTGCAGATAAAGAATCAAGGAAGGAGATTTCTTCATCCTTGCACTATCACTAATATGATTATTGTGCATAAATTTTACCTTCTAATTTAGTTGCTTCTGGAGTCAACTTGAAGTGGTATTCAGCTCCACATTCACACACTGATCTCAAATGCAGCGGTCTAGAGTAAGCAGTGCCTTGCTCTCCAGATAGTCGGTATAGTCCCAGTTGTTGGAGAGTACTGACAGAAAATAATCACTTATCTGAAAATAAGTGGTTCTACCTTTAACTACACTAGGGCACAGAAGCCTGCTTTGCATGCAGACAGCTAACTTCAGAGGGTTAGGAGCTGAATTACTTTCTCAGAGATCAGTGAAATTGACTAAGGAAAGGTGTCTATCTCAGTCTGCCTGAGGGTATCTTAGCTAGCCTTCACTTGCTCCTCCTTCACAAGGCAACGGGTCATGTCGTAGGTCATAGTGTCGTATTTGCCGGGCCAATGTGGATGCATCAGGTAACGTTTCAAAGACTCTAGATGCCTGTGTTTACCAAACTGAATTGAATCTTCATTCTTTAATGCAGCTGGAGGTTCATTTCTGTGATCACCCATAGCTGCCTTATGCCACTTGAGATACTCCAAGTTATCTGACTTGTCTTCATGGGATACATATGGTATGGGCTCTACAGGACGTGCATTGTCTACTGTTTGAGTAGTGTTGGTTGGGAGCCAGGGAAGTAATCTCAAGAAGTGATGACCCACAGCTAAAAAAAATCTGGCAGTTTAGTTTAGTTCTAAGACCCATGGCATAGTTCCCCTAGAAATCTTAAAGACACAAAGAGAATTGCAGTGCTATTAAGACAGTAACCTGCATGAGAGGAGAGGTCTGGACTAGAAAACCTCTTCTCTTTGTGTGACAGGCTTCATATTAGTTTTACAGTGAGTTGGGCTGAGTGTGAATGATCTGTTATTATACACTTGGCAGAGAAATTGGTGTTAGTCCCTTATAGTATAATCCACATGGTGGGAAGGGAAGGGAAAAGGGAAGGGAAAAGGGAAGGGAAAAGGGAAGCGAAGGGAAAGAAAGGGAAAGGGAGGGGAGGGGAAGTCCTAGCTCCAACGTCAGTCCACCTAATGGGGTGTCTTGCCAGGCTTTGTGGGCGTACCTTTTTATAAGTTTTCCCATCCTGTAGCTAGGTTTCTCACTTCCATGCAAATTAGTTATCTTTCACTTTTGTGAAAGAGTTTGTTCTTTTAAATCTTTCTGGAAGTGGGTAAGAGGGCTTGAGGGGGCTTTGGTGGTCTTGATGGCCCTGACTGGGTCAGCCTTTGGTTGACAGTCCATGCCTGCTTCTCGGAGTTGTTCTTTTGTGTGCACTGTACTGTATTGTTACTATCTCCAGGAACCAGAACAAAGACATTTGTCCCAGAAAAGTGCTCCTCTGTCTGTGTATGGCCCTCTTCTCCAGCCACATCCTGTTCTTTCTCACAGTGGGTTCTTACCAACAATCCTTGATTGGCACCATAACTATCCAGCTCTTGGTGTTTGAGGTATACACATTAGCCCCTTATCTTGTAGGCTTTTACACATACCCACGTAAGTGGACAGTAAGGCAAATAAGAGAAGCAGATCCTGGGTATGGCCCTCAGCCATAGTTCATGTGATCTCACATATACGTATCTTGAATAAGCTTTCAACAACATTAGAGGGAAGGATAATCTTTGTGCATCCTTGGGAGGGATGTACAGTGAACTTGCTTAATACCCAGGCTGTGTGTTCTTGACATTCACAGTAAATTGTACACTATGGTGAAAAGATTTTGTTCAAATGATGAGATTGATCTGGATTGGGGAAATTTGACTGGAGCCTGTTTTGGGTTTTTTTCTAATATTGAAAAATTTTCCTCAGCTCCAGTGTGTGAACTTGTTCTGTTTTTCTGCTTTTCTGTGACGCATAAATATTTTGACCTGATTATTTCAACAACAACAACAACAATCATCATCATCATCATCATCATAAGTGCCTTGTGCCCATCAAAAGAGTTCATACATTGGCTCCGGTGTAACTTATTGGATACAAAGTAGAAAAAAAAATAGAAAGCAGAGAATAGAAACATTCTTGGAGTATAAGACAACTTTAAAAAGAGTTTGTGTGTGTAAGGGACACAGATTTTGAGGTTTTAAAGCCTCCATTAGCTTTGTTTGGAGAAAGGTAAAATAAGGCAGTATTGTTCTAAAAGGCAAACACAAAGCAGTATGTAACGTAAATTATTAAGCCATGTAAATATATGAAGTTTTTATAAAATATCATAAATTTAAAATGTTGAATAAATATTTTTATAAATTTCTTGTCTGTACTTTCAAAATAAACAAAAGGTCTTCTGACATCTGATTAAGGGACATTTTAGACTGTTTCATTAGATAAAGCAATCAGTTTGTGCTTTAATCAGTTTCATTGTTGAATTCGATAACTTCCAGCCTTAAAATAGTAACATAATTGTAAAGTTGTCAGTCTCAGGTTTCTATTTGAACTGATTACACTTGATAAAAATAACAAACCATGACAAATAGCAGGGCTAGGTTTCAGTAATTCACTGAAGAATGTCTCTACCAAGTCTTTGTGGCAAAATGTCTTGTTTGCAGGACAAATGCAGAGTTGAAATAACAACCCATGAATACCACTGGTGAAATGGCTATGTACACAAGGTGAATGCTAAAGTTTTCCCTTCTGAATGGACCTTTTAATCTAGGCATTATCTAGGCTCTGAAAAAGTCTTCAGTGGCCTTACGTACAGATTAATGAGAAAATCTGAGACTTGGAGTTGGGCTATTTGCAGAAACAGTTTTCAAGATTTACTGATGGTTGACAAATGCCATTTAAGCTTTCAAAGCCATCAATATGCTATTGAAAGGGATTTAGAGGGAAAGCCTCCCACTATAGAAGACGAGGACTTTGAAGGATCTCGGTGGAAGCCCTTGGTCTCCCCACCCCTTCAAACCTTTCACTGGCATCCTTCAGCATATAGAGCCCTGAAACGCGTGGCTATGGGAAAGGGGGGGGAGGCTCCTTTCAAAGGCGTTTGTATATAACTGAATGTGCCAATCTGCTTTTGTTCAGGCATGAGAACTGAATAGAAGTGTTTCCAGAAGAAGTCTCTTGTGCTCATGGTCAGCTTTTCAATGGGCTTTCTGCTAATAGATTTTTAATATGGCAGCTGGAAATGGCAAAATACATGTTTGAAAATTTTATTGAATTGAAAAATTGCCCGGGAAAGACTCTCTGCCCTATAGCATCTGTTATCAATGCTACCATTTCCTTCTCTAACACTGTCTCTCAAAGAAAAGTAACCTCATACAATATACATGTGACAAGACAAATCACCTGAACTTTGAATTTAATTTTTTTAAATAATGTCCTTTTTTAAAAACCTGTTTCTAAGTTATTTCTTTTCTCCAGCTATTTAAAAACTCATTTTCAAACAATATGCTTTTATTTTTTAAATGCCCATTATGGGATTTGGTTAGGAAAAGAAAGATACCTTAGATGATCATGTTTTCATTAAAGGGGTTTTAATTTAAGATCATGTTGGCTTGAAGTCCTGTGCTGTTCTGAATCGGAAGGATTCAGGATGAAAATTCTGCAAAGCTTAATAAAATTGTACAAATGAAAAAGTGGCAGAACCCACTGCTCAGTTCTGGAGAAGTGATCTCTCTGGAATCTCTGGTGGATTATGCAAGGATATACTGGGGCTTTATTCATGAAGTTCATCAGAGATTTGTCATTTTCAGTCAAAATGAATCCCACAAAACCCTCTCTGTGGTCTTTTTAATAGCAACGGTGTTTATGCATGGAGAATCATGTGGTGGTGTCTTCTTCAATCTGTCACAAGTACGTGAAAGTTGAGACCCAAATGCCAAGACCATGACCAGGAAGAGCATCCTTCACTGCTCACCTTCACACCCTTCACCCTGTGGGATGGGAGAGCAGAGCCAGGATGTGGGCTGCAGTAGTCTCTTTATACCCGGTGTATGGTGTGAAGAACACCACTGTGCATCCCACCAACTCCAAATCCCTCATGAAGGGAAGGCAAGGCTGACTGGATTCTGCAGAGTGTGGAAAATAGGACAAAACCTCTCAGCAGAAGGCCTGCTTCTGCTTAGTGAGTGCTTTGACTTTATTTCTGTCCTATATTTCATTTCTATCTGCACCATTTTGCCACCATTTTCAGGGGAGTGCTGCAATAACAGCATGTGGCAGATACTGTCTTGTGCAAGGTGGTCAGCGCTCATCAGCAGCCATTGTCATGTAGGAAGTGGGTGTTTTGGTGTTCGTTTGTGCTACTCGTTCATTGCAAAGTAAATTAAGGCTATAAGAGGCAGATTGTCTAAGGCTTGTAGTTTCAACATGTTGGTGCATCTTCACCCAGAAAAAGCCATCTGTCATGCCCCAGTCCGTTTGTTGGGTTTAAGGTTGATTCACTCTGAGTGTTGCATGGGAGAAATAACTAAATTCTCAGAAGGTTCAATAACAAACTTTTACTTGCAAATTTTAGAATATTAAGGTAGAATAAGGTGCTTGGAAAATTTTAAAACAACATTCAGACTAAATAAGGCACTTCACAAACTTTAACTTAGCAAACTTAAACTTGGCCGACTTTAAGTTATCCAGACACAACAAGGCACTTACTAAGGCATTGACTTGAATTTTTTAGGCTGGCTTCCAGTATATTTTGAGAAGAATAAGTTATGAGAAGAGAGAGAGGGAGAGAGAAAGAGAAAGAGAAAGAGAAAGAGAAAGAGAAAGAGAAAGAGAAAGAGAAAGAGAAAGAGAAAGAGAAAGAGAAAGAGAAAGGATAAGGGTAGAAAGATACTACCACCTCTCATCCAGCGATGAGAGTTGATTGTTGCAATTTATATGTCCATCACAGGGTTGATCCGTCAGGGATGGGGGAAGCCCATGAAACACAAAATTCAGTGGCTTAATATACACTTGGGCTTGGTGGGAACACCCAGGTACCTTCCCTTGGAGGGGACTTTTATGCTGTCTGTTGCAACACTGTGGATGGAGCATAGTCCTCTGGTGGAAGGACTAGGAAATGAGGTTGAAGGTGTCTTCGGTGGTTTATGATACCTTCTAAGACATGACAGCTGTCTCTCATGTCAGCATAGTTGAGCCAATTATGCCCCATTAGAAGGGATGAATACCTTCAGGCCTACATGTGAATGTCCCAGTATCTCCCCTGGGGGCTGGAGTTTTGTAACTCAGCCAGTAGGGGGGGACATGATAAAAAAGCACTATCCCACCTTGCAGGATCTGCTTCTTATTGGCCTCTTCCTTTATCTGTCTCAAAACCCAGCTTCTTGCTAAATACATGTTGATTTGTCCTGCTCATCCTCTGATGCTCACACCCTCTGCACCTTGCCTGTTACCTTGCACAACATCAGCAAAGCACTTGCTGCTTTTGCAAATGGCCAATTGTATAAGCCATTGACCATTAACATTTCAGTCCCTCATACCATTACAATGCAGATAATTCTGAGTAATCCTTCTGGTTTCTTGATGGAGCTAACTGAAAAACAGGAACTTGATGTGAAAGAAACGTTGAGCAAAGCCTATGGAAAAGAGAGGGTGAAGAAGGAAAAATGAACAGAATCGGCTCATCACTTTGAAAAAGCACCAGGAATGAAAAGTTAAGAACCCAAATAATTGAAACAGACATGACAACCAAACAGGAAACAAAGAAAGGCAGTAACAGTAGAAAATGTCACACTTTGCTGTACTTACTGACCCAAAGCACAACATCCTGCCTTTAACTCAACAGATTTCGGAAATTATAAAATAATATGTAGAAATCTTCCCAGTGAACCCATCAGTACTGCATGCACTACTGCAGGCAAACCCAATGTGCTATTGCCTAATTTCCATAACTGTGAAGTACTGCCTGTTGGGTAGAACCTGGCATTGGGAACTCTTCAGCCTGGGATGACGTCTTCCTCCCATGGGAATCACTGGGAGTTCTGCTACCAGCATCAGTGGAGCCAGGTGTTTACCCCCAGGCACTGTTCTAGTGCTGACATTGACTTGCTGTATTAGAAGTTTTAAGACATGTAAATAATGGGGAAACTGATTGTTTCCAGCATTTTTATAGTATTTGGAATAGCTAAATGAAAGACATCTTGGAAAGATCATTTTGTGTGGAAAAAAAGCAGACCAGACAGGTGCAGGATAAGGGACACACTTATTCCACATATGCACACAGGTGCAGTTAGAGTTGGCAGCAACAGTTTCCATTTGGTAAAGGTTTGTTTGGCCCCTGATGTTTTGTGGTATTGTTCAATATCATCTCCAGGAAGATCCAAAACTGATACTTGACGCCTGAAACAGACACTGCAGCACATTTGGCTGAAAAGCACCAATTAATTGCTTGCCCTGAGGGGATTTTCTGTTGATCATCATAACAATAACAAGAAGTGGTGGGTCTCTGGCCTCAAAATGAGGTTGCCAAAGAGTGGACTGTGTAAACTCTGTGAATAGAAGAAGGAAACAGGCATCATTTATTCTGGATCAGAGTATGCTGCCTCTATTCCTACTAAATATTAGCTTATCCTCTGAACAACTCAACTGATCTCAGTAGAAATAATTCTGAAGCATTTTGCCTCCGCATATTAATTGTACAGCTCTGATCCCAGTAATTTAAGTTATTGTAAAGGGAAATGACTTACCCAAAGAGAAGGCATTTAGATAGTAGAGGGAGCACTGCCCTTTTCCCTGAAGATTGTGCTGGTACAACCACCTGAAAAATGCATGCCAGCCCAATCCAACCCATAAAGTCTCTCTTCCAGAGATTTCTCCATAGTAGGGTGACAGTGCATCTCAACCCTACTCCTTGACCTGAATTGTTTAAAGGTAGCTCAGGTATTTCAGTGCTCTGCCTATCTGAAGGGCAGGTGATCAGTTACAAACAAACAAAATGTGTGGAGACTGTAATGTCAGTATAAAATTAAGGACCTGGTATTTATGTATATTAAGACTGTTTTATACCAGGTCATGTGAATGTATATCATGATGAAAGTAAATTTTGATTACTTAAGAAAAAAAGAATAATTTCCTGATGGATAAATACAGGGTTTTTAAGTGCATTATCTCTGTAAGAATCAAGCTGTGCATATTTCTTGGCACTTAGTATTGCAGAAATTTGGGTGTTCAGTCTGTCAGGGAAAGATCTGACGGCTTTGTCATTCCTCTGACTCTGTAGGAGGTTTGGAGAAGTCTGTCAGCCAGCCAGGAGCTGGTAGATCTGGAGGCCTATTGTATTTCAGCTAACAATTCTGTCAGACATAAAGGTAAGATGTGCCTGTAAAAAAAATCCACAACTTCCTATATCTGAAGAATATTTACAATATTTACATTGTAGGCACAGGATCACCCAGCATTTCTCTAAACCAAAACTGCCAACAGAAATAAAACAGTTCTGCTTCACCTTTCTTATTTGTTTCTCCTCTACACTTGAGCTTGTGGAGGCACAAACAGCAATATACAGAACCAGTTCAGGGAACTGATTGGGATTAAAACCAGTTTTCCCCTGCTGGATTTTTTTTTCTTTTCATTCCAGGTCATTTGCCAACTCTGGTTCAACAGCATCCTCACAAGGAATGAGCAGTGCTGGGCTGAGGGGGAGATCAGGCCTAATTCTTTAGGTAGCAGTATTGAACAAAACTGAGTGTGTTGGTAGTATAACATCCCTTGGGTTGTCCATGCAATGCAGAGAAGATTCTGTAAATAATTATTTTTGCTAGGCAACAACACAAAAATTATCAAATTAGTACTCCAGAGGAGAACTCTAGTAGGTGTGATACAGTGTAGCCACATTTTCTCTGCTGAAATTCTTCAATTGCTCATCAACAATACAAGGTACAACTAAACTGTAATAAGAGCAGAACTGACAGTGCTGTGTTAAAATGGTTGGTCTTGATAGTATTAATGATCTTTTCCAGCCTAAACAGTTCTATGATTCTATGAATCTATGATTCAGCACCAATGCATAGGAAAATGGAAAGCTGTAGAATATAAGTAATGAGGAAACTTGCCAGACTTTGGCTGATAACTCATCTGACAAAAAAAAAAAAAAAAAACAAAAAACCCAGCTGAGATCAGAGGTGCACTCGTCTGCTGAATGATGTTTTTGCCATCTCCTTTACCAAGCCAGAATTTCTGCCAGAGTATATGTGTGTTTTGCAGTGAGCTACTTTGGGAATACCAAGTGTATATATACACAACACCTGCTACATTACATCACACAAAGTAGCAATGTGCAGAGACCCTGCATTGTGAAATTAGAATAGGCTTAGCATCATCCCACTGTATCTGGGATAATTAGTCTTTCTGAGGACACCTAACATATTCATGTAACTTCAGTCTCTGGACCCAGCTCACTCTTCTGTACCTTGGGGACCTTTGCACTGTGCAATGTAGGATGTATATTTCCCGTCCTGCATACAAGTCTGTTGTGCACAGATTTCTGGATACTTCTGTTCACGCCATCACTGTTGGAATGTGTTTGTAGCAGATGCTTTCACAGCTGTCTGTTTTTTAATTCTTAAAATCCATGCTGTGGAACTGAGTTAAGACAAAGTAAGACCAACAAAATCAATGACTTACAGTGAATCTTGTTGTGAATGAAGTCAGGCTGATTGTAATTGATTTCCACCTATACAGCCTCACTGAAGTGATAATTGGGTATTTTACTCAAGATGAGTTTTAAAATTGACTTGTGTAGCATATAATCTATACTGCACATAACTTGTGGTTGGGTGTTCAGACCAATTGGCTGTATGGTTCGTAATACTTGATTTAAGAAATACGTGCTTTATGACAGTATGTTTTTTCAGTCTTTGTCTACACTTCCATATATTTTGAACTAGTTTCTGCTGTAGAAAAGGGTAGTACAATAATAAACAAACTATGCTGTGCTTTTTGTAGATGCTCTCCTCTCATATAGATAGTCATAATTTAGAAACAGTTTCATTGAAATCAGATGGATGAAATTGTAGACTGGGAATTAGAAGGAAATTGGACCCCAACTTTCTAAAGTGGATGAATGTCCACTCATTCAGAAATTTTCATAGCATATAGTTATAAAAATAAACAACTTCTGAAGTGACAGAACAGAAAGTATTCTGAAACTGAGAGGCTGAGGGTTTTCTTTCTCAGATTTGGTAACTTCTAATAAATATTGTTTCTCAATTCAGCTGTACTGTTCTTCATCAAAATAAAATAAACAGTACCTTATAAACAAACAGGTAGTGATGAAAAACATAACAAACATGCTAGTAGTTGTCTTCATAAATTACAGTGAAAACTGATATGTTTTTCTGTTGTGTGTTGTTCAGTATTTGAACAAGATGAATCATGTATGCAGTACTCTTTTAATCTATTTGAATTAGTGAAGCAGAAACAGGTAATAACTCATAAACTAAAATAGTACTAACACAATCTGTGGTCATGGGAGAAAGAGGAATTCCATTCAGTCCTCTTTTAATTGCTCTTATTGGCTTCTGTATTGTAAAATATTCCTTATTAGTTGTTTAAGTTTTTTAATATGTGAGCTCAGTACAGTATGTGATTGACATGTTGAAATATTTTTATAACTTACCCTTGTAATCATTACTTAACAAACTGAGTCTTCATCATCAAATGAACATCCATGAATCAGCTTTGAACAGTTAATTTCATCTAGGGAGTATCATGACTTTGATAAACAAAAAAAAGCAGAGAGCCAGAATCTTTGTACCTAAAATGAAATGTCAGGTACTCGTGAGATTAATTCAGCACTGGGTGTATTTGATCTGATCTTTGATCTTTACTTTCTTTTTTCACTCTAATTATTTGCTCTGCCCTGCTCCCTCTGCTGGAGTCTTGGATAAACTGAATGGCAAAATTGTTTCCTGAAAAGATTAATCATGCGCGTACTATTTGCTTTACAAATGTTCTGCAGCCTAGATATAAGTAAGGCTTTCAAGGTTGTTTATATGATAGAATTGCCTATGTTCAGGGATAATGTATGCTGTTTAAAATTACTCTGTTACAGAGCTTCTGCAGTAATAAGCCAAATTTTGCTGTCTGTGACATCAGAGAAACTCACTGACAGGTTGCTGAGAAGGCAGGATTCTGGCCAAAGCATTTTTTTACTTTGTGTTGAATCCAGATATGACATATCAGCCTGGTTTGCCAGGATCCGATGTTGTGGGCCAATACAGAAGAGCAGAGAAGAGATGTAGACAGCCCTCTTGACCTTATGAGATGTCCTTAAGTTCAATCTTTATTGATCAATCTTTACCATATATATCTATCTACAGTTGCAATGGTTGAATCTTCTGTAAGCCAAATGCACTTACAGAAAAAGAACCACTGGTGTGCTGAGTAGAGGAAGGACAATGTGAGGGGGACAACAGGAGCACTGTCCATGTGCTGGCATAAAGCTCTTTGTGGGGTGTGCAGGCACACATACTCACTGCAGGCTCTGTTTGCATGTGACCACACAACATCATTTGCTTTTTGCAGAGCATGTTTTAATACAAAGGCGTTGGATCTCTGGAAACAGTGAACTTCAATGTCAAGTAACAGAAATTTGCTCTAAAAAGTGTGTAACAATCCTCTTTTAGCCTTGCTTCACTTCCACGTAAAAGTATAGCATGGGATCAGTTGCTGTTAATTTGCTGTAAGAGTACATGAGATAATGAATTTTAAATGTTTGGGTTTAGCATTTGTTATTATGAGTGTGCAGAAGGGCAGAAATGCCCATGCTATTGCCACTTGTTATTTATCATGAATACCTTGATAGTGAGATTTTTTTGTTGTGTGTCTCTTGCTACTGCTTCTTCCTGCAAATCTACCATTTTTTCTTCCAGAAGGTTTTTACAAATATAAAGATGTACTCTTCAAATCTAAATAATTTAATGGAAATTCACATCTTAATCATAGTTTACTACAGAGTCCTTCAAAGAATCACAGATGAAGTTTGAAACTCATTAGAAGAAATGCCACTTGAAGTGCTTATTTATGTGTGCTTATATTCTGCCTTATGCTGCTCTTTATACGTCTATTAAATATGCACATACATGACTACCAGTTTTCGTGTTTACTTTGAAAGATAATGTAATCTAGGAACATTAAAATGAAAATATGGTCATTGTTTTCTGAGTCTGTTGACAGCTTATACATCACACTGGTGTAAATGCCTTGCTTAGACTCTATGATCTAATGAAAGGGGTCCTGGAAAAATCATCATCCGTGTTGGTTTCCTCTGTGGCGTATAAACATCTGTTTGATTGTGAACATGTCACTTTGCCATTAGTAGTCTTAGTTTTCCTTCTGTGAATTGAAGGTAATTCTATTTATTTATTGAGACTCTCAAACAAAAACGTCCGTAGCAATTTTTTGTAAGATACACAACTACTACTACTAGAGTGTTGGCAAATAGATTTATCTCCTTTAAGCAGCTGTAGCAGATGAAGATATTTCCCATATGCGTAGTGAAGCATTTGCATTAGTAGATAGTGTGTAGTTAATAGCTAACATACCCTTCCATCATACAGTGGAGCTAGTGTTCTGCCAGTAGAAACAAGAGTTCTGTGTTAAAAAGATAGGCACAGCAAGGAAAGAGAAGAAGTAATGTTCACCTGTTTTCATTGTTTTGTATTACTGCATCTAATCTAGTGTCAAATTTTGCTCTAAATTAATTAAGGAAAGTGTCTTACTTTAGAAACTGTTCTTAACTGATAATAACTAAGGGAGTACATTCAGGCTATTGTCAGTAATTTGTGAGAGTGCTTTATCTTTCAAAGACCTCTATAAAAATAATTGTTAATACGTCTTGTTGGAATAAGGCAGGCTTAGAAGAATCAAAATTAATCATCCTAATGATAAGTCTTGATTATTTTCTAAAAATCTAACAGGTTGCAACTGTGAAAAAAAATAAGCCCTAAACTTAATTACCCTTAATATTTGATTATTGTATTAGACCTACAATGGGTAGACAAGTTTGTACCATTCAGTATAATAGATGTTTATCCTAGTAGTAGATTGAAAGTTGATGAAAGCCAGTAGAAGTTTTGTGTGTATCCCTAGATAGGTTTTTATTCTCCTTTAAAAGACAGAAGTATAATGTGAAAAACTGATCTTCCAAGATGAATATTAACTGAAATATCTCTTGTAATAACAGTTAATAACAGGTTAGTAACTCAGCCTCCAGACTCATCTATAATATGTTAAGAACTAGTTCACTTAACTTGTTTTACTGGCTTTCTGGAATTCATTGTGAACTCAAGATGGTAACTGGATGTTTTTTCACGTGTATGCATGGACAAGAAAATGGGGGGCAAAAAAGACCTGCTGTATTTGTCTTCTTGTATGCTGTTTTGCAAATGCTCAGATTTGCCAATCTACTCACCAAGACAAAATAGATAGATACATGGTGCAGTTTGCAGTATTTTCCATTCTTCAAAGATTTCATCACAGTAGGATTCCCTTAGCGAGTCACCAGAGACACAGCATGGCGATTGATTGGCACAGAGTATAATTAAGATATCATTATAGTGAGCCATGTTGCCAGTGCAGTCACTGAAGCAATACTTCTTATCTTTTGAAAAGATGAAAGATTCATTTGATGGTATGTTGCTTTTACAGTCAACAGTTGGAAACAGGCTGCAGGAATGGTGATTCGAGAACAGATGATGTGTCCATCTGACTATTTAAAATAATGTATTGCCTTTTCAGTATAATACAGCAGCTCAGGGTGCAGGTAGATTTCACAAAGGTAGATCTGATACTATTGCTAGTTATATCAGGATCATTTTAAAACTTAGGGTATACTCTTACCAAGTTGCTCCTGCTGACATCAGTGGGGTTTGTATGGTGCTTTGGTGGTGGGAGATAGGAGTAGTTCTGTTACAGTGAGTTATTTGAAGGTTTTCTGTATTCTAATAATTCTGTGTTTTTCATTTCTGTAGTTTGTAAAAGTCTACCGAGATCCGATATAAAAGCAGAACAATTCCACTGAGGATTGTTAAAGATCCAGTACCTTGATTTTAATATTTTTAAGCATTACACTGCAACTGTATCAGCTAGTCTAATCAAATATATTACCTCTCCGTACAGTATATTCTGTGTATACTGTATATATATATATATATATATGTATGTATGTATGTATGTATGTATATACTCCCTTATGTTCTTAAACCCTTGTAGTTAAGAGTAACACATTGGAAACCTAGAGCGAAATGCCCTGTATATTAGTTGCTAGTGCATTAAAAACTAGTTTAAAAAGACATTATTGAGCAAATTTGGGAAATAATTGCTGTTCTACCATCCCTGGAAGTATTTAAAAGTGTAGCACTTATGGACATGGTTTAGTGATACACATGGCAGTGCTGGATAAACAGCTGGACTGGAATGATCTTAAGGGTCTTTTCCAACCTAAAGGATTTTATGATTCTGTGAAATATGCATAGGTAATATTTAGTAGTTCCGTTGCACAAAAATGTCTTTGTATGATGTGTTCCAAGAAAAGAATAATCTGGAAAAGGAGTAACCAGAAAAAAAAGTAACAGAAGGAAATAATTTAACTGGTAGTTTTAAGAAGAGTTAGCAGTTGCTGCAGTGTACACTGGGAAGGAGGGTCTTCTCCTTCATATGATGTGGAGCACATACTTTACCACATGACTGAGTCCAAAAAGGAGACTAGGACACAGGAGTTCACTGTTGGCACATCCACGTCTGGAGTCTAAAGATGTTATTAACAAAATGCACATATTGTTGATTTTCTCCTTGTGCATCAAAGCACATAATGAAAGCCACCTTCTTTTATTTTAATCCTCTTAAGATATTAGGGTCTAGTCTGTAGATTGCTTCTGACTGGTTCATCGTGGGGTCCTGTGGGTGATACAAGCAGACAAGTACTGCCTACTAGTAATAGAAATTAATATGCTCGAAAATCAGGCTTTCCTGGTCAGCCCGGGTACTGGTTAATGCTGGTTTTGTAGAATGCCCTAAATATGTGTGTATCTGAAGATGAATCACTCCCATCTTCCACCAGGGCTGGCTTTCTAAGTCTAAAGTGTGATTTGGCATGTTTCCAAAAGTCCATTAAGATATATGTTAAAAATACCACAATCAAAATGATCTTGTTAAAATATTGGTTTTGTCTTAATATTCAGTAGTATATAATTCACTACCTGCATGAGTTTTTCTTTTGCCAAATAAATCCATGTTTTTGTTCCTTTGCCAGAATAAACCCTTTGAGCCTTTATCAAAGTAAAAGGGCAATAACCTGCTAAACAGTATGAAAGAATTAGGTGATAAAGTATTACAGTAAAGAATGAATTTAATAAGTACACATTTCTGAAATTATACTTTGATTTTTAGTGAATGCAAAGACCTTACTCAACAGTGATTTGATAATTGTTGTAAAGTATTAACATATTTCCTTTATTTCAAAATATCTATGTGAAGTATGTTTTTAAATTATGCATTTTAAAATTCAGCAAAAGATCAAACATATATCAAGCATATATTCTGTAATGTGAAACAGACTGTGAATAATAAGAACTAGATGGAGTAGGAATAGGATGCCTACCCACCAAAACACAGATAACTTATTTACCTTCTAAGTTCTCAACAGCTGGAAGAAATAAAGTTATCTAAATAGTACCCAAAGTAGCTGGAAACTATAAGCGCTGCTACAAATGCATAGATATGTTTAAATAGTGGGGAGTTTTAAATTACCATATAAAGTTTGCATAAACTATGCAGGTCGTTCTTAATTTTATTTTAAGAATCTACAGGAATTTTGATATAGTTGTACAAGTTATGTCTTCCACACAGAATTTTATTGTGCAATCTGTTGACAATTTTTGTACTTCATGAAAAGTGATTATAATGATACTGTGGGGCATAGGGAAGACAATGGAAAACAATGAAAAAAACAAATTAAGAATAAAAAGCTGTTATATGAAATTTAGTCTAAAGCATAGCTTGAATGAGCTCTGACAGAGCTGATATGGCTGGTAGTTTCCTGTACCAGGAACTACTGTGGAACCCCACCAGGAAGTGTGCTACAGAGCAGGATCACATTACACCCTTGTTTTATGGTTCATTTCACTTATTTAATGCACTCTGAGTACCTGTAACAAAAGAGCACTCAAACCCAGAATGTTTATTATCTGAAAATATGTCATTTCTTTGAGTCAGGTTGGGTTTTGGGGGCACCTGGTATGCCTAATGTGAGGTAAGGCACATCAGTATGACCATGCAGCAGGTTGTACAGCAAAAGTAAAGTGTTTCCATATTCATTAAATATAAAGGATGTTGCAGATAGTATGTTTTGTACACTTTTGCCTGTGTTCTTTAGTAAACCAAGTGTACTATGGTGCTACAACAACAACAACAAAAATCATAGTTTTCCTTTACTACTCCAAGTAAATTTTAATACAGTACAGTGGTTTATTAAAATTATGCCAGCTAAAAGGGTTGTTTAGTGTTCCAGCTGATTTATAGAGCGTGATAAAACATTCCAAATTCTCTGGAAATGAGGAACATGCTACAGACTGTATTTGGTTTCACAACACTGTGTTCATATGAAAGAAGATTGTTTAACGTGCTAGCTAGATAATGATTCATCAGTTCTGGCAGAGGAACTAATTTTTGTTAATGTAGTACTTAAAAATGTGTGGAATGAACAGCTGGATACCACAGTTGTGGCATGCCATAATAAGTCTCTGTCTGTTTTCCCCTACAGTGATCTCAGTATGAACAACATTACTAAGCTGCCCTCAAACCCTGTGCACAATCTCCGCTTCCTGGAAGAGCTGTAAGTATCATTGTCTCCTTGATGGGCATAGTCAGCACTAGACACATTCCTGTGTTTGTCTCTCATACTTACTGTGGGAACCAGATAAAACAGTGCAGGAAAGCTGTCAGCCCGACACTTTTGGCACATGCGGAAACACTTAGTTGAAAAAAACCCAATTGCTTGTGATTCTGGAAATGAACTTATAAAAGAGTTACCGTGAGGCTACAACTTCTCTAAGCAGAGACAGAGCCAAACAAATTAAAATTTTTAAACAAGGGCTGTTTAAAAGAGCTGGATTGCTTTTTGGAAATAGTTAAGCAGCAGGATATTAAAAGTTTGAATACTGGCTCATGTTTATTAAAATCACAAGTAAAGCTGTAATCAAAACCAAAACCTGCTGCCTCGTTCTGCCTGTGTCAAGGACAATTGAGTCCACATTTGATAGTATTGAGGCTTCTTGTCCTAATCACTTTTAATTACGGTTTCCTTACTCTTAAACTTAGCATCCCTGAAGGCTGACTGTAGAATGCAGAATCCTGCAAAAAGCTTAGTTACGCTATCTGGTACGTTCACTGAGGGGAAAAAGTACATTGTGAAAACTAGCTGATCAAGCACTACATCAAAAGAGGAATCCTGGCTTGAAGTGATGGTGGCTAACCAAAAGTGAAAAGTATTGTGCATTCATGAGACCTGGATTTGGCAGTCACTCCAGTTATAATGGCCCAGGCTTAAAAGAAAATTTAGGTTTCTGAGGAGTGATGAAGACTCCATAACTGATGCACCGTAGATCTTGTGGAAAAAAGCTGGCGCCTGTATTTGCATGAATACCTCTAAATGTTGATTAAAAGCCTTTTATGAAACATGGTTTATAACTTTTTAAAAGTGAAAGCCTTCTTTTTTATAGCATATTTCACTGTTAACACACCATAAAATCCACTTAAGAAATGCAAAGTCATTGTGCTGCCCTTCTTGCAAAGACATGGCCTGTTTTAAGCTATGAAATGTGTACAGTCCTCTGCAATTCAGGTGGGTATTGCTCTGACAACTTTTTGTGTCCTTGTAATGCTTATTTGAATTTTGCCAGCTGGTCTTTCTGGTTGGCATCTGTGTATCTGTGAAAAGAAAAAAAAAATTGAAACAATTTTGTAGTGCTGACTTTGGACAATACCCTATCTACAAGGAGATTTTCCTTTCATGGCTTGTTTTTATTACTGTCAACACTTGTATTTATAAAGCTGTACTTCTTTTCATTCTCTCTCTTCCTTTACTTATTTCTTTGGTAATCATGATCTGTCTTGCTGTTAGTGCAGCTTTCAATAATGTAACAGATAAGAACGTAACAAGGAGAGATGTCACACAGCAAGTGTTACCAGAATGGTGTGTGTATTAACTGAATCATGCCACAAAGCCCCTGTGGACTTCTGCATCATTTTCATGTTTGCTTGTCCAATCTCCTGTCACTTGTAATAACCCTACTAAAACCATCCAACCCAATGATTGCTCTCCAGCCATTAAAGAATTAAAACAAAAGTTTGGGGGTTTCCTGGAAGGAAATTCTAATACATGAAGCCAGGTTACCCTCACTCTTCCTGAGCAAGACCTTTGAAAGTGTTCTTACCTTCTTCTTGTGCTGGGCCTACTTTTTTCACTGTTAATATTAAATTTATGGTTACAGTCCTCTGTTCCAAATCAAGTAATGCCAGTCCTTCATTGCTGGTAGTACTAAAAGGTGTTTATTTCTTTAGTATGTTTTGGTTTACATATACACAGTCAACTCTTCTATTTGTTTCACACAAAGCAATCATTTCCAGTTCTCATTAATTTAGTACTGTTTTTTGAAACCCTTCCAGTTTGTATTCACTTTTATAACAAGCATAGAAAACTTACGCCTTTGAAGATGTAAGGCAATTGATTACCTCTTCTCGTTGTGCTGAGAGACTATTCGGTGTTCAGAGTCATGCAATACAATTCATCCTAGTATTATATAGAAAAGAAGTATAGATAATGAAAAGGGAACTGGATATTCAATTCTGAAGTAGAAGGTAACAGCCATTGTAGTTCCCATACTCCCCTGTGTTAATTTCTGAGCAACAATTGTACATATGAAAATTATTTTTCCCATCCAGGCATTGCCACATGATTTTTTTTCCTAGCTTACCTGGGAATACTGTGTTTTGTTCATGTGGCTCATTTAAAAAGCACTATTGAAAAATATTACTTGGTCCGTAATGCAAACATTGTTAAAGTAAGATTTTATGAGATCTTTACCAAAGCAATGCTCCATGAAATTAAAATGCATCTAGAAATATCTGTCTGATCTTTGCAATACAAAAACAGCAGGAGCTTAAAATGCATTTTTTTAGGTTTTTTTAGTGTTGAAAGAATTTACTAATCCCTTTGTTAGAGATCTGATTCAAGTATCTGATAAAAGCTAATGATTAATCCAATAAGTTTTAGATTAGGCATTTAGTCCTAGATGTCTGGTTTGGCTGTACTGATAATTCATTACCCCAAAAGAACTGAGATTTTATTAAGACAATTAAACCAATTGTTTTGCCTCCAAAGTGATATATAAACCAGGTCTGTTCAGCCAATTCTGACCTTCCAGGCTGAATCTGATGCACTTTTATAGCCAAAGTTAGACAGCTCTGCACGCAGCATTCTTGCAAACTTGATGATCATGCCTAGTATTTATTCTTAACCAAAGACTGTGATCACTGAGATAAAGCATATTGAAAGCATGCTGTGTTTTGGGGGTGCATGTGTCTCTGAAAATTTGGAAAACTTTCTGACTTGTGAAAAGTGAGCAGGATCTTTTATTTGTGAAAATGTTGGGCCTTTCAGGCCTAATTTTCTCTTGAAGTGTGTATGATAGAGCTCCCACCAAGAAAGAGGTATGCTTCAGCTGCTTGATTATCAGCAAGTTGCTCTGCATGAACTTGTACAACACCATTAAGTCAAATTCTTCATTATAAATTCAAAATAACTGCAGATATTTATCAATCTGACCAAGTCCAAGACTCAGTCTTACGTGGATTATTGTTGAACATATGACATATGTCATTGTACAATATGTGTAAGAATGTCTCTCCAAATAGAGCAGTGAAATAGAGTAATGCATGGAAAAAAGGTTTTTTAAAAACTGTGAAGACTTACCCAGGGTGGGACTCTTAAGAATTTTAGAGTGTACTATATCTGAGTGTAGACCTAACATTTTGTAATAAGTAACACTTCAAAGTAGTGCCTGAAACTGTTTTATTTTATAAATTAATGTCTCAATAAAAAGTGAGGAAGACAGCCAATAATAATTTAAAGCTATTTGAATCAGACCTAACTGCAAAATCTCTCCAACTAGATATATATCAACATATACATAGATATGCATAAATATATGCGCAGACACCTACGCTTGCACATATATAAGGCTTTTATTTTAATTTTAAACACAGGAATGTTCCACAAATAAGCAAAGCTCTGAGTGATTTTAGTGAATTGCTATTTTTCAGAAACTTAATATTGGTGTTTTAGTAAAGCAGCAACAAAATACTGTTATATTACAATTACTTTACTACAGAGCAGGACAATCTCAAAGAACTTTTTGACAAATGAAGCAATGAAGTCACCACAAATTAATTGCAATCTACATACAGGTGCAAGAATGTTTTCTGACACCCACGTGATTATTTTAAAATAATCTTAAATATCTACAGAGTTTTTCATATTGATCTTGGTATTGTTACAGTAGTCACTCAGGCAGAAGTGCCTTTAAAAGTACATTTTACTGTAGTATAGAAGTGCAGAATTACAGATACAATACATAAGAGGTGTACTCTGTGAATCTTACCATGATTTATGCTGAAATATCTTTACACAGCATGTGTGGTCAAGAGACCGTTGTATAAATTAAGTCCTAATTTACCAGGCATGATCCATTACCATCTGTTCTTATTCATTGTTTTCCTTTCACTTCTCTCTCTGTTTACTCTTTCTTCCTACAGAGAGGTTTTTAAAACTGGAAATGGGAATTAGTGTTCTTTTCCTCACAGACTCTGAGCAGTGGAACTGAGGTCTCTGGTCATGTACGACTTTGAAAACTGAGAGCGTTTGCTCCTGGGGTCCTGTACAGTCTTTATTTTTGTGCTGGTTCAGGCACATTGTGCCTAGCACTGAAAACAGATTCTGTACTTTTTACTGTTATGTAAGCTGGTAGATAACATGAACATGCTGCAGACATAGCCCAAAAGTTTTTTGAGAAAGTGAGGAATCTTGTAATTTACTTCAACAATCTTGGAACAATATGGTCACATACTACAATCTTTCCCAAAGATTAAGCTGCATAAATTTAAAAACCTCCAGGGCAAAGCCCGTAAAAGATATGCAGAACTAAAGTAAAAATAGAGTATCATCTAGTGGTCTCACACTGTCCACACACATTCCAATGTCACTTCAATATCAGTTTTACAGTTCTTGCACAGCAGGGTTTAGCGGAGCTCTTGCTGGTGGAAATTGGCTGGTGTCACCTGTGTCAGCTACAGTTTCAAGAACTTTTACTGCTAAATGACATGATCCCATAGACAATTTCAGAGCTGTGCACAGTCTAACACGTAAGTTGGGAATTCAGTTGCTTCTTATAAATTGCAAATTTGGTTTCTGCACTTCATACATACATACATGTAGGTCAGGCCATGTCCCTGCGTTCAGTATGTGGTGTTTGTCAGTGAGAGGTCCCTGTCACCAGCCCAGCAAGTGGCCATGGCACATTTTAAATTCTGTTGTTGTAAGGCAGACTTTATTGATGCCTTAAGAATGTAGTTTCCCAACTTTACTTTAATATAGGGCTGCACTCAAAGCCCTGACAGAGGGATTGCACCAGTTGTGAAATTAACCGTATGTGGGTAAAAACATTAAGCTGTTTACTTAGTTAATCAGTGGGAAACAATGACAATAGCTTTCTCCCTTAGTGTTTGCATGCACAGTTTTAGTTTACTAGGAAAGAACAAATCCAAGCACAGAAGATTCTGACTGTATGAGCTAAAAATTTGTAATCTTAACACCCACAAGACAAGGGCCCTGATGTTCTGAAGCTGTCACTGCCTTTATTGCTGTCCCTTTGATGCCACCACAGTAACAACAAAGATCTGCCCATGTGGATGTGTCAGCCTGACATCCTCCAAAATGCTCTTTCGCTGTCTTACCAAGAATGACAAGATGAGGAACAAAAACAAAACAAAACAAAACAAAAAAACAACCCAGAGCAAATGCTAAGTCAGAGCTGCTTGCACTGCTTGTTGAATAGCTTGTGCTGACTGACAGTTGTTATTCTGGAAATGTTAATGCAAATTGCATGGAGCAGCCTTGACACTGGAACTGCTGTGCATCTGTGGTGTAAAAGGGCAGAGGGGGAGATGATGGGGAAGGAAGAAAATAGAAGTGAAAAGAGTCAGATATGCATGAGAGGAGAAACAATAAATGTCCTAGCTTGATATCCAAGAAATCCTGTCAGCGCTGCTGCATTACTCTTATTGAGCGTCCATTGAAGTTTATTTTTGGCTTGTAGCTTATAAGTGCTTTCTGAAACTTGTAATTTATTATCTAGCAATATTCATTAGGAACTCGTTTAGAACATCAAAAAGAGTCATTGGAAGTGCTTTTTGTGTTTTGCGATCGATACAGATAGTGACATTATACTTAATTAAACTAAGGTGAAGCACACTGTATATCTGTACATCCTGAGGCAGGATTTTAATTTAAGCCTTACACATTCTGTGTGTGCTGCAGTAGCAAGTATACAGAGACAATTTTCCTTTTTTGTCAGGGGAAGTTCAGCCTGTTTGTAGACTGCTTGAATTTCAGTGCAGTGAGAACTTTTGGTAACTACATGGGTCAATTTTTTGACTTTTATAGGATTATGGCTTAGGAATTCAGCCCATGTCACATTTATATCTAATAGGTTCACAAGCACAGTAAAACCAACTTCTTCTGTCTAAATTGGTTTTTTGAATTTCCAAACAAGAGTAGCAGTAATTTCTGCAGTAATTCATCGGTGTTGTCTCATTGTACCACTAAGAAAATGGTAGCAATCTCAAAACTTGGATCTATGTAATTTGTGTTCTTTGCCTACCACACTAGTAAAGAGCTAGCACATTTTTCGTTATTGACACTGTGATCACAGGGTGTTGTACTGCAGTACACTTCAAACAGTTCCTGCTATTAGTGATTACTCCTATTAATTCCTACTCTTTCTGGTGATACTGACACTACTGGGATAAAACCAAAACCAGCATCAGAAGCATACATGACACTTGGAAGAGCCAGTGTAGAAAATGCGATATGATCCACCATGTATTGCTCCATATTTCTGTAACATTTAAACGGTGAAAAAAAAATTAGCAATTTTAAGGTTGTTCTGGGAGTAAGTGATTTGGTGACAGCATTCTTCAAACACAAAGGAATGTCTCTTAGTTGTATCCATGGGATCCACTGCTGGGAGTCAGTGTGCTGGCTGGTACTGAAGTCCCTCCAAACAGTTGGCATTGCTGCAGTTGGAAGGCAGTTTCTTGGATACCTGTGGAGCAGAAGGCCCCTGTGGAAGAGCAAACCAGCTTGTTCTCAGCCCTGGCTAGGGACAGCTCCACAAACGGAGAGACCAGTTGTCTTTAGCAGTTACTGGATCACACTCACACCAGGTGCAGAAAGAGTCTCTACCTTTTATAAGTGGAAAAAGAAACAGTACGTTTTAGACAGTATCCTTAACTGACAAAAATCTATGATCTGTTTTATCAAAGCCAACTCAAGATCAAATACACACTGATTTAATTCCAACTGCTTTAGGTCAGTTGGAGTTATTCCAGTTTACACCCTACAAGAATTTGGCACATGCATTTTAAAAGGCAATTAGGCCCTAAAGCAAGAACAGACTAAATTGTAAGTAGCAATAAATATAATATATGGCACAATTATGACTTGCACACTCCCCTGCCCTTTTTTAAGTAAGGAGAATATCTTTATGCTTTCTTCTTTGATCTCTCTGAGCATAAGAGTTTTAATATATTATTTAACCCACATTTCTTTTTATATTGTTGTAATTATTTTAGTTTTAATTAACACAACAGATTGAAATATAAAAAGACAATTAAAATACAGACTAACATTTAAATTCCAAGTCTAATAAGGTAAGTCTTCAGAAACGTTTTGGAATATATGTTGATATCATCCATTAATTGTTAACACTATAATTAATCATCCATTAATTCATACATTCCTGTTCAATTGGTCTGAAAATAGTCATTAAGAAATGCAAAATTAAACTCTTATCTCAAAATTTTAGTTGACTTTCAATAAGTGCTGGGTGAATATCCATATTGTTAAATCTTTTTTTGATGTAGGAAGAAGGAACATTTCCTGTTACCTTTTAATTGATGTATATGTAAGCTGAAGAAAATTATGGTCATAGAAATATATAAATTATGTATTGGCTATATATTTATATAAGTGGACTAAATATGTGTGCAGTTGTTTGCTTGTGTATCTCTGACACAGTTTGACAGGAAACAAAATTGAAACAAGATTCAAGATTGGTAATTCTTCCTTGAACAAAGGCAATTTTATATACCAGAACAAGTTGTTTTAGAAAAAGATTCGAAAATTTGTTTTCTTGTTGTACTTCATGTTGTTCCTCCTCAAACAGCCATTTCCTTCATTAGAAATTAGAATAATAGTTTTAGGACTGGTAGTAGTGCTATTGGTGCAGCTCCTCAGAGAAAAGTAAATTCCTGACAAGCATGATACTGTGGTAGGATGCAAATGAGAGTCCTATTTCTACTTGTGTCAGCACAAATTTTTCCACAGACATCAACGAGACTGGTATTTCACCACGGATCTTTATCAGTTATTCAGAACAATTATGGCAGTTGGAGAGGTGCATCAGGCTTTTAAGAAATAAGTTTCAAATTACAAAAGGGAGTTTCTTATCTGTACACAAGGTATAAAAGACACAGTCATGATTACATGAATCTTAATGGAATATTTTTACATCACATGCTAGTGTTTTAGCTCCAAATTCAGGAATGTACCACATAGCAGCAGAACTGCCCCCTCTGTTGGGGTTTTTCACTGTCTCAAGCCTTCTATATGTCCAATTTCTATTCAGAAAAGCAAAGATTTATTTTTTTGACAGTCTTTAGATTCTTGTATACGATTCCTTTTCCGTTTTCTGTCTGGAGGGTTTGTTAGCTGTAGTATTTAATACAGCAAATGATGAATAGAACATTTGTTTTCCAAGAAAACGGGCATATATGAAACTGACTGGATTTATCTATATGAATAGGTTGACAGCAACAGAGTCACTGTATGTATATATAAACATACTCATGATAGCATTCTCTTAGCATGTGCAGTCTTTGCTTTTGTTCCTTAAATAAAATCAGCAAACCAATTCGTGAACAGAAGCAAAATGCAGAGTCAAAGGGACATCCAGGTTGGATAGTAGTTCACAGAATTATTTTTGTAGAAATCCCTCTGTATCTTTGCATAGCTGAGGAATGATTTCATATTGCACTCATAATTGCATTCTGTATAGGATATTGCACTACGTAAGAACTGATTAAATACAATGCAACACAAGTGATGCAATGATATATAACCTAATCTGTATTAAAGTGCATGTGCTGGCACTAGTCTAGAAACACTGAGTCACTCTGGTACTCATATTATAGTTTACTGGCATAATAATGAGTCCAATATATTTATCAGAAATTTGAGTGTAATGAAGTTCTACTTAACTGTATCTGTTCTAAAACAGAATTACAACAGATTCCACTGCATTTTCACTTCGTAATAGTGGAGCTTGACTCCTTTCACACTGTTAATTTCCATCATATGTTGAGCCACACCAAGATCCAGAGTGTCATCTATTCTCTTACATTTCAGCACCTTGAAAGAGATGATCAGTAACTTGTTCCAGAAAACTCCATTGTGCTAATCTTGTTAGAACGTGGCATGAGTATTAATCAAAGTAAACATATGCTTGTTCTCAAGGAGACAATTACTTTCCTTTCATGTCCTTCCTACAGGCTTGATACTACTAGATTTTGAAATATGCTTTGCAGATGCTTGTTCAGCATTTGCTGGACTAGATCTTAATTAAGCAAAGAAGAAAAGCAGCCACTACTCATATTGTAGTGTCACTTCTGCTGCAGACAGAAGTAGCTGGGTTAGATTTGCCACGGGTTTTTTCCATAGTTCGTGGAAAGATGCTTTCTTTATTAATGCCATAGTTTTTCATCTGTAGAGAGGAGACATTTCAGTGTTTCAGTTCACCTTCCATCCTATCAGGGAATGAGGAGATTCTTGGTGCCAGGCAAGGCTTGTCATGGTGCAGAAAAACATCCACACACAATCCTATTTTCAGTTGGCAAAGAAAAATTACTGTATTAGAAATGTAAAGGAAATAGTCGACTTCTCAGTCACACCTTCATATTTATCTGCTTCTTTCTGATGAGGTTTTTCTTTTCAGACATTCAAAGAGGGGAAGAAAAGTTTCTGATAATTTTTGCAGCTTTCTGCAGGTGTCTCAAATCTCTTAGAAAGAAGCATGCAATGTATAAAAACTTAGCCTATGCCTGAGTCAAAAGTATCTTACTATCTTCACTTCAGCTGTGGCAAGTAGCAGGTTCTGAAGGCAACACGTAGTGGAACTTCTCTGTAAACTTTTCCAGCCTCCATTAATTTGCAAGATTATTCAAAGCACTGTAAGTAAAATGTAAATCTAAAATCTTATAGCAAAAAAAAAAAAAAAAGTTCCTTTTTGATTACTTTTTCATTATACATGTAAGCCTGAATTTCTAAAATAGCAAGATATTTCTAGAATAATGTCAGAAATGCATGAAATAAAAGAATTAACTTTCAAAAATGGAAGTTCAAAGTTGCTCAAACAATAAAAGCCAACCATTTGGTTAGGTAAGTGCTATAAACAAGGTATTTCATTCCTGTTCTCAGAAATTATTAACTAAATACTCAACTATAGAGACAGATACTCTGTCCATTCTCATTTGTTCAGGGAAAATTGTATTTACCCATTCAAACTAAAATTGCTATCCAAAGTTCAGAAAAATACTGGGCAGCTTCCCTCAGACAATTTAGGGTAATGGAAAACAAAATCCCTAAAGTGGAGAAAAGTGAACACTGGTGGATACTTGATATATAGTGTAATGTGAACAAAGGGCTTAATTTTCCCCTATGCCAAGGCTGAGAATAGAAACATGGTAAGAAAACGCTGCAAGGAAGACATTAAAAATTATCAGGAACCAGTGAGCCAAACTTAATGAGCTTTGCAGCATGCCTTGAAGAACTGATGTGCTACCTTTCATCCAAGAATATTGAATCAATTAGACAACGATCCAAATGAATATTTTTTCCTGATTTTTACTGAATACTACAATGCTGGGGAATTCCAGTGGGCTGGAAAGATGCTACCATTGTGTCGGTGTTCAGAAGTGGTTTCATGGAGCATCTTGGGATTCAATAGGTGCTTTTCCTGAACTTGTTCCACAGTGAATCATGAAATGGCCATCATGAGAAAGAATTTAGTATGGTAAATGAAGGTCAGGCAACATCATTACATGAAAATAATTGTTGCCAGATGTCTGCTCTTTCCGAAACTGTCAGTTGGCTTGGTAAGAGAACTACAAGGACATACATGTATTTTGACATTTGTGATATACTTGAGGTAGCCCTCTACTGAAACAGGTAGGGCTGCACATGATGAGCATTATCTACTGCTGCATCAGCAGAGGAATATCATATAAGATAATATTAATCACTGTCTGCAAAATTAGTGAGAGCTCTCTCCAAATTATAAAGTATTCAAAACAGAACTACAAGAATAACCTGAGGTTGAAAAAAACCCATAAGGAGTAAATACAAAAGTTGTGTCTACCAAAAAGATTAACAAGTATTTTCTTCATCTGTCTAAAGTGTTTGTATACAACATATTTAATAATTGAGAAGTGATCTAAAAGGAAAAGAAGCAAAACACAAAAACAAGGGTTGGAATCTGAAACAAACGAGAATTAGAAATTTACATCTCAGTTTAACAGTCCAGGTAACTATCATTCAGAACAGCACGGGAACATGGCTCAGCATCTCTTGCTTACAACTCTCTGTCTGCTTTGGATATTCCTGTAAAAGGTGTTGGAACTGGAGCCAGGCAGAGGGCTGTTAGGATGGTATATTGTGGTCAGCCAGATGATCCAAATGGACCTTACAGTCAGAATGACAGCAGTTTAATCTGTCAGATCTTCTCCTGAAGACAGTTTAACAAAAAGCCTGGCTACAAAAGGAAACATGTAAATAAGTTGCATGGAAAAGTTTTAGCCATGAGAGACTAGCTCAAGTGCAGTGCAGTGCAGTACAGTATTTGTCAGTGAGTCATGTAGCATCGGGCATACGTAGGTGTGGCTCTGTGCTTATGTATTTTTCTAAATATATTAGATATACGTTACAGGTACCATAAAATGGCTTTAAATTATGACAGTACATTTTCAAAAAATGCCAGACTTTAAGGCTTACCACAGAAAGCCATGATGATGCTCTGGCAAAAGTGAGTATTACACATTGAAACAAAACTTTAGAGCTGTGTAGTGTCCCAATTAAATTGCTGCAGTCCTGCATTTGCAGCCAGGCGGTGTATGCTTAACAGTTGCCAGAGCCCTTCTCCAGGAGCTCTTAAACAGGTCTGATTTTCTCAGCTAGCCTGTTTTATGAAGGGTGTTCCAATTCAAACAGGCAGCATTAACAGGTAGTGTGTTTGACAGTTTGCACTGTTATGAATTAAGAAGGTATAGTGGCCTGAAAGAGCTGGAGTCTTTAAACGTGGGTTTAGTTCTCTACTCTTTATCAAGTTTTCCATATGACACTCAAAGCAGTAACTAAAGTGAAAACCTCAATACCTGCACCTTCTTTTTTTTCCAGGGAGGTTTTACAGAGTCCTCACTTTTTGGTTTATGCCAAGCTCATGTCCACACTCATGTCCAATCATGTCATTAAAATGGCAGAGCAAAAGGATGCTGTGGGAGTGAATCAGTCTTTAGGGTTTTTTTAAAAAATCATGCCATAAACTGAAATCAGAATTGGACAGGTCCTCAGCCTCCATTGTTAGTGATCCACAAAAAGCCTTTACTTTACACAGAGTTTGGTGTAGCTAATGTAGCACACACCTTCTTGATCCAGCAACAACCCAAAAGTCAGTGCCATTTTTGTTCAGAATGAAAGTTGAATCCAGAGAAGGCATTGACACCTCAGAAAAGAAAATTAGGCTTAGCCTGTGAGTGCCTTATCTTGGAGCAGGAGTGAGATGGGTTTTGTTTGCTCATTTGCCTGCAGGAATTCAGGTGCACATGCCCCGTTCTCAGATACCTGAAGTTCAGACTCCAGAATACTCCGAAGTGAGACACAAGCTTAGTAGCAGTGTCTGAAGCTGAGCACCTTTGCAGAGCACGATTACATTCATGTAACAGAGAGAGAAAGAGCCAATTGCTCAGTGTTACAGGTCACACTGCTCAGCAGGGATGTGAGGATAGGGAAAAAGCCTTTACTACAAAATGAAAATTCTTGAAAATTCTTTGAAACTGTTATCTAGATTCATTGTGGGTTTGTTCGTATTTTTTGTTTGAGTTCTTTGTTTGTTTGTTGTTTGTTTGGGGGTTTTGTTTTGTTTTGGGGTTGGGGGGTGTTTGTTTGTTTGGGTTTTTTTTTTTTATATTTTTATTTTCTGTATGAAAGAGGTGTCTAAAAACAAGGTGTGCAAAGGACCCTGTAGTTAGCTTAGGGCAATTCAACTTCAAAAGAAAACAACATATAAGGGCCAGTAAGTGCTGGATCTTTGGGACTGCTGTCATAAGTACCTGGCCTTTTCCATGAACAGTATTGGCAAATCTGATGCTTACTTTAGCCCTGTAGGTTCCTCTCTGGTAGCTTGGTACTTAAGGCATTTGCCAGAACTCGTCTTGGGTTCTTTCCTAAGGGCCAGAGGCCAAATCAAATGTCAGCTCTGTTATCACATCAGCTGACCTATGGGCTCTGCAGTTCTGGTGTTCAGTATCTTGGGTGATGGGAAGTACAGTTCCACTTGGCTTAACTCGGTCTGCAAAGAGGGTTACATCATATCAACCTCCTTTTTTTGCCAGCTAAGAGCAGACACTGTGGTTGTACTAGCACAAAGTAGCTTGACTGGGAATCTGAACCTTAGCAGTCAATTTTCCAGTTAGGATACAGGTATCACAGCAAATTTATGCTGAGTTGCAATGTCAGAAGGCTAAATGCAAGATCACAGAGTGGTTTGGTTTGGAAGAGACTCTAAAGATCATTTAGTTGCAAACCCCCAGCCACGGGTAGGAACACTTTCCCCTAGACCAGGTTGCTCAAAGCCCCATCTGACCTGGCCTTGAGCACTTCCACAACCCTCTACAGTTGCACTGATGGGGAACATGGAAATGTCATTAGTTCATATCAAATAGATTATCTCTTTCCTAGACATAAATCTTACAGAATGCAGCCTTTTTTTGTTAGAGTAACATGCTTTGCAGAGGTATTGGCTGTACTTAACTAGGTCTGTAAAATACTTGCAGGCATTCTGAGAGGAAGGTGGAATAGTAGTAGGGGGAAAAGCCCTGGAAATTTTAACAAATACACTGTTTGCCAACCTATTACACATCTGCTCACAGAAAAAAAATAGTATTTCACCAGTACAGCAGTTTTATGTGTAGTTCTTTTAAAATGAACTGTGGTCATTACTATGTGGATATATTTTTATATTCATGCAAGTGAGTTAAATGTATTTTGTTTTGTTATGGGGTTTTTTGTTTGAATGGTTGGGTTTTTTGTTTGGGGGGTTGGTTGGTTGTTTTGGTTTGGTTTTGTTCTGGTTTTTTTTGGTTTTTTGTTTTTTGCTTTTAAAAGTGTTACAACGACAAAACTAGGCTCTTAAACTACTGTATCTGGCAGCAGTCACTCAAACATTGGTCACTCAAACAGAGCTGTGTTGCACTTTTTTAACAACCAAATTAATTCCACATGAAGAGAAAAAAAAAGTATTCACTCTTTTTCTTTTCCTTTTTCAAACTTTGCAGACGTCTTGCAGGAAATGGCTTGACATACATTCCTAAGGGAGCATTTGCTGGCCTTTTCAGTCTTAAAGTGCTGTAAGTAAACTGTGTGTTGTTTGATATATTTTTGATTTCCTAAATGCCCCAGGGAACTAATTAACCAGTGAAGTTTTGATCAAGTAAATTACATATTTTGATCAGCCCTTTTTGAACAGTTCAATTCAAGTGAAGATACATATGAACATCATTAAATCTTTGTTTTTTCATGTAGAAAATATCCTAAACAAAGGTTGGAAAACATTAATGGCATTCTAAAAACAACTTGCTCATCAAGTAGATGTCTCTGTGCAATATCAAAGGTAAAAATTGGTTCAGTTAATAGTTTCTTTAATTGTCTCAAAAGTTCTGATTTCAAGTGAACTTTTTATGATCACACAAAACTGAGGTTAAATTGTCTTTTCCTTTTCTTGAGAGCCGGTGAGGATAAAAAACATTACTGTAGAACACAATGTAATTTAAAATGAAGTCAGTATTTCTTACCTTGTTCTTCACAATGTAATGACTATTAGATAAATTTCAAAAAATATTACAAAACCCTGTATTATTTGAAGTAATAGATCAGTACATACAGTTACTAAAATTATTAGTAGGTGACATCTCATAGTGTTTACATTAGAGGGGATCTTTGCCTATGTAAAATTCACAGAAACTGTATTACTGGCAAGAACACCAACATCCGAGGCAGCATCAAGCCTGACACTACTATAAGAGTGTGCTGCAAAAATACACAACAGGAAAAGAAGTATGAAGAGATTCCCACTCCATCTGTTTCTAAGTTGGTGAGCTCTAAGCTCTTGTTGGCCTACGGAGATTTAGGGCTGCCAAAAATTATGTCATTTACAATGTGCCATCGAGAATGCCACATTTTTAAGGCAGTGTGTACTACTTCAGATTTATGCACACAGAACTCTTTTATATATGCAGGAGTTTGTTCAAACAAGGATATTAGGTAGTGTGAATGAAACCATATTCAAAGCGAAATATAGGAATGAAACGTGGTTTTTCAATCCTTGCAAGCTAAGTGATGTGATATTTCAGAAAACACATTTGTCAGGTCATTGCTAGCAACCTTCAGTTTGAGAAAATTTATTTCATTGAAAAAAATTTAGTAGTTTTTATAGAGAGAAAATTTCAGAAAATTTCATAAACTGTGCTTACAGTTAAAAGTTGTATTTGCCATAGTAGCATTTTCCTGAGTAAAGATTTCAAGAGTCAGTCCTTCACAGCTTTATCAGAGTAGAATCACTTCAGAAGGAAAACAAAATCAGTACATGAGAATGAAAATTTCAGAATCACTGAAGGCAATTAGGAGCTTAAGCCCTATTGAAAGAAAATCGGATTTTCTCTTTTAACTTCCTCAGCTGCTTTGAAAATCCCACTCAGAGCTGATGTCTAGCAGTTAACAAAGCTTATATGCTACAGGTATTTGTTTGCTTTGAAGAGAGTGGGCTTTTGACAGGGGCAGGGGAAGGGAGTATTTGTGTAGATTTCCTTTGTTTGTAATCTTAAAGTGGAACCACTACAAAGGAGGTAAGCTTGGAAGAAAATTTGCAATAGAAAGAAATTGTCTTTACTGTGTTGATTCTGGTTTTTCTGCTATTCAAAATGTAGGATGCTGCAGAATAACCAGCTACGCCAGGTTCCTACCGAAGCCCTCCAGAACTTGCGCAGCCTGCAGTCTCTGTGAGTATACCTGATAAATCAACTGGCAACCTTGCCTGAACAGGAGTATATGATTACCTATTAATTATCTGTTAATATCTCTTAATAATGTAATGAATCAACTTTTTCTTTTCATTATCTGTGAGCTGCTTTTCAAGAAAATTGTACTCTCAATTAAACATCAAAAGTGACTGATTTCATTCCAGTAATTTCATGACATTGGCAGTTTCTGTGCAGGATTATAAATTGGTTCACCATCTGAGAAGACACTACTTGGCCTGCAATACTTTCTGTCAAGAATGCAGTTTCTTGTTAACATTCTTACCAGGGAAGAGAAAGAATGCCAGATGACTCCCTTGGTTTTTGTCATTTGGTGTAATTTCTTTTTTCTTTTTAAGCAGTATGGAAAACACTATTAGCTCATGAAACAAAGTGTACTAGAAAATGCTTAATTATATTCTGTGCTTCAGGCAGGTTTCTGTATTTATAGTTCTTGACTGTGCATGCTGACTCAGTCCAAGAGCTTTGGTTTTAACAGAACTCCTGCCAGAACTGCTAAACCAGGAGCAAATACTGGCTGCTTCATGATATTAATGAAATTATTTTTCTGTGCTTCTGGCCCGTAACATAAGGATGGTTGTACCAGGCTGTACTAAGAGCTGACCTAGCCCAGCATCCAGCCTTCAAGAAAGGAAAACTAGAAAGTACAGCAAAGAATATAATAATACTTCTTTGGTAAACTGTCCCAACTTCTAGAGGTTTGCACTCAGGGACTCACTGAGCCTATTGTGGCTTTGACAGCTCCTAAAGAGTTTTATTCTATGAGTTTGTACAACTGCTTTCTGAGCCAGTGAAACACTCATGATTTTTTGTGGCAGCATGTCTGCCGATCAACTAGCCTGTGTAGCATGGTGAAGCACCTCCTGTTGCTTACTTGGAACTTCACCACATTTGATGTTCCCTAACTACAACAGTGGGAGAAAGCGGTAACATCAATTCCATATTTATGTACACCAGATTTACACATTTCTGTTGCAACCCCCTTAATCAGTTTTTCAGACATAAGCTGTTAGGATTGTTTCTCATGTGGAAGCTATTCCATTCCTCTGGTCTTCCTTGTCACTTTACTGAACTTCCCTTCAGTTCTCATGTGTTTGATCTGAGACAAATCAAGGAGGGATAAGCCCTGCACAGCATGTTTAAGTGCTTGCATACCAGGGATTTATAGAGAGCAATTATGGATGCTTTTTTTTTTTTGCTTTCCTATTAACTCTCAAACTTCATTTTGTTTAATTTTTTAACCTTTACTGAATGCCGAGTTGTTGTTTTCATACTTATTACAACTGCAGGACCTCTTTATAGCATGTTAGTAGCTACTCAAGAGCTTGTCCTGTAAAGTTTGAATTGCCTTTTCCCTAGCTGCCTCTCTTGACATCTCTCTATGCTGAACTTCATCTGCTACGTTCTTGTTCAGTCCAGTGCGTATCGTAAGTTTCTTCTGCTGCACTTGCAATTCACATTTTGAAACCACAAAGATATTCTTGCTGTCTCAACGCAGGATGAGTTAGTTTCTGAATTGCAAAAAAAAAAAGGGACTGAATTTCCTAATTTCGTAGAGGATCTGCTGATTTTGAACCTGCAGCATAAAATACCTGGATGATTGAAAATAGTGAAGCAGTTCTTTGGTCAGAGGGAAATGGCAACTGACTCTTCTCCCTGCTTTAGTTGACCACCTTACATTGTCACAGAATTACTCTCAAATAAAATCATTTTCCTAAAAAGTTTCAAGATCCAAATGGTGAATTCAATCTGGAAATTCAAATCGCTATTACAAAAAGTGTTGCTACAGTGCACACTGGTCACCAGCATCACTGGTAAAAGTCTTAAAATGACAAGGATAGAGTGAGTGTCTGTACCAAGCTGATATGTCTGTGCCAGTCTGGTTAGACTTAAGGTATGTTGGCTGGGAATTTTATTGTGTTGAACTTATCCCTTTTTTTGTGTGTGTGTGTAAAGAAGTTCCACCAGAGGGTTAACATATACATTTAGTTCAGCCAAAATTTAAAGAACAGAATTAATTAAATTAATTGATTTTCAGCAAAATTGTGTCACCAGTGTATAACTTACCACTACACAGACACACATTATACTGTATTAGTTCCCAGGTTCTTATGTCCATCTTGAACAACATTTACCTCCTTAATATACAAAGCATTTGTTAAGGTTTCAAAAGGTGAAACAGCCCTAAGAATTAATTACCTTATAATTGTTATTTGGTCAGTACCTTTTTTCTTTATTGACCAGACACAGACAGAAATATCTCAGCCGTATACTTTTGAGGTTACAGTTCTTTCCTTTGATCTTTGAAAAAGTCATGAGAAAATGCTGGTCTAGTAACTATATGAGGTTTTCTTTCTGCTAAACAAACAAAAAAAAATCTTGCTGAGATCACATCACTCTATACACATTCTGGACCAAAACAAGATAAGCCAAGCCAACAAGAGTTCCTTTGTTGCTCTGAAAGAGCTTGTTGAATTTTCAGTACAGTTTCTAAACAAAATGACAGTTTCACTCAGGTTTTGTTGCAAATACTTTTTTCCTTGGGTGAAGAAGCTGAAGAAGTAAACCAGAGTTTGTGCAGTCTATGTAAAGGACTGTTAGTTGTGACAGAATTAAAACAAGAAGAATAGGAATGGTCAGTAGAAACCTTTAGACAGCTGTTCAGCAGACCCAAGATGGAATGATATGGATTTGTACAGAAAAACTACTATCACCTGAAAAACGATCACTGGCAAAAGAGACCTCTTTGAGGAAAAGAAAACTATTGTTCTTTTGTTTGCTTAAAAGGGGTTGTGCCTGTCAGATAAAGGTGTGCACAGATTCAATTTCTTGTTTCATATAGTCTAGGAATTTTCTGTTCACAAGGTTGTTTTGCATTGGTTTCTGATTTACAATAGGAATTACTTCTTGAAACCTTTGAAATAGCAGGAGTCTTTTCAAGAGTGTAATTAAGAGGTTAAAAGCCCTCACAGAAGCAGTTTCTATTAGATAGCAACTTCTTGTATTTATTGTGTTTAAGCATGCAGGTGGCATGATTTCTGAAAGCCTCATTAACCCTTTGCTTTAGGTAACTGTAGATGTGAAAGGCAAAACTGGTGACTGGACTTAAATCTCTGCCTTTTGTGGTTTTACACAAGAAAGGCAGTCATGCAAAGGGCAAGCCATGGCAACTGCCTTGCTACCTTGATCAATGTGAAGGATTATGTTAAAATCCTGTAAGCATACATATCTAATTGTTTGTGTGTGTGCACAATATACGTATTTTCTACATTCCACATTCACTCACAGTGCAAATTGATCACAAATTTTTGCGCAAGAAGGTATTTATGGGTGATATGCTCTCCTTATTATCTAGTTCCAGGCTAAAAAATGACAGTATAGGTATCAATAGTGATATATTCCGTAAGTGATGTTAAATGGCCTGTGGTACAGAGAACAAGAACTGAAGTATTGCAGGAGCAAGCAACAATTTTTTCCACTTTATCGTTCAAGTTTTAGTACTGCTGGTTTACAGAATAGTATGACAGGCTTGAGTGGTCAATATTAATAGATTTCTTAAGGCTTGAATATACCTCTAGAGCAGATCAGTCTGCTTCAGACAGCAGATGTTACTTAATACTATAAAATGAGAAATACACACAAAAATTAACCAAAAGCCCATAAGGTTTGTGAATTTCACCTTTGACAGCAAAAATCTACAAGAAAACCTTTATATTGTTTCCTAAAAACAAACGAACAATTTTTTTTCTTTCACTGAAGCAAAAAAATAAGAATAAACAATATTAAAATCTTCTCCAATTTCATAGTAGTTCAATAGTTAAAACTAAGGATGTACTTTGATCAATAAATGTCTTCAGCTACCAGAGCTTGGGCAATGTGTGCACAGGACTCCCTGTGTGGCTGAAGGATTTAACGAAGTAACCAGACCATGCTGATTTTGAGATGTGCTTTTGAGCAGAAGGATATCTTCAACTTATTATATACGCTATAATTTTCCTCTGAAATCTAGTGTGAACACAAATTATCTGGATTACTAGTCCTAACAATTCAAATGGCATTTATTTCTGTCAAGTGCAGAAGAGTTTGCGGGTACCATGATTGAAAGGGAGGAACACACAGTCACCGATGTGTTACAACTTGGTACTTGGCAGCAGGGTTTGAAGTGTTGCTTGAATGCTGCCCTCCCTGTTACTCACCTTGAGCAAATGTGTGTCTTTAGAACAGAATATAAGCAGCTAATCTCTAGGTTCTCTTTTTCACGCATCTTCAATATCTCCATTATGCATTTTAATCATGAAACCTTTTTGTGATTTTGAATATCAATGTATGGTCCAAAAACTTTTATGTATGTATGTTGATTTGTTCTTCAAGTGTCATTCTTAATTAGCAGCTTATTCTGTCCAACTTTTTTCATTTAATACATGTATTTGTTTAAATAGGTATCTTTGTTTCTCTAGTGTGGTCGTCTTGTAATTACTAATTACATCCCTTATGTACCAGAACTGACATATAATTTCAGTATTTTTGAACAAACAGGGATTGGTTAAACTGGTAATGACATATCAGTATCTTTTTTATTGTTTTCCTGAACATTTTAACATAAATTTTGTATTACTAGCATCCAAAAAGTTGCAGATCTCCACTGGCAAATGTTGCTAAATAAAGGAGGAAGGGATAATTGGCATTGCAGATTGAAAAGCAAAGCTTCTGCTCTTCTTTTATTGGAACTATTGTAACAACCCTTTGCAGTGAATACTACAGATGAAACTTCATTCTCTGTTTATTTTCTTGTTTAGATGTCGTTGTTAATAAACAACTTTTACTGCTGCATTGTCAGACACAGAAATAGTCAAAATCAAGAACAGATCATGTGCTATCTCACTGCCCATGACAAACCAGTCATGAAGGACATTTAAGGGCGAGCATTATTTACTGTATGACCTGCTTTCATTCCTGTGAAATTTAAGAGGACTTTAATAGTAGAAAATAGGGGAGAATACAACATAGCCCATTTTCAAAAGCACTTTAAACAGTTGTAGTGGGAGAAAACAAACCGTCTTTTCTCCCTTGACAACCTGTGAAATTGAAATTTAGTGAAGAAAATTATTGGACTTTACAAGTAACAAAAAATCGTATCAATGAAATTTTTTAGAATTTCCTAACAGAATTTATAGATTGCTTAAATTTTATTTTTAAGATGTTTCAGTCGTCTTAGAGGACCTGATGGTGACACCAAGTTTTACACAAAGTATTGTCTAGAAACGTCTCGGATGTTCTCAGTAGTTACCTGGCTGGAATAGGTCAGCAAAAGGATTTTTCATTGTCTCCCTGCTCCCGCAAATATGTAACCTGAACAAAGAGCTGAAGACTTTGAGGGCACAGAGTTCTGAAATGCTTCCTGTTCAGACTTGAAATTAGAAAGCCACTTTTTTTCCCCCCAGAAATGTTAACTTTAAACAATTTTTTTACAGTTTGATGCTTAATAATCCTTATTTTTAGTTGAAAGACCAAACAACTTTGATGAAATTGCATTCTCCCAAGAGAACTGTTTTCATGAGAAGACAGAAACCGTAGTTGTGGTTTTCATGTCACACCCCATAATAATGAAGGCTTCCTTCTTAGGGAACCTGGTACCTGAGTAAGTACTCACAAAGTCCCAGAGGAGGAATTTCCCACAGTTTAAATCAAGACTGCTTGTGCCTATGCAGGTGTCTGTACCCATATGCAAAGATGTCTCAAAACTCGATGTTGCAGTCTCCTCATTTGCATGTCTTCACCATCCAAGCTGCTAGAGCCCCAGGGATCTAGACAACTGAAAAATGACTGAAACATCAAGCAGTAGTACAACATCAGACCATCTGTCTCAATTACAGACACTTTTCTAGATTTATAACCAAGGGTAGAAATGTAGAGCTGCAAAGTTCCCTCAAATGATTTTGCTACTGTTTATTTTGGTTATGTGCAGTCCCTAACTCAACCAGCCAGTTGCTTTTAAAGGGGGGTGAAAATAGACTGTATTAGATCAGCAATTCCAGGACACTGGATGATGTTTTCTTTCATCCAGTAGAATGTACAAAGCGTCTGACTCTTTTCTGTCTTATGACTAATCTCAAAACACGGAGTTTATATTGCATGTCTTAGAGGCAGACAAAATTCTCAACCTCAGAACTGCTAGCCAGAAATCACCCTGCGTGGCTGAAGCCACCAAGACGTACACACATGTGGAAGGAGGACAAGAAGGTGCTATTGGAGTGGTTAGCAGTATGGGAGCTTACACTAGATTTCCAAGGAGGTCCTCCTGGGTGCCCTACAGTGACACACTGTGGTCACAGCCAGCCTAGAAAAGCAAAGGGTGCTTCAGAGAGCTCCCAGGCTCTGGCCATGGCCATCGGTCCTGCTACACTGTTAACAGAGTCCTTGGCACACTTTTGACCTGTGCCAACTAGTGTTTGCCTGAACTAATCCTGGGTCCATCTGTCAGTTCTCATGCCCCTGGGACCATCCCCAGAAAGTGCTCTGCATGCAGCCACCTTGCCTGGCATGCCTGGAGAGGTCACTCCAAGCCAGTTGGCTGAGGACCTGTGAGTGTTCCCTCCACACCAAACATGCCTGTCCGGCTGCGGGGTCCTGATCTGCCTCTGCAGCCAGATTTGTAGGATAACTTTGTAGGATAAGCCTTTTACAACGGTCCTAGCATTTTCCCCTGTGGACTGAAGGGGATATGCTGCGTAAAAGGCCATGTTTGAAAAACATGGCTTACTATAGCCAGCTATATTTTCATTACATCCACTTTTCAGAGCCAGTTTAGATGTCACTTGCCATTACTTAAACGATACTTTAGTCAAACTCCTGTGAACAAACCTCTGTGTCCTCACACGCTAAAAAAGGTGGTGGGGCTGCAACTGGCCCTCTCCTGCCCAGTATACCCTCCCCAGGCAGGCCCTGTCCACAGTCCCTGCCCATTGTTGCTCTGTACTTTGTGGCAAGGTTTGACTAAGGCTCCCTGCATAACAGGGCCAGATCAGGAGAAGAGGAAGGTGATAGGAGAGGGAGAAGTACACGCCTTCTTTAATCCACCATGCCTATAATTAGTCTTTGTGTGCTCTCATTGCTCTGCCTCCCCTACCTATTACATACAGTCCCTTTTCATTTAGTTCTACTTCTCCTACTTCAAACGTAAATGTCAGAAGGAAAATTTTATCCTTGACTTCTTTATCTGTCTTTGTGGTTTCTTCTCCAAACCCTTCATTGCATTCTGGCCCTTATCCATTGCAAGAAGAGGCAATCCATGTAATAGCTCTTTATTTCAGAGGGAGAAATTATGTGGGGGAAACCTCCTTCCTGCTCGCATATTTAACATTTGATTTAAACCTAAATGAATGATCAAGGTACTCTTAACAAGACATTAAGGAATTTCTTGATTGTTAGATACACCCATGTTGTAGCTTGTTTTGAGAGAAGATGCAGAAAAAGGGGAAAAAGCTTAGAAAACTACTACAGGCATAAAACTTATCCATTCATATTGAATTGATTTAAAAATGCCAATCAAATCTTTTTCAAACATCTACCTTCTCCTGTACCAGTAAATGAGTCCTGTTTGCAATATTGTATGAACAATATCTTTTCATAATTTGTGCATGTGGTCATAGTATTCGCAATATGTCACAGGAAACACTAGTGGGTTACAGTCCACATAGCTCAACCATTTGCTTTGAAAGGTTTAGACATTTTAAGTGAGCTCATGGTGAATATCATAGTGGCTGCTTTATTTACATGCTGCCTATCAGAAGAGATCAAGTATTTCTCCTTCCCTAAATTAGCCCTCTCTGGAATATAATAGCAGCTTTCAAACTCACCACATGTTATCTATATATTTTCAATTATAAATAGGGTCATGCTTGTGAGTTAATGGGTTTAGTTCTGAAAGTGCCAAAACTTTGATCAACACATGTAAAACAATTGGCTGAAAGGGGTGATTTTGATCAATGCTTTATACATCAGTGTGCGTTACCTACACTATGACAGGAAACACAACCACTACTGAAACCTTTTAATATCTGCAAGAGGGAAAACGGTACTTGGAAATTTTAAAAAGATTAGATAACAAAAGAGCACTTGAGGCAGTACCTCTTATGAGTACTTGCAGTTACCCAGTTACAGGACCTGAAGCACAAATCATTGCAGCTTTCTTACTTCTTCCAAGTTTTGTTTAAACAATAATTCAACTATTTAGAATTCCCTTTATAGTACAACAGTCCTATTTTTCTTTTTGTGCTGTGTGTTTTATTTACATAGCCAGTGGTGGGTTTCTATTTGGAAACTTCAGCTATAAAAAAAAATCAGTTCCTTGATTTGCTATGAAATATTGGTAAGATAAAAATCCTGGTCTCACTGATGACAGCAGGAATACTGCCATTTCACCCACAGGGTCTCATAAAAACAACTGACTGTTGGCTCGGCCATACAGCCAGGCATCCTGTGAGTAACTCCTGTGGAGGCAACGGGACATCAGAGCTGCACAGCCCGGCTTCCTATTGAATAAGATGTTAACTGCAATACTGCAACACATCTAGTTTGAATAAAGCCTCCATTTTTTAATCAGTGTAACTGTCAAACTAAGGCAACTGTAACGTCTTAGTTTACATACCAGCATCACCCAGGGAAGAAGCTTACTTCTAACTGAACACAAAGAAACCTCATCTACTCATTCAAATTATACCTTATTTGAAAACACAGGCGTAACATGGTTCTTGCCTGGGGAATAGGGAAGGAACAATATGAGTATTTCTAAACATTTCCAGCCTTACCCATTTGTTGACAGACCCTTGAGTTATTTTGGAAGCTCTGTCTCTGCTGCCTGCCATGTCAGTTATTATATTGAAAATTTAATTGTACAAGGGCTTTGACACTGAACCTTATAAATTTGTTCCAACTGACCTTGTCTCAGTTATTTGCCAGCCTGGCACGGAGACTTAGCAGTCATTATTTCTTCTCATGCAGTAGGTAGGAGCAGCATGGAGCAAGAGATAGAATGGACCTGACATTTTACATGACTGTAAATGAGGAAGAAGCTTTAAATAAAGAGATTATTATGTCCACCACAAAGTGTGTTGTATTTCTCTCAAACAGACCAAATTTAGGTTGTACAGAATTACTTCTTTGTACTGTGAGTGTGGCTGTTTATTTATTTGTCTATTTAAATTTATTTCTGTTTCACCATTCATTTAATTACTCCTTTCTACGCATTTCAAGAAAAGTTTTAGAGCATGGCTTTCTGTTCAGAAAAAGGTACAAGTCACTGCAACGCATTAAAAGCAGAAAAAGTGTATCAGGGTACAGATCCCCAACTGGAAGTTTCACAGTTTCAGAAGTCCAAAGCACACATTTAAATCTTTCCCTGAAAAAATCATAGTGGAAAAGCAAAATAGAGCAAAAACAAAAGCCAGTGAATAAACGATGTTATGTGTAGCACTACATCTGCAAAAGGTTCAGTAGATTTAATCCTTATTTACACAAGTGTGAGAGCAAAGCATCACCTGCGGACCTTTCAGAGGTACGACATGCAATTGAGCTCCCTCTGTTGGCTCTGCAGAAGCTGGAGTGCATTTATTTACTTCTTTTTCAATGTAAATACTTCACCTTGGCAAGATTAATCTCTATGTAAAAAACATTATGTTCCACTGCTAAAAAATCTGAACTGCAGTTCTCCTTAGAATCATTGGAATAAACAATATTTAAGAAAAGGTAAAACAGGAACATGTAGAGACTCAGAAGTGAGTTCTATTTATGGTTCTTGGAGTGGGTGTCTAGCAAACAATTGGGAAAGGAATTTCATACCCAGTCCTTAGAGAGACTCTGCTCAAAAATGATGAGTATGTGCTCTCAGTGAGTTGATGGCTCCAAAGGAGAGCTGTCTGCGCAAAGAAAGCTGACAGGGAGACTTGTACACACGATTTGAGTTCTCAAGGGTGAGACTGCAAACAAGATGGAAATGTAGGATATCCAGGAAATGAAAAATGGATGTGGCAAGCCATGTCCATCCTTTGGGGTTGTGTTCTTGGTGATAACTTCTGACAGCCATTATGCAAAGCCGCTCTTCTTTTCTTGAAGTCAATTTTCTCTGTTTCTTTTTCTCCTAGGCGTCTGGATGCCAACCACATCAACTATGTGCCCCCCAACTGCTTCAATGGCTTGGTCTCCCTTCGACACTTGTGGCTGGATGATAATTCTTTGACAGAAGTTCCCGTCCAAGCTTTTAGGAGTTTACCAGCACTTCAGGCAATGACACTGGCACTGAATAAAATTCATTACATACCTGACTATGCCTTTGGAAACCTCTCCAGTTTGGTAGTTCTGTAAGTTTCATTTATTGCATTTTAGACACAGTGTCTTCTTGCAGAGCTTTGGCCTGTCCATGATGCATTACTTGAAGAAGCAATGTTTAATTTATATGTTGCTTGAGACAATGTGTAATAATTAAATATTCCCCCAGTCCGTCTCCAGTTGGCAAATTATAGGTAAATAGATATAGGCATGGGTTTCTTTTGTCTTACAGTCTTAATATTAAATTGGTATCTTGGGATTCTGAATCTGCAGTTTCCCTTCTGCAGTTGCACTAGGCTTGGTGATATTCCTTTACCAAAAGGTCAGTGTCAGAAAATGTTTTTTTTTCAATACAAATGCAGCTTTCTGGGTTGCATAGGTAATACAACCCAAAATTTTGATCTTGAAGAAACTGATTTTTTTGCATCTTCCTACAGTTTCACTAACATTTCCTAAACCACTTGTTTTGAACTAGCTTAAAAGTTTCCCTCTCAATAAAAAAGTATGTAAGGGAATTAAAACATCACTCTATCTGTTCAGCAAAACAAACAGGAAGGGAGGAATTGTGTTCCTCCTAAGACCGACTGAGGGAAGATTAGAAACAGGAAATGAATTGAAATCTTTCTGGGGGACTTGGAAAGAATGCTGTCTAGTGGAAAAAATATGCATTACCCTTCATAGAAAGTATGTGTAATTTTGTATTTGGTTATGTTTGCATACCAGGTCAACTAATCGAAAGATGCATGGCTGGCACCAACATCTAGAAGGTGTATTAGAGAGCATAATTTCAGTATTTTATCTTCTGGGAATGTACTAAGTGGAAAAAAATCTAAGCTGGCTGGAGAAACTGAAGTGGAGAAGTTATTTCATGATGCTTTGGAAAATATTAGCGTTATTAAAGAGAGAATGATAACTTCAAGCTTTACAAGCTGCCTGAAATGATAGTCTGTAAGACACCTAGCATGTTTCAGCATGTTCTAGCCCCAGTGTAAACACCGAACATGGCACACATCAAGGTTCTTTATTTAGTCACTATCTCTGCCTAGTGGTTAATATACTTACGTAAGTACATAGGGCCCAAAAATGGGGATTCACAGTTGCCTTGTGCTGCAAAACCTTTGCCTTCTCTTTACATTAAGTATCAATCCAATTCAAGTTAAAGAGTGGATGGACTTGTCATTTGATTATGCTTCTACAGTAATGGTAAAAACAAGATGCTGTCTTGAACATTATTCTCTAGATCCCTATCAGAAATCTAGTGGTAAGAGGACAGTTAAGAAATGCAGGAGAAAGTAGTTTCTTTTCATGCCCTGATTGCTTCTGCTCAGTCAGGTTTCCTTATTTAAGATCTGCCTTGCTTATTTCTAATCTTCTGGTCTGTGTAGTGATTAATAATTGAATCATTCCTTGTTACGTGCAACATTTGATATTTTTGGCTCATCAAAACCTTTGTGTGTGGTTCTTCTTTCATTTGGTTGCTACTCTATACAGTCTAGGCAAATTTTGAACTCAGTGCAAAAATGCATGGTCAATTGGAGCATGTCAAAACCTTTATAATTAAAGATCCAGACATAATTGGAATTCAGAGATGCACTCTTCATGCTAACTAAAGCATTAAAGGTCAGCATAGTCATTAAGAATAGAGTTGACTGGGTTTCTTCCTAGGAAAGGAAAAACCCACAGAACATTTTTATTTTGCTGTCAGAATCTCTGCCTTTCATGGGCAGGTGGATTCAATTTATTTAGGTTCTGCAGAAAATTCTGAGAGCCTCTGATCTTTAACAGTATTTTTGGAGCAGCATGAAGTATTGAAGGAGCCTGGCAGCCCTCATTCACAGCCTTTCTTTTCTTTTAAAGCACTACTCCTCTGGTTTCCCTCCACTATAGGGATAAGGTTTTGAGGACTAAATGAAAGGAAAAATCTGCTGTGAAAAAGGCATCTTTTTTATATTAAATTACCTGAAGTGGCTACAAGTTGTATCTACTCTCATTAATGAGCTTGACTCAGTGTGGTTTTTTTACATTTTGTTCTAAAAGACTTAGAAATCAGCAGAACTCATAGTCTTTGGAGGCGGGGGTGGGGAAATTGGTTAAAATAAATATAAATTACTTTCAGTTGCTAAGCATTTCAGGAAGTAGTTACTGATTTTTACCATTTCAAAGGAAGGCAAGTTAACAGCACTTTGAAGATTAGTTTGCTCATCTCAGTGAAGCTACAACTTTTTGTCTTATGGCTTTGTGTCTTCTTAGATTCTGCAAGCCTAATGCCCCTTACCTGTCTGCTGAGTTACCCATCTCCTCACCTGCTGCTGGTTTATGCCATGCCCTCTAACACCCTCTGAATATACATCTTCCAAATATACACCTCATACCCCACACAGTTTTTAAGACAACTTATTAACCAATGAACCATCACTGAGAATATGTCTCTTCGACATGCAAACCCCAACCTGGAACTCCAGGATACAACATTTTTAAACAATCCAGGTGGTTTTAAGACAGATCCCCTCTGTGAAACCAAGTGGCAGTCTGTGTGGGTGGAGAGGTATTGGAAGAAAGGGTGGAGGGTGGTGGAGGTACCTCTTAGACATGCACTTGCAGAAGAATGACTTGCATATAATCAGTGCATGCCTGAAAATAAGTTTCTTTTGATTTAACCATTAAAATGTTTTGCTTAAGTCCGCTGTGTGCAGTGTGCTTTCCTGACTGCGTGCTTAATGTTCCCCTGCAGACATCTCCATAACAATAGAATCTATTCCCTGGGAAAGAAATGCTTTGATGGGCTCCACAGCCTAGAGACATTGTGAGTTGACCTCTTATTTGTTTCCTTTTTTTTTTAGAGTGTTTTCATTAATATTCTGAAAGAATAAAAATAGCCTAAAAGCCAAATGTGAGTTTTGGCTTGCCTAATCGCTACAGGATCTAAGTGATAGTTCACAATGACTCTATAGCAAATCCTATTTTTGACTATAAAATTAGTTTGCCTTTTTAATAAGCATTGTCAATTGATAAATTGTTTGAAAGACAGTTGAAAACTGTCTTGAGCAGTGAAAAAGAAGTGACCATAACAGTTATGTTTGCCTAGTTTAGTACTGTTTATTTGTCTTGTTTAATCAATAAAACTAATAGCTAGATTGGGAAATTGTTACAATGAAAAGCTTTAACATTAAGAAATTGTCTTGCAATAGAGGAGGGTTATAAAATGAGATGGGGTTATTTTTTTATACTTGGAAAAAGCAAAAGTTCCAGGTAGTCAAATTATGCATGGGCTTTACAAACAGAGGAAGAGAAATGTGTCAGTTGTATCCATGTTTTTGTCTTTAAAGAGGTGTAATAAAGAATAGCACTGGTAAAGATTGAAATTTCCTCAAGTTTTCACTGTAGTTCTGTTCAGACCAATTCAAATTTTCTTGAGTTGTCTCACAAAAAATTGTTCTACAGAACATGCCAAACAGGAATGTGGTGCTGATGGTTAGCACAAATATGCCACTATAGTTAGTCAAATAAAGATTTCTGCTAGAGTCACACAGAGACCAAAACATTGCTACAGGGACAGGAAAACCTTGCATCTCCTTCCTACAGCACCTGCCACCATAAGAGGTTGTCAGAGATTTTAAGTGTTCTACCCAACCAGCACAGAGACTAAAAAGCCTGCTATTAGGAAGAAATGGTTTCAGACATGAATAATGCTAGGCTAAAGGTGTCTGTTTGCTTTCTCATCCGCAGAACTGTGTACTGCCCACTTTCACCTTTCATTAAGATCAGGAAGCAAGAAGTTTTAGCCTGTTGTTTTTTAATCACCAGTTTTTATTACGTTGATGTCTTGCCACTGAATTGCAATTCTACAATATGGACTTTTAGCTGGCTGGGAGTTGAGAGGAAGTCCCTTAGTGTAGCACCGGAAAGGGAGACGGCAAAGGAAGAAGGAAAATGCAACTGTTTGTTTTGGTTTTTTAAGTGATATTTACATGGCACTTGGTCAAAAATGGGGAAAAACAGAACAATGGAATTAGTAATTGCAAACCCAGTCCCAACCACCTGGCATGAGAGAGGTGAAAACACAGAGCACAGCCAGGAACCTGGGAATAAGTGTAGGTGCAGCCACTTCGCTGCACTAGGACAGTGTAGCGCTTGCCTCAAGCACGGGAATTGCACAGTGGATAGACCGGGCTGCAGAGAGTTTCCAGATAATCTAAAGATCTTGGTGTAAATGACAGACGCCAGCTTTAAGATCATTTGTTTGCATTGACGCATAGGTCTGGAAATCACATATAACTGGAGGGCAAAACCAAACTGTACATGTCTGTAATCTCTTTCTGTCAATAAGCAGGAGAGATTTACAAGCAGGAAGGAAAGCCTTGTTGAGTTCAGACAGCAGTTTCCTGCCTGCATTACTTCAGCCTGATACTATTTCAATTTCAATCTATTGTAAACTATGGCTTGTGTTTTGCCTGTTTAAAAAAGCTTTTGCTCCAGTTTTTCAGACTATTTTCATCATAAAGTATTGCCAGAGAGCATCACAGTAAACTGGCATATCTCAATTTTTGTTTCAAGTGTGTCCTAAATGCTAAAAGATACACATGTCATGCTGAGGGCAGAAATAGGATTATAATCCATTCAGCCTACCAGAATAAAATCTAATTACTGCTGCAGCATGAGCAGTTCTTAAAGCAGAGGTCACTACCCTAGCTAAACTATCATTTTTGCGGTTTGTGTGGTTAGAAATATTCTTTGGATGACTATTGCCAAGTCTTGAAATTAACAATACAATTAGAAATCTTTATAGTGAGATGTATTAGCCATGTAAAATGCAGCTCACCAAACAATGTTGTTCAATATTCTGTTTGAAAGATTTTTCTCCCCTGTTAATACTTTGAAACAATAAAAAGCATAGGTAGTTTGTAAAACAGCAAAACCTGTAGTAGTATCCAAGTTCACTTACGTTTTCATCATTGCAGAATGGCTTAGATGTAACTAAAAATAGTTACTTTTTTTGTATGCTGATAAAATGTAGGAATGATAATGTGCCCTAAATAGAGTTTGTTGGAAAACATGCATGCACTTTTGAGGATTTCCTGGCTTTTTGATGTATGTCTTTATTCAGTGCATGGAAGATGATAGTTCTTTACAAATACCTGCAATGCTATGTTATCTGTTATGCAGTGCATAACCTAAACAATAAAATTTATTTTCACACAGAGATTTAAATTACAACAGTCTGGACGAATTCCCCACTGCTATCAGGACACTAACAAACCTAAAAGAACTGTAAGTACAGAGCTCATATTAGGAAGGAGGATGTTTTGTCTTGTGTGTCTTTTTTTTTTTTAATGCTGGTGATTTTATCAGTCGTCCTTAAAAACTGGTACTCTAGGAAAAACTAATAAATATGCCAACATACATAAAAAATTGTTTTCAAAATTCAGCTTAGCACATTCAAGTTCTGACAACTTTTGCTTTTACACCGCCTTGTGTAGTGAGTTTTTTCCAGGAACTTCATCCTTGGAATAGTGTAAATAATAAACACAACTTAATCACTTTTAGTCCCAAGCACAACAGTTAGATTTTGCAAACAATGCAATATATTAGTCTTCTAGCCTAAGAAGAAGAAGGCATGGTATCCTTTTTAGTCCATTAGGTTTAAATGTCTTGACCAAATTCCCTCCCTCCTTTCCATTAAATTAAAGCAATTTCTGTTCAATATATATAGTCCTTTGTAATGCTGTAATTAAGATGCTTTTGGATGCACAACCATAGTTTGCATTAAAAAGAAAGCAACAATGAAAATAAATATTTCAAAATTATTGTTAAAAACAGTTGACTCATTAAAAAACAAAAACAGTTAAATGGTACTCACGCATCATAAACACAATGCATGCATCCATGCATATGTTCAGAATTCTTTCCATTTGAATCATTTACCATATTACTGGTACCATCAGCACAGATTTTTGACAAAACTAGGTAATAGCCTACTAGTTGGACAGGGTTGTACCCCTGCTACATCACAAACTGATATTAAAACCATATCAGGATGCTTCTGGGTGGGACCTGACATCTCTCTCACAACTTGTGCCTGGGCTGAAAACACTTATCACTTTTTGCCTTCAGCCAGTAGCAGATATTTCTCTGGGAAGGAGTCACACCCTTTCCTTGGGTTTTCTGCCATGCCAGGAATCCCATTCAAAACCAGTCCATTTACTAGTTCTTGATTAAATGAAATGCTCATATTGCTCAGAGCCTGCATGTTTTTATTGCATGCAGAGGAAGTTGGGATGTAAAGCCTTGCTCTGTAGCTCATCACCACTAGCACAATGCCTAAACAAATACACCAGTGAAGTGGGACCTGTCCAAGTAATGGCCAAGTGTGCTTGCATCAGTGAACAATTGGACGCTTAGTAATGCATAAGCTGAAGCTGGGGAACCTTCTTCATACCCGACTGAACTAATGGGAGTTTCCCACACAAATCATCATTGTTCTTTGGAAATCTTAGTTGTTCCTTTTGTTTTTCACAATGGAAAGTTACTCATATGAATGAAATCCAGCAATTAGTGATGAGACAAAGATTTGGCTTTCTTTCCAGCAGGAACAACTACATTTTGTTTGTGTCCACATTTAAAATATTTCAAAAAAAGAGGTGGTTTGGGAACAATCAACATTACAATATAGTGTATAGAAATCATTCACTTTATCAACTTGTGCCATCCAAAAAAGAAGTAGTTGCAGTTCAACAAGCACGGGGGAAATACATTGCTAGTTTTTTAATTATTAATATCTAACTATTAATGTTCTTAGTTCATATATGTGTATATATACACATTATATCTATACTCATACATGCATATATTCTGAATTTTAAAAGGGCATTTTGCAGTTTACTTCATCTGAATGGTTTGGTTTTTAGGAAAGTGCAGAATTTCAACCATTTTTCTCTTTTCTTTTCCCTTTTCTTTTTTTTTTCTTTTCACTTCTGCTTTTTTCAGTTCTGTCTTATTCCAGAAAACAAGGATATACCTTTATATAGACACTTTTCTTACTACAAATGAAAAACAATCATTGTGCATTGTGAATACAGGTTGAGTCTTCACTGGTGTTTTTTTCTTACCATAAAAACCGTTTTTGCTTTTATAGGGGATTTCATAGCAATAATATCAAGTCAATACCTGAGCGTGCATTTATGGGTAATCCATCACTTATTACAATGTAAGTGATAAGAATCTTTTTGATGACTCTTTGTATTAGAGAATGTGAAACTAAGTATTGTATTTGTGACTATTTGTCAAACAGCTTTTCTTGTGAGTATACTATATAGCACATCATCATACAAGCAAACAAGCTCATGCCTTTCCAGCTTCACAGAAAGAATGGCAGTTTGCATGCCCTATTTAAGGGAAGCAAGAAGTGGTCTCTGGCCTTTGACCTCTTATTTGAACTGTTTCTTCTAAGTCCCTCAGCATTACTGACTGTGTAGAACCTAGTAAAAATTACTCTTGGTGGATTCCAGTCTGATTTCCCGTTGTCTTACATGAAAATGCACTTAATGGGCAAACCTAAAAATAAGAAACTGCAAAATAAATGTAAGAAAAAGAGTGACTCGTCTTGAGTAATACTCTGTCTGCAAAAGCAGCATGACTGCAAAAGTGCAAGGGAATCTCTTCTGAGCAGGTGAAGTTCTGTCTTCTTCGCATCTCAGGTCATAACAAAGTTCTTCACATGTGGATTTCTATCTTTGCAAACCTGAGAGAAAGAGAGAATATTTTGTTGACTGGCTTCTGGCTTTAAAACCAGGAAAATGATTACTACTTGAATATTAAAAATGTGAATTGTGGTTCTTGAATATAGATTAGAGGGTGAGAAAAGCCCAGAGGTTCACCTCTGCTACAGTCAGTCTGTGATTCATCATAGAGAGTTTACTCATTTGCTTATAGTATAATCATATAATATATTCTGAATATTTTAAAATATTTTTCATTAAATGTCTTTTTATCCTCTTTTTGCAGACATTTTTATGATAACCCTATCCAGCTTGTTGGAAAATCTGCTTTTCAACACTTACCAGAACTTAGAACTCTGTATGTGTTTGCTTTTTATTTTAATTATCTTTACATATTGCAAAACTACAGTTGTCTCACACTTCCCTCACCATCGTTTTATAGAAATTATTTTTTCTGATTCTAGGACTTTAAATGGTGCTTCACAGTTAACAGAGTTTCCTGATCTGACAGGGACTACAAGTCTGGAGAGTTTGTAAGTGTTAGAGAAGTATTTTTGCTTTGTTTTATTTTCTTGGATACTGCCTTATTGTAAACAATGCCCTAAAAAAATACTTGTTTTTCAATCTGTAAAAAGTAATTTTTTTTTCATAATTCTTTCAACAGGACACTCACAGGAGCACAGATCACCACTCTCCCCAAATCGGCTTGTGACCAGTTACCTAATCTCCAAGTGCTGTACGTATCAGTAAGGTTATTAACATTACATTAATGCATGAGATGAATAGACAAATGAAATCATTATGATTTCAAAATTACCCAATTGCTTCTATTTCAGTGTATCATGTTACTTCATAGGAATTCAGCTCAGGGAGCAGGCCCCAGTGTTACTCAAAACATTTACAACCCATTTATCAGCCAGGATTTCCCATATATTGCTGAGAGAGATAATTACTGAGTATATTTTTAGGAAATGGTTCTTGATTTCATTTTAAAACCATAGAACTACCTTATTTTCATTAATTCTGTCTCTCCTACAATAGTTTGGGATTTTTTTCTCACTAAGGCAGATAGTTTAGTGAAATGAAGAGAAAATAAAACTGACTGAGGGGTGTAGTTTTGAGTCCTTGTTATGCTCTTTTTTTAGTTGCTTTCTCAACCAGACATAAGTAGCTGACTGCAATTTTAATAGACTGTTCCTTGGCATAGTTGGGGTATATTTGATACACTAAATATCCAATATTATTTTAGCTTGCAAACTTCCTTGGAGTGCATTTAGTCACTAATGAAAGTAATCATTGTGTCCACTTCTTTGAGAATGAGCCAAGAACACTTTCTTCAATCTATTACATCACTAGGAATGTATTTGGTATTAATTCTTTGGCCAACATTGAAATAGCACTAATTATAATGCATTATTTGAATACCAGAGTGGATGTTAAGAACATTTCCAGCAAAAACCCCTAAGTTTTATGTAATGAACTCAATATGATTATTTCCAGAATGATAAAAGAAACAAGTCTGTTGCCAGAAGAAAGTCTGCACACAGACTTAAGTTTAAATATGTCCTGTATTATTCAAAACCAATAAATGATCTCAAAACAGAAGGCAACAAATACTACAGCAATTAATAACTTACACAGTTCATAGTAGAGTGAGATTGTCCATTGGAAATTCACATTTTTTGAGCATCACGCTTTATTATTAGAGCTGATACTTAAGAGAGTGGGGAACCAATTTAGCATCAATTTCAAGTACTCAAGACTTGCTCTTACCCCGTTCCTGTCAGACTGGAATGAGCCTGCCAAGACCCCGCTTTGGTTTGCACATTAGTTTTGCCTGTGCCATGGAGTTTGATGGTGCTCTGAACCCCACAGGTTATTGGAGACCGTGCCCTTGGAGGGGCTCCCCAGCTGTAATCTTACTTGCTGAAACAAAAAAAAAAAAAAACCCAAAACTCAAACATATTGATGTTTGCCTCTGTATGTAGTACATTCAGAGTATAATACCTTAAAGACACACAGTCATTACTTGCACTACTTCCACAAACTAAATATAAATGCCCCTGATGGAACAATAACAGTGAAAATACAATTTTACCTAGGAAGCAAATAGGTGGAGACGAACCAGTTTTAGGTAATTTGAGAAGCGAGAATTTCACAGAAGTGAAAAGTGATTACTCTTTCATGTGATAATACTGGATAACTGTGGAAAAGGACATTTTTCCTATTCATAGGCATAAGCTTTTTTTCCTCTGTTCTTTTCACAAGCAAATTTCCTATTGAGTTTTCCCTGAGCAACACACACACACACACACACACACACACACACACACACACACATATATATGCATGTAGGATGAGAGTCTTGGATGATGGGGCTGGTGTTTGGTTCTTTTTTTTTTCCCCTTCAGTTTCTGCAAATTGCCTGGGCTTGGTTTTGATTAGTTATATTATACTATAAATCAGTCCAGATGTTTCAGTTATTCTGTAATTTGTTGAGTTTTGGCTCAAGTCTTTTTAAGGTTTTTTTTTTCCCCATGTAGTGATTGATTTCAGAGTTAGTTCCAATTTTTTTTTTTTTTTTACCATTTCCCTCACTTATAAGATATAGCAGTCTAATGATCAGAGGCAGTAGTGCTTAATTAAAAATGTAGAATGGAAAGCTGGTTGTGATTCTTATCAGAAGAATACAGTATCTCTTCTTTAAAAGTTGAGTATATATATTTAGTAGATTATTTTAAACTGTTTAAATATTTATCAGAATTTAAACTTGGTAATTAAGAAATCTGTGATATAAATCCGGTATTCCCTATGAACAGATGGATAATATTGTTACTGTAAAACACTCAGCAGTAATCTACACTTCAGGCAGGAAATCATCAGACAATGCAAGGAATTTGCAAATATAGGATATGGAGTTAATATAGCTTGCCTTTTCCCTTCCTCTCTCATCTTCAATTAGAAATGAAAATCTGACAGATGAGAGATAAGTAAATTTATACACTCTTATGTGAATAAAAAAAAGTTTTTTAAATTGAGCGTGAAGGTCGATAATGAAAGCTACTTTTCTTCTAACAGTACTTTGATGTTAATCTATTCATTTCTTATATAATACAGGGATCTGTCTTATAACCTGCTGGAAGATTTACCCTGTTTTACTGCATGTAAAAAACTCCAAAAAATGTAAGTGTGAAACTACCGCAAAAAGTTTAAAAAGACACATCTATGTGTGTTTGAGGATAATTAACTTGCTTATTGCTGGCTAATTTGACACACCCCACATACACTGTACTGATGTGGATCATATACACAATCTAAAACACACCAAAGTGCCCTCCAAGTGTCTTTAAACTGAGGAGATTCTTACTGCTATTTCAGTGACTTGCATCACAATGAAATCAGTGAAATCAAGGCAGACACATTTCGGCAGCTGGCTGCTCTTCGGTCTCTGTGAGTACTCCCCTAACAGACATTCACACAGGTTCTCAAAAACATGGGTATGTACAGTCTGCTCCCTTTGTACCCTGAAAGTTTTGTCTCACTTTGATCTTTCACCCGTTAGATTATAACTGTGAAAGGAGAACAAACACGGTGAAGTTTAGCATCTGCAGCAATTAATTAAAATACATAAATCTGTATATTATAGCTATATTGTTATAGGTGCAAAAACTGTTACTTCTAAATGTTTCTGTTAGAGGTGAAGAGGGATACTGAGCCAGAGGTGGTATCTGTTGGCAGGTTCACATTATAATCAGCTCTAGGGAGCATGAAATCTTCTATAGAAAACAGCGTCTTAAGACATAGAGTCAAGTCATGTGCAGGTTTCTAGTTTTCACACAAACGGATGTGTTAGCAGAATAATTTTGTCCAGCAATTACTCATGGTTGTAAGTTTTTGCAGAATTGAACCCATACATTTTTTTAAGAGTTGCTTTTAGTCTTTTTGATTTTTCATGGGCGGTGAAAATTGAGATTAGGAAGTTAAGCCTATTGACCATGGATTTGCTGTTCTTAGTCACATCATGGGAACATCTTAGAAGACTTAGTCCGTATAAACCATCCTTGTTTCTGCTGCCTTAGGAAGCTGAAGCAGACTGAAAAGCCTTAGATTGTGGAAGACATTAAGATGTTTTAAGAACATTGTCAGTTTAATAACTAATACCACAACTGACTAACAATTTAAAAATTAAAAAAATAATTTGCATTATGAGATATGCAGAAACTTAACAAAAATATTTGCATGTAATTAATACCTTTTTTATATTTAGGCCTCCTAATCAAGTGTTTGAAAACTTCCATATTCACTCAGTGGGTATGTAATTTTCTACTCACTTTTCTTGTAGGGATTTAGCTTGGAACAAAATAAAAATTATTCACCCCAATGCCTTCTCCTCTTTACCATCTCTGATCAAACTGTAAGTATTTGTATATCTTTTACATTCAAATTTTTGCATTTTTCTTACAAGAGCATACATAAATTTAATTACTTGGTGCCCTGGCAAAAATGAAGGCTTTTTTTATTCTAGTCATAAGGTCTCTTGAATCCATATCTAAATGCCTGGTTTCTTGTGTTTCACCAGTTCCCACAGATACTATGGCAAAGCTGCATACAACCCTGTATAATCAGCATGATTTGGGGTCCATAAACATTGCCAGTGCATCTACCTTTCTTCATTCAATTTGTTAGCAGTTTAATTTGTTGTAGCAGCGGGGAATATTTCCTGTTGTGTTTCAAGACTAAGGAGTTGGATTAAAAATTAAATAAGGAACTTTTTCCAGTATGCACTTTTATTTCATCACTCCTCATTTGAAAAAACTATTTTTCTTCTTTAGCGAGTTCAGGCAGAGCAGCTAGTGGTCAAAGCATCAGCAACGAGATTTGCAGGCCTTGTTCACAAGCACTTCTCAGTCCTTACTATTTTTTCTCCTACTCCCCACTGTCACTGTAATGCCTTTTTAAGTTGAATCCCTAAGACATTGCCTGTGTGGGGAAGATGTGAAAAAAAATCCCTCTGGAGTCATATTGCTGTATGGTTGTCACAGAGATACACTGCTGGGCATGTGCTCACAGATGATTCAGTAGCTGCTGGGAACCCTAAACTTGGAAAGGGATATTCACCTCTGTTGATGTGCAAAGCCCTCTGAGTTGTGCACTGAAAAATGTCTATAAAGACAATTTTGTCTATAACATCCCTTTTGGGGCCCTCCTCAGAACAGTCCTACTTTGTGAGGTGAGCAGTAAATTGTAGTTTGGGACAATAACATGTAGAGGGGGTTAAAGGAAAAAAGCCCTTTAACACACAGACACAGTGTACCAGTGTTTCCTGAAATGCTAGTCTCTAGCCTTAGTCTGACTGAAGTCAGTGGTCATCTTTATCATTGCAGTAGGACCTGAATTTCACTTTTGGTATTTAACTGTACTGTGCACAAGAAAACACATTAAACCAGATAGGTAGAAGACCAGTTCATCAACATACCTTATTTTATGTCTATGCCTTAGACTTCAGTATATAGTCCAGACTTCACTGTTCAGCCTTGGGCATAAAAGCATTTCAGCTACATCAGACTCCCCTTCTTCCTCCTTGACTGTTGACCATCTGAAGTATTGCAGTGTAGATAATTGTGAGGAGGACTGAAAAGACTCACAGAATAAATGGAAGAGAGAGAGGAAAACAAAGAACAGAATTCTTCTGGACTCCCCCCTCTTTCATTACTTTATCATATCTCCTTGATCACTTAGCACTTTTTCATTCACCTGTTTTACTTTCCCCACGTTACATATTTGTGTTCATCAGCACTGTCTTCCCTCAGCTACTCAGACAAACCTCACCTTGGAATTGTCATCTTCATCTGCTCCAGCCCAGACCTGTCCTACCCTGAAACTCACATCTTCCCCATACACCTTGACCTCCTCCTCGTGGAGTTTTCAAGGCAGCCGTGCCCTGTATCATCCCACTGAATCTTTTAAACTGTGGGAAACTGTTCTGGCACTGGCTCATTTGAATTCAAGCAGTCTGATGAACAGATTTTGAATTCATTTGGTAGTCTCAAAACTGGCACTCTGAACATTTGAAATCAAAATTTGGCAACAGAGACCCAACTGCTAGATATTACTGTTAGCTTTCTAATAGACTTATAGTTGTGTAGTCCTGAGCAGTACTGCTGCAGCTTTGCTCTGCTGACTGGGGCCTATGTTTACTGCAGTCATTTTTTTATTGAGTTAGAAAAGTTTAACCTGTTTTTCCAGTGTGACACTTCTAGTGCTGAAGAAAAAAATGAAAACCATAAGCTGATTTTTATTTGCTGTTATGCAGGGATGTGTCATCCAACCTTTTGTCCTCTTTTCCTGTGACGGGGCTACATGGTTTAACTCATTTAAAATTAACAGGAAATCATGCCCTACAAAGTTTGATAACATCTGAAAATTTTCCAGAACTCAAGTGAGTATATTGTTAAAACTAATAAGCCACATTTGTGTTCATGTGCAATGGAAGGTGTGTCAGTGTGTAACGCATGTTACTTCGTATTGTCAGTCTTTGATCTGTGCCATTAAAACTAAAGCAAATATGATAAAAATAATAGACTTATTTTATTATCCTCAGTTTTAACTGAAGAAACTATGAAGGGTTTTGAAATATTAACCCCAGTACTTACTTAGTACGAGCCACATCTGCTTCCTGGTGATATGTTTCAAAAGCTGTTAAAACAATATCGCTGGCAGCTTAGTGATACGTCAGTCTTCTACTGGACTGTGCTTACAGAACTTCCATTATATTTAATGAGAACACAGAAAATACAGGGGAAGAGTATACTCTGAAAGTCCAAAAGATTTTACTTGTTTGAACATGATTTTTTCTGTAATCTTTTGATTAAGATTCAGATAATACTTTGCCATTATTACTAACACAGTTTGATACTAATAATTTCTGCTGTGTCGTCTGCTGAGTGACACAGGAAAGAAGTGTCTCCTAAAGATCATTTGCAGCTATGCCTGTCCCTGGATGACCATGGCCTGTACAGGGATTGAACCCATGACCTTGCATTATTAGCTCCATGCTCTAACCAGCTGCATTAATTTCAGGGTCACAGCAAAGAGAGTTTTGTCTCCGACTTCAGGGTGTTTGGGAGTGTCCACTAATACTCCCTTCATTTTTATGTTTTTATTAGAGGTTGTCAAGTGCAACATGTATTTTTATCATGTAAGACATTTCATAGCATAAAATATGAAACAGCTGAACAGCGTGCACATAGTTACAGAATCACAGAGTGGTTGAGGTTGGAAGGGACGTTTGGGGCCACCCTGTCCAACCAGCTGCTCAAGCAGGGTCACCAGGAGCCAGTCTCCCAGGACCATGTCCAGACAGCCTTTGAGTATCTCCAAAGATGGAGGCTCCATCCTTACATCTTCACTAGATTTCCTTTTCCACTGGAAAAATCTCAGGAGTCTTAGCAGGCAGACAGCTCAAGATGTTACCACTCATGAAAAGGACTGGAGTTACCAATAGGGGAATCGTGAACAGAAGTGTGGAGCTGACTAAGCTTCTCTGTACAGCACTGGAGGGATCCACCCTCGAACACTTCTCTGATGGCATGTTAATATGAACTGAAATAAGAGCTGCAAAAAATGGTTCCAAGGTTAGGAAACAATGCCTTAAAAGTCTTAATAAACCTAAAAGTTGTAGACAGTCACAGAAGAGACTGGGCTGTGACTTCATCACAGTGCATGAAACCGCTTTATAGTATTAACATTCCAAGCCTGACACCTCTCTTAAATGAGAGCTCTTGAGATAGGTCTCAGAGGTCAAGAAGTAAGTACCGTAAGGAATCATGAATTATTGAGGCTGAGCTTATACCATGCTTTTTCTTCTCTTGCTGATTTTGCCCAAATGTTGAGGCAGGTGACAATTTTAAAATAATTGAAGTTTCTTTGAAAGAATGCAAACAGAAGAAAATATATTACTGCAACCTGACAAATATGTAGTGATGTATATACCATAAGAGGTGCTGCAGTAGTCCTAGAATAATCCATTATTCAACTGAATTACATATAACTGAATTCTTTTCTCAAGATTTTTCTTTACATGATTTTTCCATCAGTAAAATTGTGTACATTGCTGAAGTGAATGTATAGTACTGGGTAAATTGTTAACAAGTATTTGTCCAGCTAACTTAAATCTTAAAAAAAAAAATTATTCAAAGTATGATTAATAGATCTAGAGTTGATTAACATCTGTAAGAAAAAATTGTATCCAGTCAGGAGAGAAGAGGGTAAACTCCCGACATACAGTCAGCGTGACTTTTACCATAAATCAAAATGAGGTCAGGACTTCACACAGGATCCCCGCACAGATAGTGCATGAAGCACCAAACTTGAACAGAGATCTAAAACAAAATCATATTTCACCCTTCGTAGTTGTCATAACTAGACACTGGTTACAACATTAAAGACAAATTCTTGTGTGAAAAGTTCTTACTCATTTAAATTGATCAATACAGACACATCAAAGAACTGGGCATCCTCTTCCCTGTCTGCATCACTAGCACTAGTACACTCTACAGAGCAGAGCCCAGACTATTATGGCAAGCCTTGAGGAAGTGGCCAGGCTGCCAGCCACTCCTTCCTTCTTTATCTGATGCTTTGATTCAGCGCTGTAAGGAACTCAGTGCTTTGCTCCATTCATCATAACTGTGCCTTCCTGTTCACCCTCAACTCCACACCTCTGTGAGGCAGAAAATGACCTTGTGTTCTCTGCTGCTTAATCTAAAAACAGAAAGTAAAGAGTCCTTCCTTGCTAGAGGAAAAAAATTATCAAAGATACAGATATCATTAGTAAGATAAGCAGTATATAAAAATAAATTCAGCCAGTGTTTCTAAAAGAGTTTAATTAGACAAAGTCCAGATCTAAATACCCGCATTAAATAAGCACTAGCTTATTTGGAGTGCCTCTAGCATTGTATGCCGGAGCGTTCTTTCTTTTTTTTTTTTCAAATGTAACTTTTTCAAGAAAGAAAGTCCTCTGTCACTAAAGAGCTGATATCTATTCCCTGCATTGCAAAGTATGTTTTGTCCTCTGTGTTCTGGGTCACAGGCATTGTGTGCAGTTGTGCTTTGCACACAGATTCAGCAGCATTTGCTAATTTGAGGATTATGTGTATATCCCAGTAACACGGGGTGGGGCAGGGTGGGGGGCAGGAAACAAGCAAAAACTGTTCAGGTTTAAGAAAGCTTGCCAGAATACCTACAGAGAGAATAAGGAGTCTTTCTCTTTCAAGTTCATTTAAAAGCCATGGATGTTTTTTGCTATATCTGTCATTATTAAGTACATAGAGCTGCTTGAACAGAGAATACATTTCTGTTAGTCCCTTGAGCCGAAAAATCCAGTTACTGTTCATTCCTGCAGCTACATCAATGTCTTCCAAAAGATCTGAAGCCACAAGTTGCAGGGATCACCTCACAGAACAGTCTGTGTTTCTTTTGATTTTGGGTTTGGGTTTTTTTTGTTGTTCTGTAAAAGGACATTTCTAGTTGGGGATTGGTTTTATCCCAGATGATTAGCTGTGGATTAGTCTAGTAATCTCTGGGTATAATAATATGTTATTTAAGAAGGGCTTCTGGAAAATGCATTCAAAAATGTTTAATCAAGATGAACTCCTTATTTTAAAAGATGGCATGAATAGGAGTGAGTTAAAATTAAATATTTAAGTCTGCTGGCATGAGGTTGTTTGATAATTAGATCTTGATTATCTTGAACTTTTAATGAGTACCCTAAAAATTTTGTAGTGGGTACAAGGGTACAGATTATTGTAGTTAATTCCCAGCAGAAATGTAAGGATATAGAATCTAAATGCCCCATTTAGGGCTCAGGGATCTGTTTGTTCCCCTTTGTACCAAGCTTTTGGCTAGTGCACAGATTTAAGTCCTGTTGGCTCTGGGCCTGATTCAGCCTGATTTCTTTGCAGATTTCCCAGGGGGTTAGAGGTCGCTTATTACACTCATTATGTTAATTTACATGATTAACCTGCTGAAAGTAATCTGATAGGAGGATCTAGTTCTACTTTATTCGTTTTATGTTAAGTCAGAATAGCTTCTATTCACCTCTTCATCTTTGAATTTTTTGGGCTTTGGGAATTAAAGTGAGTTGTTAGGTTTTACTATATTCTATTGGCAAACTGCAAATTAAATAGTTCTAATTCCAAAGCATAAAATGTATCTATGGAATAGAAAAAGTAGTCTGTAGAATTCAGATATATGTAGTTCTTTCATGCTACCCCAGAATTTGCACATCCCTAAAGGAATTAAATTCAGCATAACAAAAATATGCAATTTTCTTACAAAATAAACACTCACAATCATTGGAACTTACTGACATATACTCAAGGAATACTACTGATCTTAAAAGAGTTAGAAATGAGCATCCAGTCTGACAATGACTGTGTTCATTTCTAAGACAATTAATAGAGAAAGGTTTTTCTTTCAGTGACTTCCATTTTCATTCACAGTGCCTTTCTGATTCACTCCTCTTTTGGTTTAGAACACTGCTTTCTTGATCTTTGCACAAGAGACAATCTCCTTTTTGCCATCTTACTGTGAAAAGAGTTGGACATGGAAAGAGGTGGATAAAGCGTGAGTTCCAAAAGAACTCATTCTCCCAAAACTAGAGAAATTCCATTTGGGGAGTATTTTCGCTTTTAGGCTGGTAGATGGAGTTGAGATCTCTGGATCTACTTTTTTAAAAATAAACCATTACAAAAGTAACTGTTAAATTACACAGTAAAGTAATTGAAAATCATGAAATAGAAATACAGCTCTAAGTAACACTCACTCAGTGGCGAGGCATAGATCTCCCATTTTTCCATCTCCTATGAAAACATGAAAGAAAACTTTATTGTGCCTTTACTAAATCATCTGCATTTCTGATGTGGAATTTTAGTAGCAAGTCTTTATTTTGTATTATCATGACTGATTTTTACCCAGAGATTTTTTTGCTTTCAGTCATGGTTATTTAAACAATTTCCTTTGTGCTGACAGTAGAGGTTCAATCCAGTGACTCTGGTGCTAAACCAGTATGGTGGCGTGCTTCCTTATTCTTCTACAGGGTCATGGAAATGCCTTACGCTTACCAGTGCTGTGCCTTTGGAGCTTGTGAGAGCCACTACAAAATCTCCAGCCAGTGGAACAATGATGAGAATAGCAGCATTGATTATTTACACAGGAAGGATGCTGGGCTGTTACAAATTCAAGGTAATCATCATCTTAGACTTCTGAATCTACCTGAAGGCTGTGAGCAACCTGTGATGTTAAACAAGTGCAATACTCTTTACAGTCACAGAGGCTCACCCTCTCTCTTGACCAATAATAAGTTATTCAAGCATTCCTCATTATTTTAGGTCTGCTGTTCAAAAATCTCACTCACTCATCTTTTTGTCCAAATAACACCTATGTTAACATGGGAAATGAAATCTTCCTTTTGTATGAGGGACAGAGAAGTGCAGCTGGTATGTAACTCTGTACAAGAACAGGCCAGCAAAGTTCTAGTTTCTTGCCAGCCTCAGAAGTAGCAACACATCCTTGGCTTACCCACATGCTTCAGGATGATTTACAGCTTATATGGCTACTTTGGCATACTCTTTTGTAGAATCACAGAATAATGCTGAGTTGGCAAGGACCCATCATGACCATCAAGTCCAACTCCTGGCCCTGCATGGGACACCCCAAGAGTCACCCCATTGCCTGAGAGCGTTGTCCAAACACTTCTTGAACTCAGACAGCCTTGGTGCTGTGACCACTTCCCCTCTTCCAGTTCCCAACCACCCTCTGGGTGAAGGACCTTTTCCTGATATCTAACCCAAACCTCCCTTGACTCATCTTAATGATGTTTCCTCAAGTCCTGTCACTGGTCACGAGAGTAAAGAAATCGGTACCCACCATTCCTGTTCCCCTCACAAGGAAGTTGTAACTGCAATGAGGTCTCCCCTCAGTCTCCTCTTCTCCAGGCTGAACAGACCAAGTGACCTCAGCCACTCCTCACACGCTTCCCCTCCAGACCCTTCACCATCTTCTTTGCCCTCCTCTGGACACTCTCTAATAGCTTAGTATCTTTCTTATATTTTGGCTCCCAAAACTGCCCCCAATATCCAAGGTGAGGCCACCCCAGTGCAGAGCAGAGCGGGACAATCCCCTCCCTCGCCTGGCTGGCAATGCTGTGCCTGATGCCCCCCCGGACAGGGCTGGCCCTCCTGGCTGCCAGGGCACTGCTGACTCACATTCAACCTGCATTGACCAGGACCTCCAGGGCCCTTTCTGCAGCGCTGCTCTCCAACCTCTTGTTCCCCAGTCTGCATACACAATCAGGGTTGCCAGAGAGTGTATCTGCTCTCCAGGACACACGACTACTATATTTTTCTTCCCCATCATCACAAGGTCTATTACTTGACAGCTTATCTGTTATGTAGGTACACACATACATTTATACCACCCTGGTGCTTTCTGTGCTAACTTTGCCCCTGCAAACCAGCAAGCCTCAAAGTTTAGCAAGAATGTGTGCTCGAGTGATGATACAGGAAGCACAGAAAATTTGATGAATTCTTAGTAGCCTTACACAGCAGCAGAATTCATATTTTAAACTCCTTCCTAGGCAGTCATCAAACTGCAAATTAGGTAACAGGGAATGTACATTTTAGTGATTATTTTCAGAGTAGTAATGATGCCAACTTTTTAAATAATCCCAAGTACAGTAATTCAAAACCAAGTAGGCATACATCTGCTTCTGCTCACAGTTTGGCAGGCAGAGGGACAAGACCAGGCCTTAAATACTATGGGAATTTTTGCAACTTTTACTAGAAGAAGTTTTTCTGAAAATTGCAGTAACAAATCCGTGTCTTTTCTCTCCCATAGATGAGCGTGATTTTGAGGATTTTTTTCTTGACTTTGAAGAAGATTTGAAATCTCATCATTCAGTTCAATGCTCACCTTCTCCAGGTATGAAACTGCCAGACAAATAATAATCCAAGGACAGTTTTATCAGAAATTCTAAAAGCAGAACAAACTCAGAATCCGATACTAGGAGAGCAACATGATGTTGTGCAGTGGTTTGATGAGTTTAATACAAATACATTGCACAATAATATAAAATTTTGCACTGAACTCCAGAAAACTGTTCAGCTACTAAATTCATCTATGAGTGTAACAAAAGCTTTACCCAGTCCTCAAACAGGTACTTTGGGCCCCTTTTCACAAAAATTCATCCCCAATATCAAGGGAGTGGGAAGGTAAAGACTCTTCTGCTAAGACACAGATGATAAAGGCAAGAGATTCTTTGCTCACTCCATCTTTTGCAAAGCTAAAGTAATTCTTCTGAACTTCACTGACTTATTTTACACGTGAGCAACTTGAACAACACACAGCTGAGTCCAGTGTCTAGGAAATACCAAACACTACTGCATTGATGTACACAGTCTCTCACAAAGGACACCCAGCATTGTCATTTTCTTTATAGAATAGTACATCTCTGGATTCGTAGTGTGACAGAAAGGAAAAAATACACTGATGGAATAGCAAAGCTGCAGGATATCTATTCCACTGAAAGTTTTTTTTAAGGAAAAGAAAGAAGCATGCTTTGAAAGGTCGCTTCTAGCTGTAGCAGCCATGGTCATGTTTTGCTTGCTTGATTCAGAAAATATTTTCTCTAGCCAGTCTTTCATTGTGAAACATGAACAAAAAAAACCAAATGACAACTTCAGCATTCATTTCAACTCAATATTCTTATTTGCAACAGTAAATAACTGTAAACTTTTCAAGTTCAATAAAGAGAAATAGAAAAGGCAGGAATACAAAGAATAGAGATACTTGATTGGCACAGATCTCTGATGGTCTAAATATAATTCTTGAGTTCATGAAAATGTTCCTGTTTTCAAGAGAAGTTATCACCAGACCCAAGAAAAAGTTTAGGTTTGATGTTTCAAATACTATCTTAGCAAAACTTGCTGACACAATAGATCCTTATGGTTACTTGATGGCAATAGCCATAGTCATTTGGCATATGAAGCACATTTCAGCTGTGGGGTTTATGTCTTCATGGAAAAGCACAGACCACTATGAAGGACTTGCTTTGATGGCTTGTACCAAAATAAGTAATGTTTCTCAGACTGCAGAGCATTCAGCTACAACTGCACAGCAATATGCACCTCAATTCTATGAGACTATACAGCAGGCTTCAGTTACAATGACCTGACTTCAGCCACAGGATATCCAAAAAGGCAGCACTTCCAAATGCAAAGAGAGCCTCAATTTTCTTGGATTGTGTAGTGACATGTTATAAGGTAGCCAAAAATGCATCTGTCCATATCCATTACGTTATGCTTCACCAGGACTCATTTGCAACCTGTCCCAATTTAGTGAGAAGCTTTTTTTACACACTGACAAATATCACGGCATTTCTTGAAACTACAACAGTTGACATTTGCAAAGCACTTGTACTGCTGGGCACAAAAAGAAACCCGTCGACTATTCATGTTGAAGGACAAAGAGTCGTGCACCAGTAATGCAACATGCAACACCCATTTAGCAGCATGTTATCAAGATCTTGGATTACTCCAAAGGAAGAACAAATTTTAACTCCCCTTTTGGACTAAAATTCACTGCTTGTCTGTGCTGAGAATCTGCAAGAAGCATGAACTTTTAATGTCTTAGAAAACACAACATTTTTTATAGTTTACAGGAGTTTCCCTTTACACATTTGATTTTGTCATTTCAGGTCCCTTCAAACCATGTGACCATCTGTTTGGTAGCTGGCTGATCAGAATTGGAGTGTGGACCATAGTGGGTTTGACCTTTATTTGCAATGCACTGGTGTCCGCTACAGTTTTCAGATCTCCATTATATATGTCCTCCATAAAACTTTTGGTCGGTTTAATAGCTATTGTAAATGCCTTGATGGGTCTGGCCAGTGGAGTTCTGGCTAGCGTGGATGCATCAACTTTTGGTAGCTTTGCCCAGTACGGAGCACAGTGGGAAAGTGGAATTGGTTGCCAAATAACTGGCCTTCTCTCCATTTTTGCTTCAGAGGCTTCTATTTTCCTCCTTACCCTAGCTGCACTCGAACGTGCGTTCTCTGTAAAGCACGCTACAAAGTTTGAAACAAAATCCTCCACTGCTAGTGTAAAAGTTGCCATTTTCTTTTGCTTTATGTTGGCACTAATCATTGCAGTGATACCACTTCTCACTGGAAGTGAGTATGGGGTTTCTCCGCTCTGTTTACCACTACCATTTGGAGAATCCACTGCTATGGGCTACATGGTAGCACTGGTATTGCTGAACTCCCTTTGTTTTCTCATAATGACTATTGCTTATACAAAGCTCTACTGTAGTTTAGAAAAGGGAGAACTAGACAACATTTGGGACTGCTCTATGGTCAAACATATAGCCTTGCTACTTTTTACTAATTGCATTCTTTATTGCCCTGTGGCCTTCTTATCTTTTTCCTCCTTACTAAACCTCACCTTTATCAGCCCGGAAGTGATTAAGTCAATACTTCTAGTGATTGTCCCACTGCCAGCTTGTCTCAACCCACTGCTTTATATACTTTTCAATCCACACTTTAAGGAGGATTTGGGAAGTCTGCGAAAGCAAACTTTGTTATGGAGGAGATCAAAACATGCTAGTCTTATCTCTGTGAATTCAGAAGACATAGAAAAACAGTCTTGTGACTCAACACAAGCATTAGTAACCTTCACAAGTGCCAGCATATCGTATGATATGCCCACCAGCAATTCATTAATGCCATCATCTTATCAAATGACAGAAGGCTGCAGTCTTTCGTCAGTCGCGTTTGTTCCCTGTCGCTAGTTTCAGTGGCAGTACACAAAATATCTCTGTTTACAAAATTTTTAGTCCCTAAAGTAAGTGTGGGTGCATCCATACGAGCTTAGAGAGAGCTTCTGAATTACAGTTACATCAGAAAACAGGCAATGACAAAACTTGTGGTAGGCTGAAAATCCAATACTTGAGCCTTCTCAGCTTGCTTCTGAAATACTGGGATGAAGAACGGATCTGAAAACTGCTGAAGTTTCTGCAGTTGTATCAGCTGCTCTCTTTTAAAGTATCACTAGTCAGAAAAAGCATCAGTTGGTCAAGAGCAAAAATAGCCTGGTAAATTCAAACATTTTTATTTCAAAACATCACCTGATATTTTTGGGAGTTATGTTATTATTTTTTTTCCTGTTAATTGCAATTTTGTTTAATAATTTTTCAGTGTCATGGTTGTTTTTTTAAGCATCTGTTTATGGCCTTCATTCAGCAACATACCTACATGGAAGACTAGTCCTAAAGTAGTTCAAGTCCTAAGGGTTTCTGCAGAATACCCTTTGGTACAGTTCCATGTTTGATAAAGCTGATTAAATGATTTAACTGGCATGGGGTTTGGATTTTGGAAGTCATCTAACTTGACAAAGCATTTTTAATTGTCAGCTAAAGCTAAAAAATTAACATGATGTGAAAGAAGTTAATCAAAATCCTGTTAAGCATTTAAAATGTAAATGTAAATGGCAAGGCATTGTCACATGGATATTTTTCTAATGAGGTTCTGCACAGTTTGGCCCAGAATTGGTACCATGCTGGTAGAATTACTTGCAGAATTACTGATGATAAAATTGACTGGTGACTTGTACAATTTGAGGATGGAAAATACCACATAGAAAGTCATCAATATTAAAAAAATCAGCATGCTGAGAGCTATTAAAGGACATCAAAGGCACTCACATAGAAATATTCATTTAGGGTAATTTGTCTAGGAACAAAAACTATAGACCTGCTCATGGCATGATCTCTGTCCTGTGAAACAATAATTCTAGAAAGCTGCTAGTTCATGGTCATTGGTCAGTTGACGATTTAGAGGCCACTGTGACCTTTTGACTAAGGATAGCAAATGTCCTTAGGTAAGGCCATATCAAGCAGGAATGAAGAGGTTGTGTGATCTGTGTTCTTAACCCCAATGCAAGCACTCCTGGGCTATTTCAGTTATCTCATTCACATGCTGTAAAGAATATGGTGAAATTGAAAGGGATATGAGTATCATAAACTTAAAACAGCTGAAGAAATAAGTGATTTGATCACAGTTTATAAGTAGCTACTTCTGGGAAACAGAAGTTTGAAGGCAGAGGACTTCTCATCTGAGAGGAGGAGAATCTGGTAAGATCAGCTGGAACTTGACATTAGTGGTATGTACCATAGAAATAAAGGTGCAAATTGTTGACAGAGATGGTCATTAGCTAGTGAAATTATCTGTCACCAAAAGTCTCGAAATTCAAATTGGATGTATTGCCAAAAAAAGATATTGGAGCTGCTGTTGAAATTCAGGGACTTCTGATGGCTTTAGCAAAAGGCTAGATTAAGATTAAAGGAGTTCTTCTCTGGCTTTAAATCTGTTAATACTTTGCTGAACCAAGGCACCTATGTTTACACATCAGAAGCATTCCCAATAGAGAGAGGAGACTTCAGGTCCTTGCTAAGTCCGCTGTTAAAATATCTCAGACAACAGAGCCACATAGAGTATAATTCTTTGACCTTGGCCAAGCCATCAGGGGATATTTCGGTATTCTTTTCTCAGAGCTGGCACCTTTTGCTTACGTAAGCTGATCATTTAAGACAGAAAAATGCACAAATTTATTTTTTTGTTGTTAAAAATAGCTCCCCAAGGAGTAACATTTAATAGTCCAGTACTCACTGCTCAGTTAATGGCCACTCAACCTCCAGGTGAATGGGACTAATTTTTTAACATTACCTAGGTTAGGCTAGGCTCAGTAATTAGGGTAATCAGTTACAGATGGTCTCTGTTGTTCATCTGTTCCTGTATATAAAACTTCCTGGGAGTCAGAGGATGGATTTTCACAATGAAGAATTTGTTGCCAGCAATGGATATGCCTTGATTTTTCTTGTCCATTCACACTGGCATGTTTTCAGTTTTGCAGTTACAGATGGCATCAGTTGACTTTGGCTGACGTGTTCATCCTTCAGGAAAAAAAAGAACCAATTTCGAAATTATATATGATAAAGTCAGCTGAGTACTTATCTTAATCCTTTATCTTTTGTGGCTTTTGAAGCAGTGCAGCATACAGCTGCAGAACGATGCCTGAAACCCCTTTGGATTAAACAGAGGATCAGTCAACCATTGCACAATACCTACTTCCCATGTTTACTTAGCTTTAATTTAACTGGGGTCCATCTGTGCTGCACTGCTTAATGTCAGTGAAGTTCCTTTCAGCTTGCTATATTTAAGAAGTTTGTAAAGAGATTTGAGAAGCAAAATGATGTTATAATTCTAAAGACTAGTTAAAGAAAGCTTCTTTTATCAGAACTTTTTTAGCTTGCAGAAAGTCCTAAAGGCTTTGTGTCTTATTTTTATAAGCATGTTTGAAATATTTTGATCAGATATTTTAAACTTGAAACTGTTGAAATTCATTTAATAGATTTTTAAAGTAAAATGTGTAAATATAGAACTGTATTTATTATTACAGTAAAATGCAACTACAGTAAAGGATGTGAGATTAAGCCCTGTACAGTTTCATATTGACATTTGCTATATTTTCTGCTCATATATATTACTAAATTCATTATCTGTAAATAATATAATGTAAATGTGTAGTGATTGTAAATAGGTGACATGCTTTCTTTTCTATCAGTGTTTGAAACGTATGTAAGTTGTAATAAAATGTGACTACGCAGTAAAGAGCATTTAATCACGACCTAACACCTCCGAAAATTGTGTGCATTCTCCATTAATCCTTCCCAACTTATTGTAATATTTACACTAACCTCCCTAGAAGTCTGAAATTCTTGGCCAAGTATAAATTACAGGTTGTGTGCTCTCATTAGTTGTCCACAGAGAAAAAAAAAAGAGTAGTAGTGTTTCATTTCAGCACAAACTAAGTCCTTTACCAAAACTTCACTCACAGGCCCTTATGAACAGGTCCTGTTCCCTGGGCACGCTGTTGCATCTTGGTGATGACTTCTCACTAAGACTGGCAGCTCAAGGGTGTGCACAAGGTCAGGCAGTGAACGTGCACAAGTTACCCACAAGCTTCAGCCCATACCGGACCATGAGAGGTGCAGCTCAGCAGCACTGGGCTGCTGCTTCTGATGAGACAATAAATTCTCCTACTTCCTTCCTTATTTTCTCTCCACCATCGTATGCAGTAGGTGAAGTAGGTCAGGGGATTAGCAAATAGCTGGCAAAGTTCATCAGATACAGGGCAGAGAGGCAGTAGCACCATCAGGTACGAAATGAGTGAAGGTGCTAAGGGCAAATCAAAGGTGGGGCCAAAAACATGGGACTTAGCAAGAGCCAGGTTGCTCGGGCTGCACTAGAACTTCCAGCTCAGTTAAATTAAATTAAAAGCAGCTAAACAGAGTCATGTTGTTTTCTAGGCATCGTGGACTGGTGAGACAATGAATGCATTCCTGTTAGGAGAGACTGCAGCATGGGACAGTTACATGTGCTTGGTTTTTTGGAGATGATCATTTCTATGAAGTGCTTGAAAGAAAGAGGTAGAATCCCAGTGAAGAAAAAGCTCTGAGAAAGCAAATTTTTTTAGCAAGAAATCCATTCCATATGGCAAGGAGCAGATTACAAATATTTTAAAAAAATAAAGTTATCCTGGTTGTAAATGAATTTTAAGAGGGAATGTGTAGCATCTCAGGATAGATAAGGAGGCTGGGATGGGGAAGATCATTTCAGCCAGGATCACCAGTGAAGAAGAAGTAGTTTTGGTGGATGAGTTTCAGAATAGTCTTTCAGAAGTGGAACAGGACCAGCAGTGAATGGGAATAAGAAAGTCACTAATTACCTTTAGGAGGAAAAAACCAAAAGCATGACAAAGTTACCACAGGAGAGTGCATAATTCAGGGAGGAGAGGGAGCATCAAGAGACAGGATACAAATGGGTGGAGTTTTGAAGTAGTTTTGGAGTTTTGTGAAGGATGAATAGCTCAGAGTAGATACAAAAAGATGGAAGCAGTAGAAAACAGGCAGTAAAGATGATTTCACATGCACCTAATTTTCACCAGACAGTGTAAGTAATAGTGAAGCCAGGGCCCATAAGGATGAAATTGTGTTATTTTAAGGGGAAAATACTACAACTTGAAAAATGAAGAGAAAGAGAATACCTGCAAAGGAAGAATGGTCTGGTTAGTTAAAGCCTTGGTGCTGAAGGGAAAAAGAGGTAGCAAGGTTAGACATCTTGGTATGTGGAGGAAAGAATTTTATTAGCTTATGTACCAAATAGTGGAACTGAAGGAGGTGAAAGAGCACATGCACAGGGGAACAGTGGAACTGGCAGGAGAGAGTGGCACATGGAGAAAAATTTTTACCTTTCTAAATTCCTGTGAATTCCAGCAGTGCCTGAGGTCCCAACTTCAGCATTGTGGGCAATGTACTATCACACTTGGTACAGGTGACTTCTCCCTTAAAGCACTCATGCCAGAGACATGTAGTGCCCTCTGCAAGAATAACTGAAGGAGAGTTTACTGCAGGGCCCGTGTGACAGATTATTTAGGGAGAGCAGACAGACCATGCCACCTGCTCACTATTCTAGCTCACTAGATACGTTACTGAGTTTTATTTGGAACTTGGTCCTCAGAGAAATTTCAGATGGCCAAGAAAAAAGAGCTACAGTGAAAATCAGAGATACAGTGAAAGGCATAAAGAAGATGGGATCCCCTGTAAGAATAATGGATGGAGATAAAGGCCAAGCCTTAGCAAACACTAGCAGAGGAGCACAGAGAAGGATGCCACACAAACAGTGCTGTATCAGGTGGGCATGTGGCTTCAGACTCTGCTCCCAAAAGAGGGGAGAACACCCCTAGTTAATCTGGTGGTCATACTTGATCTCAAATGGAGACCAGCCACTTGCATAGTCCTTGCTGTTGCTGCTGCATCATGTTTGCTTTCTGCCTTAGTGACCTACATATACTAGACAGCGAGAAAGCTGCTGCCATGCAAAGTGTCAAGCTACCTCCCATCCAAATCATCTGTAATAGGAATTTCAGCTTAGCAGGGGCATCACTTAGTTGCTCTGTTAGATGAAACACTGGAACAATAATAATATCATGATCAGACGTTTCTCTGTCATCAGTTTAGGTTGCTTCATGAAAGTTAAAGTGATGAAAATTTCATTGATCAACCAGTTAAGAAAGGCTCAAATAATTAAAAATATAGTAGAATTAATGTTTTCCTTCAGGAAAGCACTCGAAGACAAGGAAGTGGAGACAAGGAGTCTTAGAAGACTAAGAACATTAATACAGGAAAGCTAACAAAAAACAGAAGTAGGATCAAAATGGCAGTAACAACAGTATTAGAAGAACCTTTCCATATCCATGCAGAACAGTAATTATGCAGATGCTCAGGTACTGCAGGAGAACACACCTCTCAAACTTCAGCAGAGCTGCACTGCTTCCACCAGCAAGGGATGGACTAGTATCTCCACCAGCCACAACAAGCACCTCATGTTCCCTTTCATTAACATGTGCCAACAAATCTGTCCTGCAACAATGGAATTGTAAAAAATAATTTGTGTATTATTGTATATTCTCTAAGCTAAGCCTAGGAAATTGATTCAACTCTTCATCTGTCTTTGCTTGAACAGAATCCCAGCTACATGAATTTAGAAATTTTAAAGAAAAATGCCAATTTACCCATGCTAATAAATAAAGCAGTAGGGATTACACGTGTTCCCTAACACTTGCAAGCATACTGGAAAGAAAAGGCAGTATCAGCATTAAGAACATCTTGTTCATATAATGAGAATCACAGACTTGTGCTCCAGTGACTCTGGAGACATAGGAAACATGAGTATGTTCTCTTCATTAAACAATTTGTTGTGGCATTGTCAAAATTATCTAAAGATCCAATCTCAGTCATAGGAAAAAACAAACATTAAGAATATTCCTCTTGAGATCTGGCCCACAGCCAGGATTTCTGAAAAACTCAGTCACAGACAAAGAGTCCACTCAAAATCCCTATCTAATCTTTTCACAGGTGGCAACATTTTCCACTTGTCAAGCAAAAAATATGCTTCATTAACAAGGGGAAAACTGTCCATCTGTGAATCTAAAGACTTCCACTAAGTATTATGCATGTACATACCAACAGTCTTCTGCAGCCGGCTTGGAAGTCTCAGGACTCCAAAAGTAATTCTTGAAGGAAGTTTCAAACATCTCCTTTTTCATCTGGTGTCATTCTTGATATGCAATCACTGTTTTGACAGGTGTCTGCAGTTATTAATTTGGTTCCATGCATAACAACGGCTTCTCGGGACTGTCTGTAGAGGTCACTGCAGTTATTATCAGCATTTTGTGTTTATGAACTAACCTTTTCCTGGAGGAAGGAGGTCCCCCAGACTTCTAAGAAAAAAGTAATTGGGAAAATTGTTCCACTTGAGACAGGGGTTTCGTCTCCCATTGGAAGTAGCACAGCCTTCTGTGAAGTCCTTCTAGGCCCGTGCTTAACTCCAGAGAGTTTTGCGTGGCCAGAGTATGAATTCTAGAATATGAATCAGTCTTAAATCTGCAGTACTAAAAAATGCCTCAGTATCCTCCCTGAACCTTGTCATCAATCACCAAATAAAAAAGAAGACAAAAATATTGTTCCAGGGAAGTACATAGAAGAAAGGATTGATGAGAATGTGTCTAAACCATGGCACACTAGCCAAGTGAAGAGCCAGACAGCAGCATCCAAATGTGTGAAGTGGAAAAATAGTTTCCTGACATAACTGAATGCCCTACTGTGAATGCAAAGAATGAACAGTTTTGCGTTATTTGATACATACCTGTCCCAGTGTACAGACAATCCTCCACATTCTTGGAATTTCCCATGGAGTTTTTTGTTAGGGGGTTTTGTTGGGGTTTGTGTCTTTTGTGGGGGTTTTGGTAGGTTTGGACAACTGGAGATATTCTGGAAAAGCTTCTGCTCCCCTGGATACCCAGTCCTCCTCTGCCTGGCCACCCAGGTGGGCTCCCCATCCTATTCTGGAGGACGAGGATTGCTAAAGACACCAAGTCCTGAGGCATTGAGAGAGTATGCCTCCTAGGGACAGTGACATTCTTACCAAGCTGAAATAAATGCAATAATGCCCCCAGGATGGAAGCTAGAAACACTGACAGCAGAATCTGGCAAGTGTTCAGTATCACAAAGGCAAGGAGTTAATGTGCTCTGTGAGAGAAAAATACAATTTCACTGTAATACTTGGCAGGGAGGTAAAGTCAGGGGAGACTGGGAACTCTGTAGGATCACCATGGGCCAGAAAGGTTGTGCAATTACCTTAGGAAAGTAGAGACCACACATCAGACAAATATTCTTTTGGAGATGACTTCTTCAGGGAACATGCCCCAGGTCTCCAGCATGAGCCCTTGTTGGAGGCTTCTGTCTGTATAGTGAGTGGTGCCAAAATATCTGTCTCAGTAAGTGCCACCTCTGGGATTGAAGGCAGCCTTCATGGCTTCCTGAACAAGCCACTTTGCAACTGAAAATGAGCCCTACTTGCTCTAGGCTTAAAAGTACAAGTACACAATCTAACAGAAATTTACTCATCTCTAAGAGAGCAAACAGAGTTTGAGTAGAGGTTGAGTTCTTTTCCTGTGGAAGAAACGCAAGAAAAGGTAACCTTTGGAGATGCTAGAGCAAAAGCATTAAAAAAAATCTTACAGTCACCAAATGCCTAATTTAAAAAAGTAGCAAAGAGAAACCAAAATGGCAGTGGGCAAACTGCTTATGGACTCATGTGCTGGCAGAGGGGAGGATTGTACCATACCCTCTATTGGTATTGCAGAAAGGGGAAGAAAGATCTCCAGTCTTAAATAAGGACATGTATGTGCATCCACAGTATGACAGTATTTGCAGACCATCAGTCAAAGCAAGACAATAAAGATATTCAGGCAAAAACAAAGTATTTCCATGAAAAATCATTAAAATCATCACCTCTATACAGGAGTCAGTAGAAAACAACAATAAATCATTGTGTTTTATTGGGTTCATAAAGTGCTGACAAATGATTCAAAATTCAAATAGTTTTTTTCTTCTATTCGCTCCACTTAAATAGGAATAGGTAATACCAGCTTGTTCAGAACTGAAGTACAGGTCTAAGTAAAATATCAGTATTTATAATTTAATTCTATTCCTGAATACTGCTTTTCTACATACAAAAATTGATAGGCTTTGCCTTGAAAAACATTCTCTCTCCTTTTCACAACACTGTGGGTGTGTGTAGGTCTTTCCAGGTTTTTAAGCAATTTTGCCCTCCTCAGAGGGTTTTACAGTAAGAAATCCATTTTGTGAGCCATAGGTGAACTGTTTTCAGTATAAATTTCTCTCTACTTTTATTATTATCTGTGTTAGGAGAGCACTTTGGAGCTTTGGTCATGGACCAGCATCTAACTGCTCTAAGTACTACAAAACCACAAAAGAATAAGGCTGCTTGGAAGCTCAGAGCTGTATTCTGAACACAAATAAGCATAAAGAGAAAGGAGGAAAATGGGTAGGAAAGTCCACAGGCCTTTGCAGTGTAGAATTCAGAAGCTTTGCAAGGACTTTCTTCACTCCAGTGGGTTTGAGTAAGTGTTTATTTCCATACCAGATATTCCTATTTGAACAGTGGAACGTCTCACATTTGTAGGCAGAGAACTAACAGCATAGTGCTAAAAACTGTTGCATTTCTCATCAAATCTGGGATCTCTCAAATGATACACTAGGTCTGATTTTTTTATTTTTTTTTTTTAATAAATAACAAACAATAGAGCCATTTTCCACTAAGTACCATTCTTACACCAAGAGCCTTTCATAATGACAGCAGCATCATAACAGTGCTTTGATCCATGAAGGGTCAAATATCTTTGTTTCCTCTTAACATAACTTTTTTTCCCAATAGAGCATGGAGCATTTCTGATAATAGCACTCTATTACAATAATTAGAAAAAGATTGTTCAGCTCTATTTCCCCCTTAGAGCTCCCTGGCAAATTTCTCCTTTCATGTAATTCAGATTTTCTATCCCAAATACCTCTGTCATAAGGAAAAAATTTAGAAGTTTCACATTTTGTGCCTCAGAAGTTTAGGCTGCCAAGGAGATATTAACCAGCCATTAAAAGATTCAGAAGGACCCAGACTGAAAATTAAGCCATCACCTTTTAAAAATAATTATTTTTTTAAAATGTGAGCAAGATTTTCAATAACTATGTCACAGATCTTTTAATAAGGTAGCAGAAATCTGGCCTGGCTTTATTTGCAAGAGAGCCATGAGAAAACGCTCCAGGAAAAGCTTGTCCCAAGGGATTTGAGAGTGTAATATGACCAGAAGCAGAATTTGTATGGCAAATGACAGACAGAGGAAGACAATTGCTAAGAGAGTATTCCCAGACATCCTATTGGAAATTTAGATTTCTTACTTTGTCTTGCCCTGCAATTCTCAGCCTTTTGCCTCTTCCATCAGGGATGCAGCTTTGAGGACACAGTCAGGGCCAGAGGGAGAGTCAGCCTTGTTTTGCCAGGCACCTAGTGCCATCATGTGCCCAAGTGTGCCTCACTGCCACTGAGAAACACTCATTTCCCTTTTCTGGGTCAGTGAGTCCTCCCTCTTCTGAAAGGCTCAGAAGGACAATCTGAGGAAACTCCTTGTGCAAATGTGGGGAATTCTGGCAGAAAGTACACCCTCAGTCTCTCTACTTTGGTGCTGGTGGTGGTGGAGATGGACAAAAGGCTGGTAATGGGAGCCCTTAGCCTTCAGTGGCTTTCCATCTGAAACACAGCATCCTTGATCAGCAAAATGGTTGCCACTCACAGCAAAACCTTTCAAATGCAGAAGGGAAACAATCAAAGAAAAGATCAACTGATGAAAGGGCTCCAGCATTGTAAGAGAAAAGGATCTCACCAGTCACATGAGGAAAATTATGTCAGGAAAGCCAAAAGCACAGAAAACAGACTCCAAAGAAGCAGATCTGGGAAAACAGTGACTAGGAAAGCATGTGCAGAAGACTCCCATGTCCATACAGAAGAATAGTCAGGAAATCAAGGAAATTATTCTACAAAATGAACATGTTCCTGTATGCTTCAGCTATCTACAAAGGTAAGCTTTAAATCCAGAGTATTTGGAAGGCTGGAGATGGGATGGGGATGTCCTGAATCTGTTGAAGTGTTACAGTTTCCAAAATCTTAAGGCTTTGAGACATAAGAAAATGTGTTGGAGAAGACAAAAAAGGCCAACAGTGCAGCCCACTTTGAGACCCCACATGCATAACCTAAATACTTGCAGGCCAGCAATTGTGCAGATGGGCAAATTACAGCAGGGATTTATGACAAAAGATTTAAACTCCTCAAAAGCAGAAATGTCCTAAAAACTACCACAATCTTCACACATTCGGCTGCTCAGTCAAGTTGGAACCTTCATTGCCATCATCATCACCACAGTTTCCGTAAGCCATATGGAAAAATAATAATTTTATTAGGAAACATCCCCTCTTTCACCCTGCATAACTGTTTATATACTTGTTCTTTAATCACTACAGTCCTGAGAAGTTTGACAATTCATGCTAGCTCAGGGGACCTGAAGGAAAAGAGATGTGAGATGCACTGGAGGTCTTCAGCTGGAAGAGCATTTGGGCAGTGCCAGCAGCACAGCTGCTGCCTCCAGGAAAAGACATCAGGATCCCACCTTTGACACTTGGGGCACTCAGGGCTTCTGGGATCCCAGTTCCATCCAGTAAAAAAATCAGGAGGCTTCAGTCAGTGCTTGGCTCTGTGAGCATCTCTGGCTCTAGAGTACCAGCACACGACCTGCCACATGCCTCTGGACACAGTGGCTACTTCTGTACTGTGAATTAAACTATGTGGGGATATTGTCTACCCTCAAAGGCTTTTCCAGGTCTGCACTCCTCCATTCCCTCTTTCCCTGAAAATAAAATGGTCTTGTCCATAAAGCAGCTTGGGAATAGTGTCTGATCTACATTAATTCACCAAACAAAACTGGGACAGATGCTGTATGGGCCCAAACCATGTCAGGGAGCCTGCTAACAGCACATTGAACTATTACCCTGAGCTGAAGTCTGTATCTTGCCTAATCCCTTAATACAGCCAATGTTTTGGAGTTTCTGGCACAAATCAAATCGTTCAGAGTGATAGAGTCCAGTCTGTAGGCTTAGCATTCTATCAGTGTGTCCAGCAGACCTGGATACACTATACCCAAGGCAATTCTCTCTCTCTCTCTCTCTCTCTCTCTCTCTCTCTCTCTCTCTCTTATTTTGGGTAATCTAAAGCTGGATTGGTTGGATTTTTCTAAATTGTGCCAAGTCAATGCCTTGTGGAATGCTTTATTTTGGTTGAATGTTGCCCTTTAGACTTCTGCCAAGTTTCCTTATTTTCTAAAGTTTGCCAGGAAAAGCGTGTTATTTGACCTCCTGAGAAGATGTGTGTAGTGCCTTCTCCTGTGTGCTGTCTCAAAGTATTATAAGAACTGAAGGCCCTTTTAATAAATCCAGAGGGCAGATATTTTTGGTGCCTTGTATATTTTTAAAGAAAACCCCCTTCAATGAGCTTGTAGTTTGAAACCTGGGGTCTTACAAGAGTACACAGAGTGAGCTCAGGCCCTTGGTGTTGTAGCTCCATTTCTGCAGCCCTTCACTGGTTGAGAGCTGGTTGAGAGAAGGCCAGGCTGAAACAGCTTTCACTGCTCCATTACCACAAATGCTTTTCATTACTTAAAACCTCTGGACTACTTAGTAAATTGGCAGAAAAAAAGACAGAAAGACACACAAAAATAATAATCAAGCCTAACCTTTGATCTTGATTGATCTGATAAAGCCCTGGCGTAAGGCCTTCCAAAGCAACTCAGTATAGCACTCTGGAAGGATTATGCTGAACAAGTGATAAAAGCACATGCTTTATGTTCGTTGGCACTTCACAGACACTGACCCACTCTTGTGCTGATTTCAAGCCAAAAGCATTGACTTTTGGCTCCCAGATGAATTCCACTGGTCATTTTCCTATCTCTTATCATGCAATTATAAATCCACTTACATTATATATGGTGTGGTATCCTTCTCTCTCCAATCTTCAGACAATCCACCAGATTATGCTGGAGCTTTACAACTAGAAAACATGTGGAAGCAGGACTTCCTACTTATTGAGTCAAAACTATTCCACTGAGAGCCAGTGTGCAAGTGCCATGTGCCAGTCCTCCTGGGCATTTCTCAGCAGGAGCAAACAGACCCACTATAAAAACAAGTTCTTTGCAGTCTGGACAAGATTGCTGTCCATAATTCAGTCTTTGGCTTTATCCAAGTCTCCTATATTTGGCTTCTGACCATGCAGCACAGTAGTATGCACCTGCCACAGGACTTGATTCTGCTGTACACCAACTCCTGCATCCACCATCAAACCTTCAGCATACCCTGCACTGCTGTCTTTAGACATAGCCTCAGTTATCTTAGGAGTTTTGTGATTATTTTTTTAATCACTGAGTTTGTCCTCTGTGTAGAGAGATTTTCAGTCGATCCTCTCTCAATCACTTTATAGAAATAATGGTATCACACCTGTGACTGCACAGTTTAGAGCCACTGCCCTTTTGGAAGCATGCTTGTCTTCTTTGTCTCTCTATGGCCAAATATGGCCAAGCACTGCCACTCTTTCCTGCTGTCCCAACAAGAGATATCAGACAAAGTTTGACTTCTCTTGACTGTATGGAGTTCTGAACAGTGCAGGTCATGGTGTTAATCTTCCTAACAAAATCTATCCAATCTATCCCAGCAGAGAAATGTGTATTAACATCTCTTTCAGAAGAGAAAGGAAGTTCACAGAATGTTTCAAAGTCCTGGTTTTGGCTGGGATAGAGTTAATTTTCTTCCTAGTAGCTAGTATAGTGTTGTGTTTTGGATTTAGCATAAGAATAATGCTGATAGCACACTGGTATTTTAGTTTTTGCCAAGTAGTGCTTATACAAAGTCAACAGCTTTTCAGCTTCTCCTGGTCAGCCAGAATAGCTGACCCGAACTGGGCAAAGGGATATTCCAGACTGTGTGGCATCATGCTGAACAATAAAGCTGTAACTGGCCAGGAGCAGGGGAGTCATTGCTCAGGGACAGGCTGAGCATCAATCAGTAGGTGGTGAGCAACTGCACTGTACATCACTTGGAAGCTTTGGGTGGAGTTTTTGGGGAGTGGATTATTTCTCTCTTTTTAGCTCCCTTTTCATTACAGTTATGTCATTGTTATTGTTAGCATGTTTTATTTTATTTCAATTATGAAACTCCTCTTTTATCAACCCATGAGTTTTGCCTTCTTTCTGATTCTCCTCCACTTCCCACCAGGGAGAGAGAGGGTCTGAGCAAGCAGCTGTGTGGTACCAAGTTGCTGGCTGGTGTTGAGCCATGACACACTTTTTTTGGTGTCTGATATGGGGCAACGAAGGGCTGAGATAATGACAAACCTGATTAGAATGTGTTTGAAGAAATTTGTTGTAAATATTCACTATTAGTAGTTGCTGGTCATAATGTTGATTTATTTGCTCTCAGAGCTGTTGTACTTGTTTTCGGAGTCATATCATGTTGTACTTTAATGCTGGCTTATGATATGACAGAATTGCTGTCATAAAACTACTCTGGTATTTGTACTCTGCATTGATATCATCTCTGTACTTTGTGAGCCATCTATTGGAAACTATTAATAATTAGACTTTTTACCTTTTCTCCTTGGAAACTCAATCTGTGGGGGAAACACCTCCTTTTGTCTTCCCCTTCTCCTCCAGGATAGTTACTACAGCTCTTGCAAATTTTGAGTATCCTTGGGATGTTCAAGTCAGTGTGGGTTTATTGATGTGTCTTCTGATTGTGTTCCAGGTCTTGTTAAACGGTTTAAGAAAACCATCCAGAGATTTGGCTGAGGTTGGACAGCTTTGAGTGGCAGGGTGTGTGTGACAGTATGGGCAAGTACCTAAGACAGTGTTTGGAACTTCCCCCCTGAAGAAATGCAGGATCCAGAAAAAAACAGTAAAATATTTGGAAAAAGGATGCCTCAGCCTGCCAATTCCAGAGAGACACAAATCTCCTCCAACCCTGGTAACAGGTCCTGCAGCTGAACTAGAGGACCAGCCTCTGCCAGGATCAGTGGCACCTTTGCACAGGAGAAAATGGACAAGAAGGAGGTTGTTTAGTAAAGGAGGACAAGGCAGGGCCATCATGAGAACAGAAGGAAGAGGCAGAACAAGAGGAAACCACCCACTCCCTATCCCTGACTCTGGGGTAACGAGGCTAGTAGCCTGGAATTATAGGGTAGGGATACCAAGCAGCTGGGATCACCTTCTAGGGAAGGGAGCATTGACAAGGCAACTGGAAAAGGGCTGCAAGTCCTCAGCCTCCAGAGGTAACTCCTGTGAAGCACAAAGGAAAGGCATCCCTTCAAGGAAAGTATTTTATGTCACCCAGGCAAGTGGGCTACCACAGAGAGAGGTATCAGTACCTGAGGGGAATTAGCTGTGCTAAAGTCAATTTATTATGACACAAACAATGCACAGTCCCCCACAGATCCTATCACACCTTGGCTGAATGCTGCCGTACTGGACATGCTGGAACTGTAATACGAATGGGAGTCAAAGGCCACCAGGTGGTTTGCCACAACTGATATTGCCAGTGCATTTCTCTCAATCCCTTCGACAGACCACAATTTACTTTCACTTGGATGTCCAGTACACCTGGAACTGACTGCCCCAGGTGTGGAAACACAGCCCTCCCATCTGCCACGGACTGATCCAGACTGCACTGAACAGGGTGAAGCTCTGGAACACCTGCAATACATTCATGATATCTGTGGGGAAATCCAGCAGTAGAAGTTTTTGAGAAAGGGAAGGAAAATCAGAGCTATTATTTGTTATTAAACTGTTCTTGTCTCAGCTCATGGGTTTTATCTTCCTTCCCATTCTCCTCCCCATCCTAGCAAGGTGGGTGGGCAGTATTAGCAAATGGCTGTTTGATACTTACTGACTGGGGTGAAGCCACGACACAGCGGGAGAAGAAAGCCTCGGGAGGGAAAGGTAAGATCTGATGTGATTATAGGGCTATGGGGCTCGAAAACTTTGGGCTATTTCCACATTACATAAAATCATAACTAAAGCTTCCTCGTGGAAGCTTGTAGGAGCAGTTGTTCTGTCTTCCTTCTCATGCTACATTAACTCTGGTCAATATAAGAGAAAACGCTGCTGCCCTCAAGACCCACACCTAAAACTTCCCCAACCACTTTTCCTCAGCCACAGTATTCTCAAACTGACCAGAAAAGGGACTAACCTAACTCCAAGGGTCACAAATGAAAGCCAGATTGACAGCTGTCATGAAAATAAAAAGATATAGAAATCTATGAAAATTATCATCTCAAAGAGTAAATGGTCCTCACAAATCATCTGTAGCCATCACGTATCTTCTGTGCTATTTTCTACTAGATCAGGCCCTGCTGACTGCACTGAAAGGCTTCTTCCTTTTCAGTCTTTGTCAACATTTTACTGAGCGACAATATGGTCACTTCTGTCAGTACCCCAGGTGCAGCACTGCAAACTTTATGGTTACATTTTATGCTGCAATTAACAGAGAGCAAACAGACACATGGATAATTCATTGCCAAGTTCTACAAGGTTAAGTTTCAGTTACAGGCTATACTCTTGCTTATTATCTCATGTAGGACAACAACAAATAGTTGCATGCAATAAAAAAGAGCGGTTAACGTTTATATCCTCTTTTAAACCAAATTTTGATCTTGGGCTCCTTGCAAACATTAAGCCACCTTACAGATAAGGGTAACACTCCTGCTCTGTTCTGAAAAACAAACCTTTTCTGCTCTTACCTCATTCCTGACCACTCCCTAAAACCAAGGGCAGGATGCTCCCCAGACTCAGGTGACATGGCAGGTCGAGTAAGGACACCTGCTGATTTCAGTCTAGATTCCCCAGGTAAGATGCAGCTGCATTTATTTCTACGCACTTAACTACATCAGTAACCTACTTCAAATTTCTAAAGGATTTCAAAGATGCTGAAGAGTTTTGAAGTCAGTGCTGTTGTATCTTTTTTCATACTGTATGGAAGCTAGTTAGGAGCATCTACAATTACACTCCCATTAAAGGACAGAGTGTATCATACATGAAGGTTAAAGTAGGTTGGGACAAGCAAGGAACAGTCTTTTCACTGGATACATAACCCACGAATTTATTACTTTGTAACTAAAGACTGATATGACATAATGCTTAATTCAACTCAGAAATTATCTTTGAAATCTTTCAGATGCACCAATGTTACACAGCATCTAGCAGAATTATTCAAATTATTTCCTTTTGAGACTCCCAGCACCAAGGGAATAAATTACTTTATTAGCCAGAAGCTGAAAGCCAGGTTTTAAGAAAGAACTGACAGGGAAACTCCATAAACGGGCTTGACTAGAGGCAATTCGTTAAAAATTCTGCATTCCTAACAAATGTAAACATCACACATTCTCCCTATTCAGCAAAATCAGCATCAGTAAAAGTCTCATTTTCTGTGGACCCACAAATCACATCCTTCAAACCAAGAGGATGGAATTCAGTTTGTTCCACAACAGCTCAGTAAGCTGTCTACCAGAGTGTGACCAGAAGTATCAACAAAAAACTGCAAAGGGAAATGGGTTTTCAATTGCTTTTACAAGTTGACCATTGCTTGAGAACCTTTTATTTGAAATCCTAAGAAACATTACTACTTAAAACAAGCCTAAAGTAACAATCATACAGGGCAGCATTAGAAGTGCTGTAACCCTTGACAGCTTGTCTCTTTTTAATAGCAGAATAGGTAAACCAGTATCCCACTAAAATAAGCACTGCAGAAAGAACATTTACCAAACATGAGGGGTTTTTAATAAAACAAAAAAAATTAAGGACTGCACTTCCATGGTCTGTGCTGTACTACCTAAGTGTGGGAAAAAAAAAAACCATCAAGATAACTACCCTACTACAATGAAGAAGAGGTTTGAGTCACCTTTTCTGATACTGGTTCTGTAGTCTGCATGTGTTAACTTCAGCTAAAGTAAGGGGTTTGAAAGTTATTGGAAGCTATGTCACAAACCACTTTGCCTCACTCTCAAACATGAAGACTACTCTTTCATCTGGCATCTTCATAAATCACCTATGCAATAGGTGCTCCAACCATCTTTTGATATGATTTGGCACAGATGGAAAGCCAACCTGATGTGAAGAGCCTTATCACTGGTTCAGTGGGCTGACAGCATCTCTGCAATGTACATGTAGCAGTTTTGGAACACGGGCCTCATTTCATTAAAGGCAAAAAGGGTAATATAAAAAGCCTTTCCCAGTACTGAAGTGGTATTATTGATAGAAATAGTCATTATGGGACAAACATGTGTACCTGAGTCAAGGGGATGACAAAAAACACAGGGATGTAGTTATTCTACATCCACAACAGGCAACTCATCCACATTTGCCTGCCTTTAGATCAAAATTACAAACAGATTTTTTTTTTTTTTTTTTTAAGTCAGCTTGTACTGAAAGTATCTCTGTGAAAGCACCTGAAATACCCCGAGGTAGTAACAAAACAAAACAGACCAGTATTGTTTTTCTTTAAACTGTTAAACTTTATTATAAATTAAAATTTCTTTACAAAAAATTGCACATAATTGACCACTCTTAGGTTCTGATGCACTGGCATTTGCAATAGTTTCTTTAATCTTCAAGTTTAATAGTCTCTGCCATGAGTCCAATGCAGAAAAGGGCAGTAAGCAACCCTCTTAGAGCCTTCAAGTGCAAGAAGCATACTTGTGGCCACGGCAGTTACACTTTCCTTAAGAGCGGCTGCTTTTGTTTTAAATCCTGTAATGAAAAAGTCTCAAAAAAGGTTTAAAAAAGGAAAAACCCAAAATGGACTATTTGCTTTTTACTGTAAACACAGCCCAGTAAATTAATCTGAAACACAGATCTCTCAGGCATCAGCGAGAGTGTCAAGTGAATCAGGAACAGCAAAACAAAGAAAACAGTAAATAAAAAGAAAACATAAAAAAATAAAGTCTGTCATTTTGATTAACTATACTTACGTAGATGATGTTATGAGAATCTGGCAGGGCCCAGAAGCAAGGCCAGACAGGGAGTTCATGTTTCCAGAGGAAGGTCATGTTAATTGTTTCCAGGTTCAAGGAAAGCAGACTGGAGACTTGATATGCTCAGCAATACTCATCTGCCTTACACAGATCTTAGGGCATGAATCAGCCTGAAGAACCATTCAACTGATTTTGGCATTTTATAGGACTTATGGCTGACCATACTGAGCGTTCAGTGATTCTTGTTTTCTGTTCTGTAAGTGTTTAAATTTAAAAGCTCATCTAGGCTGACTCCAACCTCTTGGCACTTGGTAACTAGTTTTCTCAGGTTATCAGTTTTACCTCCTCCTGATGCTTCAAACAAGAGTTGCTGAAAGAGAGGGGGAAGCAGATATAAGATTTAGCCAGAGCCTGAGCATCACCACATCTATGGATATGGGATATGCAAAAAATTTACATGAAACCTCAAACTGAATCATAAGGAGAAAACATTACATCTTTCCACAGTGTTGCACATAGAGGTAACTTCTGAAGGGCTCTCTGATATAAATGATGGACCTGTAAAACAAAGGCAAGTATTACAAGTCAGCACAATTTCATGCATTCAAAATGAATGATTCAAAGCACAAAAATATCTTGCAATAATTTTTAAAGTGGTTTTGAAGTCAAGCATTAAATTGCTACTAAAAGCAAAGGCAAGTTTATGTCTGACCTTAATTCTGACCCTTGTATGAACATGGTTAGTTACATGAGGACATTCTATTTTTCTTCACAAGATTCTTGCCTCATTCATTGCACAGGATGGAACACATTCAGGGCATGAAGCAGCTTACTGAATATTTCTCTTTCACCACTCAATATGTAGTCTCAAGGTCTTGCTTATTGCATATCATCCCAATCCTGTAATGAAAATAACTGTTTCATGGGCTTTTTTCTTTCAGCCTCTATGTGTACTTGAACAACCAGTCTGAGTTTTTGCAACTCTTAAAAAAAAAATGGTTTCACCATTTTATGGTTCAAAATAGAGGACCAAAATATTTAATGCTAGTACTTACTCAAGTCTCCAACTACTGGTATCTAAAGTACCAGCTTCAATTTAGAGTCATTATGGGAGGTGTTGGCATTTTAAATACTTGTACCCATTTTTATATTCTTTTAACAAACCTTTATGGCGACCTCTGAAGAGAATAAATGGAACAGGAAATTCAGAATCTGAATCACAATTCAATTCTAAACCAGTACCCTACTTGTTTACTAGAAAATCCAGTTATCTGAAACAATCACTGATTTGTGTAAACAGTTCTTTGTGCTCGCTACATCCCAAACTAAGACCACCACAAAAACCCAACTGCACTATGTGTGCCCTCTTAAGTGATTTTAACACATACCATACAGCTACTGAGGTGGTTGCAGAAGAAAACCACAAGATTTCTTCTGGGTGTAATCCAGATACAATGTTTCACATATGCCCTCATTTTGATTGGTTCATATTTTGTTTAAGGGCCCTCTTTCTTGATGCATTTGAAATATGTTTTTCTAACCAAACAAATCAGGGATCTTTTCGGTCACCAGCCTTCCTACAGGCAGTACCTTAAGACGTAGTCCATCTAATACAATGACTGAAGCAGGGATCTGTGACAAATTACAGATTACACCAAACCATCAACAGAGACAGAATTAAGGTTGAGTAGGCAACCATGCCTTTGGTATCTCCTGACTTTGAATTATTTGATCTTACAAACTAAGTAACTCTGCTTAGGGGATGTTCTTTTTAAGCACTCTAGGAGACAGTAAAAAAGGAAAGAAAATATTTAATATTCAAGTCTAACAATAGCCATGCTACCCTTTATAGATCAGTTATGCTTTAACATTGATTCAAAAGAGAGACTAGTGACAAAAGAAAAAATGATGCTCAGAAGTCATTAAAAGAATGACACTCAAGATACAGCAGAGAAGTAGCTCAGAAACACCACAAGCAAGTGGTGAGTCACAAATCTAGGTCCTCTTGAGAACCCCTACCCCCAAATATACAGCATCTTCCACAGACAGAAGAGTATGTTGAAGGTGACAGCAAGAATACCAGGAAGGTAACTGTTTGAACTGTGATTCAGTTCCTGTGCCAAAAACCTCTTGTATTTGTATATAGCAATTTTCCCCTCCCCCTAAGTACCAATAAGTAAACTTGTTATATTTGGAGAAAAAGAACTGTCATCTTTTGTGTGGTCAGGAACTAGTCAAACTCTCTACACACACTGCCTTGGCAGACCCACCCTTCCAACTACTTCACAGAACCAAAGAATGGTTTGGGTTGGAAAGGACCTTACAGATCACCTAGTTACAAACCCCCTGGCACAGGCAAGAAACACTTTCCACTAGACCAGGTTGCTTAAAGGCCCATCCAGTCTGGCCTTGAACACTTCCAAGGACAGGATATCTGCAACTTCCTTGGGCAACCTCTTCATGTCTCACCACCCTCACAAGTAAAGTCATTTTTCCTAATATCCAATCTAAACCTCCTGTCAGCCTGAAGCCATTCCCCTTCCTGTCCTACTACTACATGCCCTTGTAATAAATTCATCTTCAGCTTTCTTATCTACTTGTAAATATAGTCATCAGTATCCTCCAGCAAAACAAGTCTTCTTTCCCTCTAATGTATTTTTAAGTTCTAGCAATCTCCTCCAAGTTAAAAAAAAAGCAAAATCAAATGGGAGAAGAATACAGTCCTCATATAATCTATTCTACCTTCACTGTCAAAGACATTTCTCATACTTGAGCTAAATGTTTTGGTGTTTAGAAACAAGAGTATTTCAACTACTTTGAAATCTTGGATTTAAAAGATGACAATTGCTTTGGATAAAGCCAAGATATGAGAGGTTTTACAGAATTTCATAATTAATCATTTTAGTACACTGTGTTGACTTACTTCTCTTTGTCCCATTAGAAAGCATTCGGCAGCAATGGCTCTGAGGAAAAGAAATATATACAAACATTTATTCTTCAATTATTGTAATTGCCATTAGTGGCAGAATACTGACTGTGGAATGGAATTACTAATTCCTCGAGAAGAAACTGACTAAATTCCAATGAGGTTAATCTACAGTGAAAAGATAAAAATAGCCATTTTTTAAAAACAACCTTACATGAGCAAGACATTTCAGTTGTTCCCCATTATGAACAAACACTGAAGAAAAACATCAGTTCAGCATCACTGGATAATGGAGAATACTGCTATTGTGATATATAAAGGGGAGGGGTAGAGAGGGGGAGACAGAAGTCAATAGTTGAATTTAAAAAGGCAACTTGTAAATACATCATTCATATTTATCTGCATAATATCCATTCACGTAAGTTTCTCCAAGAGGGAGATTCCATTTCTCATTTTAAAGTGACAGTACCTCTGACTGCTGTAACAGTTACTCTCTAAACAATAAGCTAATGAAAGAGAGGCTTCCAGTATAAGCCCAATTGGAAGGACATTTTAGATTTACCTTTGTGATGTAAAAGATATAAACAAAAGCAATATCTATGAAAACAGATGTATGACTGTTGCATTACATTTTCCAGATGGCCAGGCATGTTGGGATATTATATGTAAACATCTTGGCTTGTAGTTTCAGAATTTGAACATTGCTCTCCTCCCAGTATCGAAGAAGCAGTCTGTAAAAGGTATTCATGAGAGAGGAACACTGCTCTAATCACTTGGACCAGAAAAGCTATCCAAAGATACAAACACATTACACAGAATACATTATACCTTATCTGAGCCAAGAACTGCAAGTAGGAAAAAACCCAAGTCACCATATACAACGCTGACTGATCATGCTCTCAGAAGAAAACAAAATAAAAATGTTCAGATACACTTTCAGAAGTGTGAAATCAGAGAGAAAACCATGATCTTGGCCTGTTAGAAGATTACAAGTGGATTACACATCCACTTCTGGCATGCACAGGGTAACTGCACATTTGAAAGGAGGCAAAGTAGTTTTATAGTCACATGGCTAGAGATACTGTTCAGTCAGTTCTGCTCACCCATTTCATGCAGTATCAACATTGTTTAAGGGAGCTGCAAGTTACATCTAGACAGAATCGCAACTTGGTTTAAAATGAAATCATTCAACTTCGTGTGCCAAATGCAGGTGTGTCACACTCTCCCCGTGCCCACAATCACACACACTCATTTCAAGTCTTGCTTTGAGTTCTTTGGGCTCATTGTTGATGACGAACAATGTTTCAGGACTTTTCAAATTTACTCAGTCAAATACTCGTGCATTCACTGTACCTGAATACAGTAAAACATGGACTCTCTAATCCTGAAAGAGCATATTTTGAAATACTGTTCAAAGTAAGAATCAGTGCAACCCTTACATTAACTGGTTATGTTTCCTGTAAGATTTTATTTTTTTAAATTATGGTTTATCTTTGCTGAATAAATATTAAGTTAAGTGCTTAAGGTAGCACTGTTATGGACCCGTATATCCATTTTTATTTCTTCTATGCTGCAACTATACTTGTAATAGATCATCAAGTAACATGATTTTATTTTACATCTGACGTTTCTCTACACACTTGAAATTTTGACAACTTTTACTCATCATGTACAATGCAGAGTTAATTCCTGTATAATTATAACCTGTCTGTAGATAGAACAGAACTTTGTCAAATACAAGACTGATACAAAGTCAAAAGGCACACAATATGCCTCAAGCAACATACAATAAGAGGAAGAGTTTTACTTCTGTAGTAGAAAGCAAATCATGCATGTCTTGCACAAAAACCAGTAGTTATTAGTCTGCTGATCTTGATTACAAGTATTTTTACGTACCTCAGTGCGAGTCCAGGATTAGTAGGCATGGTAGAACAAAACCGTTCCAAGGTTTTGGAATGCTGAGATTTTGGAATGCAGCTCAAATAAAAAAGAATTACCTGTAGAATTTGAATTATAAACATTAATCCACTTTAAAGCTCTTACTTTGCTAAGAATAATGGAATGACAAACTACGAACACTATGACTAAAGTGAGTTGCCACCTTCAAACCCTATCCCTTCAAGGGTAAGGAAATCAATTTGTGTAATAAAGAGTTAGTGTGAAATTCCTAGCACCACCTATTTTAGTCCTGCTAGCCTGCATTTAGTGAGTACAGAGAAATACACTGCATGTTAGCAAAATGGGATCCAGGATTTCAATAAGCTTTATTCTGTCTGTATAATTGCTCAACCTGCTTTTACTCTGAACTTTATTCCTTCTTTCTCAACCACTGCAATTTCTGTGATTAAAAACTGAAAGCTTAAATACTGTTTCCATCTGCCAGTACTACAGCTCTGTAAATGCCTCTTGCTCAACCATATCTTCCCTCCCTTATACATTTTCTCTAAAAAAAGAAGAATCATTTGTCATTAACAGCTGTATTCACAGTATTAAAGCATGCCATAAAGTTTCTCTTTGCCTTACATACCCTTTAGTCAAAAGGTTACTGCTAGATACTCTCTGCTCAGAACACTACTGCTCTCAGACACTTGTTTCTTTTCCTAGTAATTCCTAGCCCTTACAGCTCTCTCTACTGTTCATGTACTATCAGTGCTGTATTTGAACAAGTAAATTACAGGTACCTGCTAACAGGTCATCAGCCTCTCTGTTTAATTAAAACTGTCCACAGGTGCATTTTTACCTTATTATGAAACTCATAATTGGTCCAATAATCAGCTGTACTAAACGGAATTGGGTATCTTGTGGGGACTGTCACCAGACATCTGTTCACTAGATCAGTAAAAAGCTTGAATTCTTGAACCTTGTTGTTGGATCCAACAACTTTGCTATTGATAAAAACAAGGTAGCTGGAAGAAAAAACAAAAGAAAAAAGATGGTTCTAGTCGCCTTCACTTAATAGTTAGTATTAATTTACTTTCTTCTCTTACAAACTTACTCCAACCAAATGTTCTGAACAGTTTCCTGCTGCATCACTGCCCCCAGAGCTGCTTCATAAGCATCCAGTGCTTCACCAACACTTGCATGAATAGACTGGCACAAACTGTTTATATAAAAAGATAAAGTGGTGGCATGTCACAAACAATACATGTTATTACACATAAGACACAATTAAGGACTTCCCATCCTCAGATGCAAGAAAAAAAAAGTGTTTTCAGTTTAGCAGTATCATAGACTAATTTATCAGTCAATTAATTAAAATGGGTAAGCCTCAAAAGCAGGTAACAAGGAATGATAAAGCAACCACAGAGTTTAAAATGCAACCCTTAAAAAACAAATTAAATGTTATGACTTATCTTCTATTCCTGTGAACTACCCTTTTATTAATCCTTCTAATATGAATGCTCTGACTGCCACAGGATAGAGCCATGTCTTGAGTTTCCTTTCCATCTGAGCTCCAGAACAATAGATTTCAAAATCAGATTAAAACCACTTGAGAAATAGTATCAGACTGTGGAAACAAAATCACTGTTCTAAAACAAATATTACCAGGATCTGCCATAGAAACATACTGATCATGTCAGAGGAAAAAAACCGGACAAACAAAACAAAACACAAAACAAACAAACAAACAAAAACAAAACAAAAAAAAAAAAGAAACCATCACCTTATTTTTTGTTCAACAGCTTCTCAAAGAAACAGGTAGACCAACACACAGGATCTCACCCACGGTGAACAATCCTTATTTCAAAGTGTAAAATAACAGTGGAAAAAAGGTAAAACTTTCATTAAGTCACGAGGTGAAAAGAACCCTAAAAACTAACAACCTCATGAAGGAGACTACAGAAATACAAAGACAAAGTTGATGTTGCTACCTTGCTACAGAACCCTAGGGTAACAGAGTGCCTGATTCTACTCTTGCTTTCCCCAAGAACCACAAACTAAATCACCAATTTGCTACTCTTTCTAAAAGAGTGTATATTTTTGTGGACACATACACGTGTGTACACACACTATGATCTTTCCAAGTAAAGCATTGTTACATGAGCTTTAAGGCTTTGCTGATTTCAATCTCTTTTCAGTTCGTAAAAGCGAACTTTTATGCCTTTTGTTCTCCATACCTGAAGAAAGGAAACACATATGAGGCACAGGTACCTAAACACTTACTGTAGGAAAACTCAGAGAAACACACAATTATTACTCTGAAAGTAATTCAGGCACTTAATACAAGAGCACTAATCTCCTCTCTTAGAAGCAGGTGCTAAAATACAGGAACATCAGATCTTAAGTCAAGGTCCCTTACAACTAAACAGTGACTTCAAGTGTCTTAGTAACAATGCTTCTGCTGTGTAAGTGCCAAACAGAAAACTGAGCTTGTGGGGGGGGGAAAAATTTAAAAATAAATAAGTATTTCAGTTGTTATCAATGGACAATACAAAAAATTAAGGTGACCTTTATATAAGGTTTAGATTAAAGAAACCATACATTTTACCTGTACACTGTCCACCAACTGAAAACTATAAGCAACAGTGTTGAAGAAGTTCTGAGGGGTCCTCACTCAGTATGTAAAGCAGCATTATCATCCTTACCCCTTTACATATGTGAAAAGCCCAACAGCTACTTCTAAAGACTGACAAACCCAGACTATGAAGTGGAAAATTTCTTAAATAGCCTAAGCCAACACCTCAGTAATCACAGTTATGTAACTCATATAAGTTATTGATGGCTTACACTTCAGTGTTTGGCAATCCTGTATATTGCTGCTTTCAAAAGCAATGGTGGAAGAAACAAAAAAAGAGGACTGTACACATGACAAAGATGTGTTCCTTTCCAACCTCTTGCAGAGGAACAGTTCACTCAGATGAGAAGGAGCTTCTCTCCATGAGCTGAAAAAGTGGGCCAAGCAAAGTGGGAAGACTGGGACTAAATAGAATGGGGAAACTATTGTAAAATATACCGGAGACAACTGAAAGTCAGGAGAAAGAATAACACTACTAGCAGTAGCCACCTAAAACAACAGTAAAACAAAAAAATCATTTTGAGACAAACACACCTATTACTGTTCCCATAGGTCAGAATTTCTGAAAGATTTCTAAAGTGTAGAATTTAAGCTGAAATGCACTTCAGTTTCATAGAATTATCTGCATTGTGAAGCAGGCTGGTAGGTTCGCTAAGGACTGGCTAATCGCTTACTGGCAGAACCAAAGTCATATACCCTTAGGCAAGTAACAAATACTCTGCTTTTGAAATGCAATTTACTCAGACCCAAGAGCCCTTTCTCAGAAATTCTTTACAAAAATCTCACCAGTAGATCTGCCACAGATATGGGATCTGCTGGTTAACAACATCATCCATAATATGTTCTTTGTAGAGAGGTGATGTAAATTCAATTGGCATTGGAAAATTCAAGAGATATCTACAAGAGAAAAAAGTAGCAGTAAATGAGAATATCCTCCCACATGGAAGAATGTACATGTATTATTCAGTTCAAAAGTCCAGTTCATGAAAAATAATAAAAAATATGCACTTCTCCCAGATTTAGTTTATTTCTATTCAGATACAATTTATACAGAAAGCATTACACAGAAATACAGAAACAGTTAATACAGGAGGCATTGATTCCCTCATTATGTACAGAGTTAAAATGTTACCTTGTAACTCAAGACTTTCCCCTCCCCACACAAAATACATTAAGACAGAATCATCTACATACAATCAGCTAGACTGCATTACTAGTACTAAATTTCACATAAACAAATGTAAGCAGGCATAGAATCTGACACCTAACTTAGAGATAAAAACATTACAAAACCTCATCTGCATAAGCTTTAGCACAGAAGGTTTTTGCTTTGAAGGCCTTCAGAGGCATCTATTTTGACCGTAACTTGCATATTTCAAAACTTCAGTAACTCTATCAATTAGGTGCTAAAATTCAAGTGGAAAATCATCAGGCTATATATGAAACCTGAGTCTTTTTATCAATAATAATCTGATTAATAGCATGCTAAACCTCTGAACTGAGCTCTTTTGCAAGTACCTGGAGTATTTTAGATATGAAATTTTAGGTTCCTAGCTTGGGGGGGGGTGGGTAGGGAGGAGGAGGAAACCAAAACAAACTTTCTTATAAATATATATATAATTGATTTTCATTGCTCAAATTCAGACATTCAACTTTCTTGCTATTTTATCTTCAGATACTCATGGTTTTACAAATTAGTGCTAATGCAAAAACAAGTATAAGCCTTACGAATTATCAAATCATCATGCACTGAAGTTTTGGCAAAACATGCCAAGCTAAAAGACAAAAGAGTTTAAAAGTTCTAGACTATCTTCTTATTCAAGAAAATGCCAATATTGCTAAATTTAAATTAAAAAAATATTCTAAACATACCTTAAGAGATCCATGGGACCATGCTGTTGGCATGTATTCTCAAAGAAAGCTGCCACAAAATCTTGCAACAGTGGAAGAATACTGCTTGATCTTTCCTGTTTTGTTGGGTATTTTAAAATTAAAAAAATTAAAATCAGACATCAACCTGAAAATGGTAAGAACAACTTAACCAAAATAAATAACAAGTGCTGTGTCTATATCTGCAATGCTCCATTGTTTTCATTCTCTCAAGAACTAAGCCTGAGTCAGTCAGCAGAAAAAAGCAGAAAAAATATTACAGGGTCTACTTTTGCTTTCTGTTATTCTTACTTAAGGATATTAATGCTGAATTAGAACAACCCAAACTATAAATTTATGCTTTTATGTAATTTCTATTATTATCTCCTATCATGTCACTTATCTTGCCAATTGTACTTATCCCATCTATCTAAAGGACTACTAGATAGTACAAAAATACCATTAAGATTAATCAATTTGATGATTATTTCAAACAACACACAGCACCTGAGCTTCATAAAGATAGCAGACCAACATATTAGTTTTGAAGTGGAGTATTACCTGTGAAACAAGAAATTTACACAACCGATAAAAAATTTCTGCATTCTGAGGATTCTTCTCAAAAGCTCCAATCCACACCCTATAGGCATCATCACTCTGCTCCATGTGCAAATACAAGGTGGCCAAACTCTCCAAGAGCTGACAGTTGTTAGGAGAGAGCTCCAGTAAAGATCTGCAAAGTTCTGCAGCAGACTCCCACCTTAAAGAAAAGATAAGTTTTCAAAAAAAAAAACCAGTTGAGTATTCCAGTTAAAAGTGTCTTGAAACCACTTACCTTTCAAGAAGTTTCAGCAAAGCTATCATGTTTCTGTAGAGAGGAAAGCAGACAGCTATTTTTTTGTCAGCCTCAAGGCTTTCATCAGTACATGTTTTGACCGCATCTTCAAAATAAAAGTAAAAAACACTTTAGACCTCAAGCAACATCAAAGTTATTTGAAGCCTTAACATGAAGAAAGTCTCCTTTAACATAATGAAAATACAAAGATATTACTGAGAGTGCTGCTTCTGCAAATTATTAGACAACGATAACATTTGGAAAAGCTTTCTTTACACTTCTCATGATGGTGCAAGGACAAAGATCTTTCAGTTTCATCTCATGTTTATTTTAAAAACAGGAAACATCCTACCAATGAAACACTAAAGCAGTATTACAGATAAAAGGGTATCACTATATTCAAAATCACATCCCAAAATTTTCAGTATAGCTACTGAAAGCTATTGAGACAAAAGCTAACATAGGATATTATTTTTCTTCTCAGTATAATAAAAAGTTACCTAACAATGAACACCCTATTATCACGGCTAGACTCCCTTTACTCTTGCAGCTGGGCTACTTCATTGATCCTTGAGTATTTCCACACTGCATTTCTACCTGCAGCATGTTCTCAGTGGCAACTCAGTACTGCTGCTGGCTAACAGGCTAAGTACTGACACTTATAAATGCTACATAATAGCACTTGTCTGCTACTATAAAGTCTACCTCTGGCAGAAACTTCTTCTAGTATCCTCCTTTTACATCTTAAAAAAATTATTCAGTTTATTTATGCTTTGAATTAAGATAAACACATACATTTCTCTGCCTCTTCTAAGGAAATAACATTAAGTAGCTACCTTAATCTTACCTTCAAACATAGCTAACAGTGTATCAGGATCAGTCTTCACATCTTGAACTGTTTGCCACGGTATTAAAAATGGTTCTTTGTGCACAATCCTTGAAGGGCTGACATTAGCTGGATCATAGAACTTGACTGGGAGAATACCAAATTCAATTAGATGTATGTAAGCCAGCCAAGCCAAGCAACGGTCACTTACAGTAAGATGCTCGGAGATTATCTTTTCATTTGCTGGTTTTAAAGCATTCTGTAGAGGTTAAAAGAAATACAATACATTCAAGATTTAAAAATGAGAAAGAAAACAGGAAGAGTGAGTTTGAACATTCTCAGATCTTTTCCGTAGAAAAGACAGGAACTAATTCTTTATGTCAATCATGATCTTATTTAGTTTATGTGAATGCACATCTATTCAAATTATACCCATGATTTCTCGTAACGTGTTCAGAAAAATGCAGAAGGTTATTTTGGAAAGTGACAAGAGAGACACTTTGAAAACATCCATCTCTCAACATGTGTTCTAATTGACCGCTTAATTCTTCAATTACTTCCAGTTCCATGGAAGTAATACATTAGCCCTAGGGGCAATTTATCTACAAGCTGGATTCACCTACTTGGTTTTGTGGGTTTGGGGTTGTTGGTTGGTTTGGGAGTTTTCCTTAGTAAGCTCTGGTTATGAAGCTAAGTTACAGCTACTCAAGTCAACTGAAACGACCATCACCTCTAGATATACTGTTTTGAAAAATGTTGGAAACCTTACCAAAACAAGGATGCTGTTACAAGTTTTTCTACTAGTCATATGCAAAGATAGAGTAGTCCAGTTACATTGGCACATACAAAATAAGACAAATTAGATCATGCAATTAGATAAAGTCTAAACATGAACTGCTCCTGAAACAGAACAGAATCTTGTGGCTAGTGATGTGTCAACATTTTCTGGGACAAACACAGTACAGTTAAGAGTGTACTTTCAAAGTGAATGTATTTGCAAATGAAAGTATTTGCAAACTTATGCAAAATTCAGCAGGACACACACCCTGAAATAGATGAAAACTGATGTTTCAAAACAATTTCACTTATTCACTCTTGAAAATACTTACTTTAAAAAAACTGCTTTCAAGTTTTCTAGAGAGACACACTGCTATTTACTCTGAAGTAGCAGCTACCTAGAAATTATTTTCTATTAAATATGGTTAAATAATCTCACCTCAAGACATTTTTTCAACTACACATTTCAGATTAATATTAAAAAAAAAAAAAGAAGTTTGGCTTTGTGATAATGCTTCACAGAAAGGTAAGGGAAATTAACCCACATTATTATCCCATATACACCGGATTTCTATGTCAATTTGACACAAACAACTTCTCCCTCTGTTCTTTTTGTTCACTCAGAGTTAAATTACTCAGTATATTTGGGGGAAGCCAGCACAGCACTGCACTCTCCCATTCCAACTGGAGCCAGAAGGCCTCAGACCCTGAGGAACATGTCAGCCTGCAGCAAGCAACAGGCATCACCTGCTGGTAGGAATGAAAATCTGCAACTCAAAGAAGAGCAGTTTCCACTTTCAGGAGCGGATTGTCAGCGCTCTATTTCTCACCCTCAGCCACCACTTTTTATCATCTACACAAAAGTAACAGTCACTTAAATTCTTTCTACAGACACAGTTTTAAGCTGAGATAACTCAATGACTCTAGAGCTCATGGGAACAGCAAAATCTGACTGAACAGTCTCCAGATTTGAGAATATGGCAATACTGTTAGATAACATCATACTATGTTTATTCTGAAGAACTACTGGTTTGGTAATGTCTGTAGCAATTTTGAATACCTAAAGTAATACATTACTCAATAGGGCCTTCACTACAGAAAACTGTTCTATGGCTTACCGGAAATTAAAAAAATAAAGGGAATTATTTTGAGCCCTAGTGGTCTACACTATTAGCTACACAAAGCAAAACAGGTAACAAAACTCCCAAAGGTATATCCAGATTTTACAATGGCATCATATCTCAAAAAAGAAGCCTCTATTTGCTGAAGGAATTCACCCAATGGAAGAAACAACTCTTTTAAAGTTGAAACTATCAGAGTCACAAGCATTAGAAAGGTGAAAGTATGAAACCACTTCTGGGGTGGTAACTCGGAAGTTACCTGCAGCAGAACAAGAGCATTCTGATGTCTTCCTGTAAACAGGCTTAAGTGAACCCTGTAGAGGAGAGTCTCCAGCAGCTGAAAGGACACAAGATTTGGATTTTCTCCTCTCGCTGTCACTTCCATCAGGAACTGTAGCATTCTCCCACATACATAGTCTTTTCCATCAAAGGAATTCTCCAAATTCAAAAACTAGAGAGAGATAATTCATATTAATAATAACTATCAGAATAGAAGTAAAGCTTCTAGGTTGAAGTTTTAAAAAATCACAGAAATCACAAACTTCAAATAATGTCTTTCACTGTCTTACAAACCATACTTCCCTCCCTCATACCCCATCTTTACCTTAAAACTCAAAAGTTACTTTTACTGCATAAAAGAACAGATAGCCAATTTTTACAAGCTTAAGTAACAAAAAATAAGCAACACAACACCTTGATTTTAAGTAACTTTTATTACCTTAGGAAAACTGATGATTTCTACAACTAAACTGCAAGTGGAGCTTGAATCATTTCATTTTCTGAGCAGTTTTCAAAAAGCTACAGTGCCTTTCCTTTCACACTTCCTATATCATACATACTGGTTTCCTACAGTAAAAAAATGTGCACTTTACAGAAACATTTCACATACACTTGTTTTTTACTTACTGTCCACCAGATTTGGTAAGAAGGAGCATATTCCACTGCTGTTTCACACATTTCCTGTATCTCCTCCTTGGTTCCTCTTTTTGAGAAAAGTCTGAGGTAATGACACCAAATTTCAGGATTTTCTTTGTTGTTCTCAAGGGCTCGAGCCAGAACATTTAAAGTAGAATCTAAACACTCAGACGATGAGCTGCAAAAATTAAGAATTTAGAAAAGAATTCACATCAACTGTGCTGGTGTTATGACTTACACAATACCAAACATGAACATGGATGCTTTGAATTAAGAATAGAAGTCACACACAATGAGTCATTCTTTTTTTAAAACATGTTGTCCTTTCTTATCAAAGTTTTGGTAGGTCATCCTTCAAAGGCTATTAGGTGCATTTATCATCGTGCACAGAAACAAGTGTTCTAGGAAAAGACTGCCAATTCAAATGAGAGTCCAGTTTAATTGACAATTGCTAAGATTCATCTATAAGGAAAGTTCTCAGGCTACAAGCATATAAAGGCATTTACATCACACAGGCTTAAGGACTTCAGTAAGAATTTCAAAGGTGTAGTAAAGTAAGTTATAATATTTTTGTTACATATTTAATTTACTTTCTACAGTCATTAAATATAACCCTTTAATTCAGCATGTCAGACAGGTTCTCTGACTCTAAATCATTTTTAAAAAATGAAATTTGACTTTTTGAGACAACTATGATGAGATGATACCCACAAAATACAAGATCAGTTCAAATAACTGACTATGCTGCAAAGCACACACTGAGCTTTAATTCATAGACAAACTTGCATAAAACCACAGAGTGTTTCTGAGGTGACATTTATTTTGAAAACATCTTTGGAAATTATTTTCCATAGACAGAGAGAAAAAACACAAGTCCCAAAATAAAACTAACAGAGTTAACCCTAAGTTCAAAGCTTTCCCAACCCCTTCTATTGTCACTTTCACCTATCATCACTTTCACCTACTACACCATTCAAATTTCTTCAGAGTACTGAGGAAGGGTGGGATGAGGGAGGTGGCTGTTTTAACAAAAGGATGCATTGTTTTCCATTAAGTTTTCTCCTTTCTTTTTCCAGTCAATTCCCAAGTACACTTACATTTAGAAAGTGTGCTCTTTGCACACTGCTACTTGCTGGCAGTATTTTCAGTACTGGCCTTTTCAGTTCTATCCCTTCTATTGTTCAAGCACCTACAGATACAGCTAAATTGATCTTTTGCTACCTTTTCTATAATTCACAGTTTAAACAAGGCTTGTAAAATAGCACTGCTCCTCTCCATTCCCCTTTCTCCCTGTCACAGTTGATTAAGTCAGTATCTGACTATTAAAACTGAAGTCCATCAACTGTCATGATGGATGAAGCCATCATGACGTAATTTCTGCTTTAATTATTAAAAATTTAATTATTAAAAACATGGCACCCTGCAGTATAATTTTAAGGAAGAGAAACTAGAGAAACCTAAGAAATCCAGAAGTTAAAAAAATTACAAAACGAAAAACAGAGTGCTCAACAGGGATAAAGCCCATTTCTACAGGGATAAAACCATCTATCAGAATCATTTGTGTAAGAAATCTTTCGGATTAAAGTAATTTCAAACATTATTCCAACCATTCGCTCTGTAGAGGTGAATCTGATCTGAGTTTACTGGTCCACTGCTTTACCACCAGAAGCACAACATTCCATTGTAATTTTACAACACATGAAGTTGTGCACTTCTCAAACATGAAAAATTATTTCTCCCACATTACTTTCCACCAACTTCCATTCTGAATCAGACCTTATCCAAAGATAAACGATCAATGCAATTTATTACTCATATATTACACTACATACAGCAGTAAATCTAATCTAGTCTATTTTTTAACCTGCTTATACGTAATAAATTATTTGTGTTGTTGTTAACAAAGTTCTTTAACATCAAAAAGGAAATGATCACAGCAGCATGGTTAAATCAAATGTGAATGTAGCAAATGTCTAAAATAAAATCTAAAATGTAGCAGACATACCCTTCATTTTGATTCAAGTATTTATAGGCAAGTTTAATCCAAAGCTGTACATCACAGGGGTTTTCTTGGACACTTGCTTCCAAGTTGGAAATGTCATCAGTCTCACTTGTAAAATACCGGACATCATCTGGAGTCACCACAGCATCAAGCACTGGAACTCTTTTTTTATGTTCTGTGGGATGGGCTGCAAATAATATTTAAAAAAAAGAAAAGTTTCAAAACAGAAGTGATCTGTAAGATCAGAACTCACACAAGATGTGGCATTTATGTATTTGAAGTATAGCTACCGACAAGAGAAAAACATGGTTATTTCAACATCCTTTAACAGTTAGAACTGTGCTATCTATAGAGAACTGGTTCTATTTCAAATATGAAAGAACAAAATAAAGAGCCATAAAAGGCTGACTTGATCAGGAAGCACCAACTAAAGTACTTCATTAGGCAGCACTAGGGACCAGATCCATTTGACAATGACAAACTGTTTCTAAAAATCTTTTTTTGGAGTATTTACTAACAAGTCTCAAAGCTCCTACTTGCACGAGTCACATGTGAAACACTATCATGTTACTGACACTAACAAGCTTCCAAGTCTCAAATGCTGCTTAAGAGCAGCCTTTTTTTAACTCCTGACCTCACAGCAAATACTAACTCTCTACAAATTTAAGACAATTGGACCCATGAATTTCTGATTTCAAGTCTGGGGGTGGGAGGAGGCAGATTTTTAAAAATCCTAATGATGCATGGGCAAAGCTGAAACATTCTAGGGAATTAGTTCCTTATACAAGCTCCTTCTAAAAACAGGTAATTAGAATGTCCACCTTAATTTTCAGTACCACATTACAGGAAGAAGGATCCAGTATAAATACAACCAATTTACACTAAATTTTACTCAAAAATGTATGCAAAATAAGGTTAGCATGCTGGAAGTATAGAGTCAAGAGAACTACTAAAATCGCTGGTTTTCTTCAGAACTACTTTAAAAATTAGGTACTGGAAAGAAATTGATAGGTATTTTCCTCCTCCTTCATTCATGCCACACATCCAGATTACCATATTTAATAGGTCCAATGAACTGTTCTTCTTCACTGCTGCTACTGTCTAACAGGGGTTTTTTTCTCCAGTACTTGGGTCTCCACTTCCTTTTCTCTTTCCATGTTGTATGTGGAGGTGCTGTAAACAAAGTAATAGAAATTCTTTTACCTTTCTGTATTCAAGAATAGATTTCTGCTAATAAATAGAAAGATTCTGTGAGTGTAACACAAGCGTATAAATTTCAGTACTACTGATTTAAAATCTACTGTGGTCAAGTGCATAAGTAATTTCTACAAATTGGACTCCAAAACTTTTATATTATTGCCTTGAAACAAACTCTGTTGCCTTTAACTTACCATAATCAGTATTTACACTACCGAGATAAACTAAGCAACAAAAAAAATTCTTGGTTTACAAAGTCGTCAAGGTACTTACATAATTTTAAAAAGTTTATATCTATTGTATTTTATCTACCAAGTTACTTACTGTGACTTTTACTCTCATTGATGTTGCTGGCCAGAAGAACAGCCATCTGATCCACTGACATACGGTCTCTGTTTATACCAAAAAGTTTTTCAACATATTTTTCTGAAAGAAGAATATTTGAAGCTTAAGTAAACATATAAATGAAACCATTTAAGTAACTTAGCAGCAATTTAGCACAATCTAAGCTAAATTCATAAAATATGACTGCTTCAAGAGGTATGCTAATTTAACACACTAGCACAAAGAAGTGAAAAAATAAGTAAGTTCTGTTTGGCAACTTGCCCACATGGCAAAGGCATTGTTTTGTTATGGAATTCCAGCTTCACTGAAACAGACCAGTTCAGTAGTTACAAAAAGAACTGAGGAAGGAAAGAGGGAAAGTTTCCATGTTCACTGCTCTCCAATGCCCTGAGTCCCAGCAATCATTTATTTTTTTGAGTGAAGTGTTGCTCAGATCAGTGATTTTTTCTCTTTTTGTAAAGACACCAAGGTAATTAACCACTACAAAGGACTGCACTGGACAACTGAAGAAATCTACTGTTTCATATAGCTTATATATTGCTTCACATCAAAGTCCTTGCACTTGGAGCTTTTAATGAAAGCAAATGCCTTCAGAAGTGAATCTTTGGATACAAAAGCAAACAAAAGACTCTTAAAAACCTGTGGCAGTGCTGATTTCCTCATCAGTGCTTTTTTCTGAGCAGCCAATCAGTTCTAAATTGTAAGACAGAATATCCTGAAACAGCTGCTTGCGGCTAAGAGTGCAATCTTTCATGTGCTGCCTAAAACAAACAAATAAGCAATTAATACATTTATCACAGCAACAAATTATGAAAAAAGTCTGTTTTAGTAAACGAGTGAGAAAGAAAATGATACCCACAGAAAACACTATAGAGTGCTCTGAAATTTCAGTTAAGTATGTCTGGGCCTTCTCTAAACTTCAGTCTGCATTAGGAACTTAATCCTAGTCCTCATTGTTTCACTACAGCCTTACTCTTCAAAATACATGCCTATACACTCACTTTGCAGTAACACAAAACCACAGTATTTAGAACTTTCCAGTTCAAATAAGGTAGTTGTAGGAATCAGGTATCACTTTGTATTTAAAAGGGTCAAACGATGGTTTGATGACAAGAGCTAAAAACTGATCCAGAAGAGCTAAAGTTGACTCCTATTATATTTTTCCAGTAGTTAGAAGTTTCCAAACTGAGCATGCTCCTAACCAATTCATATCCACATTTAAGTATACTACACAATACTGTGTGTGTGTGGCTAGCCGTCGCGAACGACGATGCTTTTTATGCCTGCGCGAATGGATTTATTACGTGGAGCTCAGCGTGCGCGGAACTGGCCCCACCCCCTTTAGCCCTGGGACACTCTAAGCCTTGGCCGGGGCAAGCCCGGACGAAGTTGGCAGAGCGAGACCCGCAGGACTCGAACCGGCGTCCTTCCGAGAAGGAGCACGGATCCAGGGGCGGCGGCTTTACCCACACGGCCACAGCCGCCGGCACTACACAATACTATTAAACAAGTAATTGCTTAATGCAATTTATCACCAGGCTTCAAAGAAACAAACTTAGTATCTTCCCAGAAAACTAGAATTGCTGCAATAGTATTATTTTTTTACTTACTCATGTATTTGGTATATTTTTTTCATCTCTAGTGTGCTGAAGAGTATCAACCACTACCTGAGGTTCCATAATGTGCTGAAGTTACAAAGCTATAAAGTGAGACCAGTCCCATTTAAATTACTAGGCAATCAAAAGATGAAATACTGTCTAACAGGCCATGTTATTTTTCTAAATTTACATCTAAAGAGCCTCCTCTTTCTTTACAGCTTACATGAAAGGTTTTGGTTTTTCTTTCCTTCCAGCTAAGTATCTACAATAAGGTATTAAAAACAGTCTTTCCTAGAACTTGTGCATATGATATAAATATATCCAGATCTTTGAAAGAAATGAAAACCATGCTCATTTCAGACTTAAGAGTCAGACATCTAGAAGAGAGATTGAGCTGAAATTAAGAAAAAAAGCACTCACCACTGACAGTCATCATCGTTACATGTGCCTGTTAAATCAAACCGGCAGAAACACTGTTTTGGCTCGATCATATTGCTGTATGTTATTGAACTGAGGTACAGTTTCTCCTTGGTTCGAAAATATGGACTAAACCTAAAGCAAAACAGTGCATTACTGTGATCAAGTGTACAAGGCAAGACATCAGTTCTCTAAAAAATAACCAAAATTCAACTTTTCTATATTAAATCTCATTATTTCCAAAATCATGCTATTAACCAAAAGCATCATTAACTTACAAGTTAAGAGGAAGGTAAAAACAAGCGGGAGAGGAAGGGAACAACAGAATACTTCTCAATCTAAGTAAGTTCTGCTCTAGCATTCTCTTCTCCTTTAGGTGCAGAACTTCATTCATATGAAAACAAAAAGCATAGTAAAGAGCCAGCATGGAAAGCAAACAACTGAAATTGCATTTCAGTAGTTTCTTGAAAATCCCATGCTCTAGTCAGCTTAAGACAGACATCAAATGAAAGTGTAAAGAGAACTATTAGAAAATCAGCCTGAAGAAACAGTGGGGAAAAAAAGTATCAGATTTTAAAATGTGTAAGCAAACAAAACCTAGCATGAGCTGAGCAAACTAATGCTTATTTTAAACCTTTAGCTGACATTTGACTACATCAATTTTGGGATTTCTAGCTCCTTCAGGAACTGAAGTCATAACCTACAAGAACTTAAAATAAATACTCCTGTAAAGATGGCATTCTCCATCTTCCTCTACTTGAGAGCATAGAAATAAAAAACTGAAAGCATACGGTAGGATGCAACTGCTCCTGTTTAAGTTTCAGACTTTTCTCAAACTTGATGTGTAGGAATAAAGTTCTCTTTTAGTCAAAAACAGATGTGCCAAATTGATTACACTCACAGGTGTTAATGTCAAGACAGGATGAATCACTGTGGTCATGCCTCTTTCCACTGAGCAGAAATCCAAAAATAGATGACTGAGCCAATCTCCACTCAGACAAGGTAAATCCTAGCCAAGTCCAGAGACTGCATAACTGAAATATGGTTCTTGGATTTACATTGCTTCATACTGGATATAAAAACACTGTTTTCAAATGCCTACCTATTATTTTTAATTTAGTTGTATCACACAACATGCAACACAATGCGAAAATGGCATACTGCACAAAACCAAGGGACTCAGTGCATACCAGAAAACATGACTAAAATAATTACATTCCATGAACTAGACAAAATTGTTTAAGGATAGTAAAGTTTCTCACTACAACTTGTCTTTCTGTGCATACGTGGGTTTCTAGGAAGGGCAGTGAAGAATACTTGAAAAAGAAAACAGACACAAGTCAAAGGGATGCTACAATCTTCATACCTGTAGGATTTGAATACTAGAAGAGGACTACGATATGGTCCAAATGGAAATGGTTTCACTTCAGTTTGTTTATTTTGTGATGTAAAAAAATCCACATCCACTGAAATTTCCTAGGAAACAGATAAACAGATACACAGCAGTTGCAATACCACCTAATGAAGACAAGCTTCATGTCTAGTTGTAAAACATTTACCTGACCACACAACAGATCTTCCTTAGGTACAATAGAGGCAGTACTTGTCATCAGCAGTTCTTTCAAGCTGTCAGCTTTAGCATGAAGTTTTTTCAGTTCGTCAATATTCAACCCAAGGAAAAGCTCAGGCTCCTCTGAAGCCTTTTTAGAAAGTTTGTTTATAGTTTCTTGTTTTGGAGTGTCCATATGTTTAAGATTTGGTTTAGTGAAAGAATTAGATTCTCTGAAAGATCTCCTTCGTTCTCGGTTTGAATTAGACAAAACTTCATCATCAAAGTAATTCTCCTCACTGTCCAAAGTCAATTTGTCCTGTGTAAGATCATGAAGTGATGGCTGAGGTAACGTAAATTCAGATTCCTCTTCTGCATGAGGTGTAGTATTTGATTGTTCCTTGGTTTGAAGTGCACGGGCTTCCTTCAATTTCTGGATCTTAAGAGCATATTCATACTCTAGTTGTTGAAGCCGTTTTTTCTCTAGCGCAATCAATTCTGCTGAATGCTTTTTTGGACTCGATGCAGGGGAGGTCTCCAATTTCAACATTTTGCTTGGCTGAAAAAAAAAAATTCCCTTTACTTCATTTTCTCACCTACTGATCTATTGACAGGATGTAAAAACACAGGCAAAATGTTTAATTCAGAGTTTGCAAAAACATATTTTAAACCCTCGCCAGAAGATTTCAACAAACACCACAGAAGCCACAAAAGAGTTTGTCACAATTCAACTGGCAGGTCTGCAGGTTTTGACATAAAAATTACCCTACATCATGTATGGGGCTTCATTAGAAGGTCTGACCACATTTAAAAAGTGAGCTATATAGCAACGATGTTAGGAGTGCAAACACAAAAATTTACAAAATCATTTTAGTCTTATCTTTCTATATTTTATTTTTCAAACCACTATTAGAGCTCCTCTTCAGCAACTTTTCTTGATAATTTTAACAAGATCATTGAAGTCTACAGACAGTGAAGTATTTCCTTCCTTTCTAGGCACATAGCTCCTCTTATTATTTATCTATGAATGACTTCCCCTACCATAGAAATGTAGCTTTTCAACAGCTTTCTTTCTCAAATCATTATTGCCTTTTTTGTTGAATCCTCAAAAATGCACAAAACCACAAGGAAGATGCCTTACATTGCTTTTGAAATGTTCTCTTTTCCTGAAATTCTATTTGAACTTTCTTAATCAAAATTGCTACTCTTTCAAGTACAGTTTGGTTTAAAAGCATGCTGACTTACTCCAAGATGATCCTGCTCTAGCTTTCGTTTCCCAATTTCCTTACTTGCTACTGCTTTTGCTCGAGCAAGTTCTTCGCCATATTTCAATGCCAGAGCTTTTTTGACTGTAACTCGTTGTTGAACTTTATGAATCTGAAAAAATAAAAGCAGAATACAGTAGGATGCAAATTTATATATATGCCCATGTAATAAAATCTAACTCAGTGGAATTAACGAGATATAACTACATGGGAATTAATGATTAATTCAAAGAAAGCCTACTGCCTCCAAAAATCAGGCTTCCCATTTCAAGATTTCCAGCTCTAGCAAACAGAAACATTTCAGAGTGCAAGTTACATGTTCCTGAAGCCTCTTGAGAAATGCCTTATTAGCATTCAAGATCTTCTCTGTTGCTTGCAGCTGTTCAGCCAGTTTGTTAATTTTGTTTTCAGCAATTCGAACATTCTCTCTCTTCTTGGCCTGTTGTTGCAGTAAGTTTTTCAAGACAGATTCATCCTTCATCAACAGCATTCTAGAAGTAGAAAAGGCACGTAACAAAATTTTTTCCAAAGGGAAGTTGCTCAGAGCTATCACTGCGCCTCCAAAACTCCAGTTATTTAAGAACACAGCTCTCCTCACTTATCAGACGACAATCAAAGTTTCTCCCGGTAGTCTTAACACTCATAAAACCATAAACACTGTTAGTACCTACAGCGCATTTCAGCATCCCAAGTTCTGCATGGCAGTGTAATGCAGATGAAAACATTTTGTTACAAGGACAAGGGAATGTGTCTATGTATCTTTAATACTGTTTTTAATACTATGACATCCAAAACACCCACGTTCTTGCTTTCTGTTAATTAACAATGCAGTTCCTCCTTAGGACACATACACACATTAGCAGATTACAAGCCATAATATTATAGAACAATAGTAGAGTAGATAAATACAAAAAGCATTAAATGCACTAAAAGAAGTAAGAAAAACACTTCAGAGATGGGTGAGGGTAAAGGGAGGAGGGAAGACTGTTTCTCAATTGATGCCTGACCACAAATCAGTTTGTTCACAAGATTACACAGAAATAATCAAGTGACAAGAGAAGCCGAGAAGAGGATGCAAAGCACTTATACATTTCACAGTAATTTGAAATAAGGCTGAGGAACATGGAAGAGGCATGCTAAAAGAGAAAAGCCACAGAGAGAAAGCTTCAAACAGCATACGTATTTTGCAGAAGCACTCATTCATTTATATATAACAGGCATAACTCATTGTGCAGTGAAAGTGAAAAGAACACTCATTTTTTTCATATTTCATAGTTACTAGGTGGCACAGATCATATTCTAAACACTGAACATAAACACAGCTGAAAACAGTTAATATAACAAGTCATACCTAAAAGTTACCCAAACACCACACTGGCACTACAACACGATTCCTTTTCCACAGCAATAGAATTAAAGGCTGAATAGTTCAAGATAACAGCAAACTGAACATTTGCTGTACTTTAAATGCTACACATTTGAAAATATTGTTTACTATTTCCATCCTGCTAAGTAAACAAGGTAGGACTTATGACAGTGGAACACATACCTGTTTTTCTTCAGCTTTGCTTCTGCTTCTGTGACTTGTTTTGTCACTACTGCTATTCTCCCAATTCCATCAACTTCACCATCAGAATTTGCAGGGGACGAATTGTTCCTCAGTGGATCAGACTTAATTAAGCGCTGCTTCTCACGGCTAAAACAGAAACATTAAAAGCAAAGATGTTCAGTAGTTTCAACATTCATTTTGATGTGTATTCCCAACAGTTTTAAAATCTTCAAAAAAGAGTAGCAGAATGAGATTTAAAGTTAAAAGAAAAAGTACTTTCCATGATTACAGCAACTACTGTAAGTCAGTTCAAAACCAAGGATTTTCTTTAAACTTCTATGTTGTCTTAGGTAAAAATTGCATGGGGGAAAAATCTGAAGGTAGCAGCAAGTTTTTCAAACACAGATTTTCCTTAAAGTTACAAAAGTAAACTAGTAAAAGGCTACAAATAATACACATTTTAGATTAACAATTAAACTGAGATGTACCTTGCAATCTCTTCTTTTAAAAGTCTGTATTCTATCTTCTTATCTTCCGGTAGAGCCTCTGGGGTTCTCATTGGATCATTTTCTTTTTCTGATTTTGGAGGGGCTTTGATTTTTGATGCCTGTTGAAATGAGATTCAAGTCAGTATCAGTCACACTAGTTTAAAATACAGCTATCAACTAGTACTTTAAGAGGCATTTCAGCACAAACTTAAAGCTGTTCAAGGCTAGTAAGATTTTTTAAGCCAGTACTTATTCTTTAAAGATGCATAGAATTTTAACTGGAAAAAAAAATTCAAGCCAAAGTATATTACACATTCTATCTTCAGGATGCCATCCAACAAGAAAACCTATTTTGATTAGCTTTGTGCAATCCAAATTACAATGCAACTGTCCAGACAGGAGTAACATACTCACTCTTGCCTGTTTCTGATGCAATCCAGTAATTCTTGACCAAAGTCTCAAGTTTAAGTTCCTTATACAAAGCAAAATCATTATCAAATAAACCTACTAAAATGCTGATAGTGTTACCTCAACATTTCTCCTTGCTTCTTTTATCATAGATTCTAGTCCTCCAAACACACTGCTAGTTGAGTTAGATGGCTCTCCATCAGACTCACTGTCATCTGAGTCATTTAATGTAACCACAACAGACTTATGTTTTGGAAGCTGTGGAGAGAATATAAGAATTTTTATAGTAAGAAAAAGTTAGAGGCAGGTATAACTGAGGACATATTTACTAGAACAGGAGGTTACTAGAAGGATGTTAACTTCTTCTGTTATCATGGCACACCAATTCCACATTATAAGAAATAAAATAAGCATTTGTACATTTCCACTACAAGACAGCAATACTGTACTCATTCTTGATGAAAGGTACTCCAACATTTTCAACCTATTCTCAAGTATCTGCAACATACTTATTTCTCCACAGTCATAGCATACAAATCTCAATTTTTTAACTACTATACTTGATTAATTATTTCAATTGTTATTGAAGTTATCATCCATAATTTGAAAGAAATTTTTTCAAGTAACTGACAGTTAACAACAAAATCTGCATTAGAAATGCATACAAAAACTCGCCCTTTCTGCTACACAGTTGTGATGCTTCTTGTCCCACAGTTGTACTTAAATGACTTTACAGTGAGATGCTCAGGCAGTTTAATTGGCAGAACACCAACCGTATGTAAAGAACAGATTAAATGAGATTAATCAGTTTTTGCCAACATCACTAACTTAAAAAACTCATTGAAGGTCAGGTGACTCCCAATTCCAGCACAAAGAAAGATGCTGAAACAAGCAGAAAATTTAGATTAAGCTCAAATGCTCTGGAGTTACAGTTTAGAAAAAAGCAACTTATTCCACATTTCTGGGACTGCTCTTCTGATCTCCCCTGTCCTGACTGTAAGTCTGGACAACTATAGTTACACATTTAACCTTTACCTCAGGACAGAACCTCTTCAACGCTCTGTGTGTCTTTTAAAGTATTAACCCTACCAAAAAAACCCTGCTTCTTAAACTGAAAAATACTCAATTTCCACATTCAGTTCTTTTTGATACTCACTTTCTGAACAATTCTTAAAATACTAGTTTTATCTAGTATTTCTGAATGTCCTACAGGTGCATCATTTTTGCACCACAATAGGACAGTAGATGAAATTCCAGTTTACATTGGTGAAAGAAAACAGAACTGGTCCTCTCCTCACAAATATTCTCATTCACCCACACTCACTGACATGCTAACACTGATGCACACACTGTTCACTGAAAAAAATTCAGCTCTCCAGAAGGAAAGTACATTTCCCCCCCCAAAGACTAGTTTTCTAACCAGCCAACCACGTTAAATAACTTAAGCAATGGGACCGGTACTCCAGACCCCAATTTAAAGGATGGGAAACACCAAAAGCCAGGAGCAGGGGAAAGAGCAAGACTACCTCTTTTTTGGCAACCGTGTCTGTACTAGTCTGGAAAAGAAAATAACAGAAGCATATTTACAATCCATTAGTTCACTGCATGCTGAGATGTTCTGATGCCCTCTTAAGCTATAAATTCTTGCTCAGTGTCAAATTCTTTCCAGAAGAGCGTATGGATTACCTAAGTTACTAATAATTCAAATGTTTAACTGCAGCTTTACTCTTCTGTGCTGTATCACTAGAAAAGCTAAGTCTGATCCTGCTGTTCACTTGAACTGAGGTAAGCTCGAACTCAGTCTTATTAGTAGCAAGCATCAATATTTCCTTACTGTGATTACTGCTCGCGGAAGCCTTGGTACTCTAACAAACTTTGTATTTTGCACCCGTGGCTGAGACACAGTATTAATACTGACAGCAGACAGATTGCTTCTTGGCACACACTGTAAGTTATCTGGAACAGGAGGGGAAGGTGGACCACTGTTACTTGATGTTTCCTGAAAAAATAAACCAAAAATATGGCCTTGAAAATACACACCAAACACAGCTATTTTAAAGGACACCTGTATAAATGTATTAGAGAAATCTTGCAATTCTGCAGTAATGTCCAAAAGGCACATGAAAGTATGCAAGTTATTCACAGGTCAACTGCAGAAGATCACAATCTTTTTAATAAGGTCAAAACCAATCCACACTTTCAAAACCACAAGTTTTGCTTCTCACTTCAAAAAAAAAAAAAAAAACCACCCTGAAACAACAAAAACCAAAACAGCTAAACTCTCCTAAGTCCTTTTGCTAGACAACTGAACCAAAGTTACTTGTTTTGCTTTCTGACAGCTGATAAATAATCAACAGTTTCTGGCAGAAAATCCCCATCCCCCTGAACTTACTCAATTTTCACTACCTTGCAGTTTCATAATTCCTTCAGAAATAAAAGGCAAGCTGCAATTTACAATTCAAAGGATGTTTCAGGGCGACTTTTGTTTCTGTTTCTTTTGGGGTCAGAGGGTAATGGAAATTCAGAGACAATTTTGTTGATTTTTTTTTTTTTTTTTTTTTAAAGTCATGAGAAAGGTAGCATAAAACCCCCATAACCCTCACTTAGGAGGCTACATTTAAGTTTTGGTTAAGATTGCCATCTAGAGGCTTACATTCAAAAAACAACAGAGTACCTCAGCTCTGAAAGCACGTTTGTTGGCTAGAGATTTGAGTAATTCTTCCCTTAGGAGCATCTCTTCTTCCTCCTCCTCATCAGCAAATGGAGGTTTTGGTGGCTGTTCAGGTTCTTCAGGGGGAAGAGGGGGGAGAGGTGGAGGCGGCTCAAGAGAAACACAAGAAATACCCTCCATATATAGATGACTCAAAGATGGTACAGGCTGAGAAAATAAAATGAGGGTTTGAAACATGAAAATTACTACTGCTTTCTGATAACTTAACAGAGGTCAAGACATAACCTGTTTCATGGTTTAAGAGTAACAAACTGTGACAGTTAAATTGAAATTCAAACTGCATTTAGATCAGGGTCAAAGGCTGCCACTAAACAATTAGTAATTACCCACAGAAGTTAATGGAAACAACAAGCTTATATTTGGATAATGGAAGCTGTGGAGACACAAACTAAATGTAAATCGAGAATTCTGAAATAGAGATAGCCCAGTCACACAAATATAGTTGACAAGCAGTCTTTAAACAGTTCTATGAATTTGTCTCAGCTAACAAAATTATAATTTCCCTTAGTCAAAAATTCAGAAGCTGCCATGAGAGAGAATGGCAACTTCCTGCTGCTTTACTAAGAAGAATAACAATCAGCGAAGAAAACTGGTGGGGAAAAAAACCCACATTTATTCAATTTCCATGCGGACTCCCAGGTGAAAAGACAGATAACATACAGTCAAAAAGCACAAAGTTTGAACAAAGGACTGATGAGATGTTTTTTCCCCTTTAGATAAAAAAACTTATCTACACACATGGCCTAGAGATAATAGGCGAAATTGCCTTAGGCTAACATTTACAATTCATTCTTTTTCCTTATGCGCTTCAGACAACTTTTGCTTTGTGTATGAAAAAGCACAGCTTTTAACAATGAAGGGAAATTTTTAATTCAATAGGGAAAACTTCCGCTGAACAAGAACTGGATCAGCCAAAAGATAGCTGAAATAAAGTCTTGATAAGGAAACCATCAAATAGAGAACTGTATCAAAAACAGAATCTAAATTTAATCTTAACTTTAGCATTAGAAATTAGATCCAAAATGCGATTTATCAGCCTTTTCAAAAATAGACTATTTTCAAGGTTACTTACTGGAATTGGAGGTGGTAGGGGCAAGGAAATTGGTGGTACTGGAGGTGGAAAATATCCTATTGGGCACTCAAAGAAAGGAGGCTGCACTGGGGAAGAAGCTGTAATTTAAAAAAAAGAGTGTGAAAAAATCTGACAGGTATTTACTAAACAGCAACTCATGCTTATATTTCAACTGATTTAATGCAGCAAAATGTTTTTACTATGCACCAACTTTAAAGGTAACACCAGACAGTGCAGTGCATTTATTTCTTACATATATGTATATAAAAGGAGTGGTTACCTTTTCTATTTCATATACAACACATAAGTACAGCCAAACAGTACTGCTAAGGTAATGATTCAGCCCTCATATTGGATTTAACTTGCAAGAATGTACCTTCTAAAACAAGGCACCTCTCAGTCTCCTGATTATTGGCTACCAAAAATACAATACAAGCTAGGACAGAAGCAGACCAAATACACAGCTGATAGCAAATTTTGAGACATAAAACTAGAGCTTCAGATGCTTTATTAAGAAAATATTCATATAGCTTACAGGAACAAAATAGCAGGTGTAGTATTTTAGCAAAGTAATGTATACGGAAGGCTGACAAGAAAGAAGAAAAAAAGAGAAAAAAAGATGGAAGATGAGAAGCAAGAGAATAAAAGTAATCAACCAAGCAGTATGCTTAATGCAGTTGTTCCTCAACACTCCATACACTCCATATGTTGAGATGGAACACAGAAACCTGACTATCTTAAATGCACCTCAAACTCAAGAGTCAATAAATTATTTATTTAGGCTTGAAGAGACTTCTGGAAGGCATATGTCCCAGCACAAGTACTCAAAGGAGGGCTGCCCCCAAAGTCAGATTGCTAAGGGACTTCTCAAGTTCCAAGTATATTTGAGGATGGAAATTCCACATTTCCAATAAACCTGTTCTAGTGTGTGGCCATCTTCTGTGCAGTTTTCCCTTATATCTAACCCAAATTCATTTTGTTAGAATTTAAGCATTGCTCTTTGTCCTTCTGTTGCCCACGCCATGGAACAGTTTGGCTCTGCCTTCTCTGTAACTGCCCACTAAGTAGTTGAAGACAGGAGCAAAAGCCTGCCTAAGCCTTTGCAACACAAATTCAGCTCTCTTTTCATAAGCTAAATGTTCCAGTCTCGCAATGGACTTCATGAAAAGTAGGCCTAAAACAGTTTCCTTTAGTCAAAAAGGTCCTTTGCTAAGCTCTTTGCAGTCTGTTACTCTCTCCTCCTGTGAAACTAGAAAGCTGAGGCAGTCTCATTGGTGTTTAACAGCCCCCTCCAGCCACTGACCCCTGACAGTCACAGAGCTACAACGCAACCAACAGTCTGCCTCTATCACTCCAAGCCTCACCGCTGACCCACGTGTCACTCAATGTCTGGCCCCTTCCTGCAGAGCTGCCGTCTATCCAGTCAACACCCTCCCTTCCTGCAAAAGTTGCTTGGGACCATAGAAGAATAAAACCTACAGTACTGCAATGAGAACAGTGTAAACCTGAACACCTTAAAAATGGCACTGTAGCAGGGATGGAAAGAGTCAATGCTAAAACAAAAGTTAGCTCACCTTAACATCTTGGTTCTGGAACTGAGACATCTCAAAATAAAGTTTCTTTCTAAAGAATGGCTTATTTCGTACTTTTTACCTCTTCTCACCAACCACCACATAAGAATACTGTGAATAAGTCTTACCTGGTGAGTTAGTTTCACTATCTGTATCCATAGCAACTTCATCATAATTATCATACTGATATATGCCTCCTGCACTCTCTGTGGATGGCTTATCCAAAGACCACCTCAAATCCGTATCTGAAGACTAAACACACACACACAAAAAAATATTTATTTAGCTGGTCTTACAGTATTATTTCAGAGCAATTCACTGAGAACTGTATTTTGGAAAAAGGCTCTTATAATTTTCTTTTAATTGCTTTATAAATACAATTTACTTATCTTGCACAAAAAGAACCAACTGAATACTACACTTTAATCAAATCTATTGTACGTAGTGACTAGACAAATTAACGGGCAGTTTCAAAACTGGATCTCTTCCAGGATGAGAGGGTGGGGAGTGTTATGATACAGAGAAGGAATATTTAAATACCTATTAGGTAATTATGTATCTGGTAAATTGGCATGGTTATATAACTCTTAAACACTTCAAGAAAATTAAATGCTTTATTATTTCTGTTAATCTGTCATGGCAACTATCAAGAACATTTGAGCTACTCTTGCTAAAAACAATTCTCAGGCAGAGAATCATTTTATTGTCCCAGCAGGAGCCAGATACCACACTGAGACAAGTCAAGAGACTATCAACTGATAAATCAGATTATTGAAACAATTCCTAACACTGTATGGATGCCAATCAGTGTTCAGCACTGAAAATATCCAGAACACCTAACTATGACTTCTTAGACTCCTCCATTTGTATCTTTCAAAGGCATACAGAAGACATTTTGGTAGCTTTTAGAATTTCTACTGTTAACAGTCAAACATTTTCAGTCTCAATTTTCCACTCAGCGTTAGTATAATAAAACACTCCTCTATAATATGCTCTCAAAAAGGGAGTCCCAATTCCCTTAGATGCTGTTTCATTTCTTCTTACAGCATCAGTAGCTCCAAGCACTTGAACCATCTAGCTACAGCAGCAGCACTGCTTCCATCCTGAAAGAATAAATGCTGAAGAAACAGTCATTTCTCCTGTAATGTACCAATGTTCTAGACAGAACATTAGTAACTCAAGTGCCTTTTGCTAATCTCAAAATGAGAGAATGAGAACAGCCTACCAGTGCAGCATAACAACCACTGCATTAACTGTTACTTCATAAATTTGACACAATTCTGTCATGGTGTAGTTGGGCTAAAGTAATTAATTATCTTTTGTGTCGGAACATATATTGTGCCTTGATAACTTAAATACTACTATTAAAAATACTACAGAGCAACCAAACCCTCAAGTAACACTTCGAAAGAAGCAGACCACTGAAGTTGTATAGACAGAAAAAGTTTGAAAATGGGGAGAAAAAACCCTGCAATCTAAAAGAGCCAAGAAAGTTTCACTGATTGCTTAAATTACAAACTGGTCTTTGATCACAAGGTTCAAAATGTGTCCAGGAGAAACATGCTTTACCATTGACTTGCAAATGTACAGCTCACACAGAACTGATTTTCCAAACCCAAAGGAAATGCCTGTCCAACATGGGATTAAAACACTGAATACTGAAATATTTTAAGCTTTTCTTTGGTAGCTTTTGTTATTCTGGGGGCAGGGGTGCTGGTGCAGATGGGGTGGTGACACATAAAACCAGGTAGGGCCAGACAGAAATCATCCATGTATCCTAAATGTATCACCTGAACGCCATATAACAAATTTGTTACCCTGCTTCTTGATCTCCTCTTTCCTCCAACTAGCTTCATAAATCGATTGTACTGCTCTTCTTGATTTGAGAGATCCCTGATTTTTCTGATTTCTTCTTCTCTCTTTCTTCTCTCCTCTTCTTCTTCTTGTTTTCTCTGGTCTTCCTCTTTCTGACGCCTGTCTAGTTCCTTTTGCTGCTGTATCTTCTTTGATGTCTTTGTCTGTTGTTTCCTCAAAGTTTGCTTGCCTTTAAATAAAAAAATATGTGATTAACTCCACCTTATCTAATTGCTTCCACCTAATCCTAAATTCTTCAAGTTTTGAGTAGATGTATAGGGGTTTAGAACAACTAAGGGCTCATTGCTCAAGGCTTCATATAACTTTTTTTTTTTTGAGGCCATGCCATTGACAGCCATTTCAGTAACATTAAACTTATTACCTGTAGCACTAGGTTTTTTTGTTGAATGTGCTTTTGTACCGGCTTTGACTTTCTGTGTTACACTTTTCGTTTTTGTTAACTTTTCCTTGCTTTCCTTCATCACCTGCTGTTCTTTTTGCTGCCATTTTTTACTAGCAGACTGAAGTGCAAGAAGCCTAAGTTGCAATTCAGACATCTCCTCCTCATCATCAAGCAGCTTCTTGAGAAGAAAACAGAAGAAAGGACAAGATAAAAAGTCAAGAAACATCATTTAGTAACTTTTTCTTTACAAGGTCTTTTGAAATTCTTTCCCAAATGTTCTTACCAAAAGAAGGCTTAAAAATCCTAATTTACTGGTAAGTGTAATTGGTTAAAAATTGACTGTTTCTATTACTGGAACATTTGTGGACTTTTTATTTGGAGAAAGCCATCAGAGTATCACAATGCAATCATGCCTCACCTACAGAGGAATACTTCCTTACCTTTTCAGATGCAACATCTGAACTGCTAAGCTTGCGCACTGATGTTTGTTCTTTGTCCTCTGCACCTTCCAAAAGAAAAAAATACCATATTTTTGAGCAAGCTGTTTCTCAAGAGATAGAACCACATTAAAACAATATGCAAAATTTAATCTATACAAACAGTATACACAGTCAGAAACAGAATATAAGCTAGGCATGTCTGATGAAATTCACGTCATCATTACACCATAAGCCCAAAGCAAAATTTGTTATTTCTTAATAAGTCTCTGTATTAAGGTTGGTACATACTTCCCCAAGAAGAGAAAAACAAATTTGGAGATAAGGAAAAAGAAGACTTCTTGCCATCTGTTTTATACTACCACCTCACACCAGCTGCTGTCCTGAGCATCTCATATTCCACTGGCAGCTATTTTGAGTATCTGGTCCTTCTTTTGCAGAATTAAAGTCCCAAAGCTGCAGTAAGAACACACTTGCTCCATTTCACACCAAAGGAAAACAAAAAAGTTACCCTACAGAAATGCATAGTAAATAGTAATGATTTCCCACTAAATAATTTTGATATTGACATATTAATTTGTTAGACTGCCCACAATATAACCATCTGATTATTGTAGTGTGCATGTACACACAGATTAACATACTACATTTCAAATATATGCAATGCTGCATATATTGTAATGTTACATAATTTTATTATTATAGCCAAGAATTATTAATTGATGGCAAAAATATAATTATGTAATTTTTATATAATCACACATATATATATATATGCTCATATGCATCAGAGGAAGGAAATAAACATTTAGGGAAGTTTGGAGTTCTTCTTTCTATATTAGTCTTCTCTTCAGAGAGATTCCTTTCCACGATTCCATTTGGTAGAAAATAAATTTGCAGTCTGTACAGTGTTTACTCATCCTAGTATTTAATGAAATTCACATTCAGAAAGGCACTGTTTAAAATACACCAAGACATTATACCTAAACTAAAACGAAACATAAAAAATACTGAAGGTCTTCCTGCTTGCAGATGCTTGTGTTTCTTTAAAAATGCACACATACAAAAGGAAGAAATACAGTATCTAATATCCATATGAATTAGAGACAAAAATCCAAAAAATTACTACACTAAGCAATGATCCTCAACTATCCAGTCCACGTGATGGAAGTAGGAAGACACGGATGGTACAGTAGTTTCTGGGATGCAGGCATACACAGGGACATTCCATACAAACCCAAATGCTCTTTCAAACCAGAAGGGGACAACACAGACACAACAGGCTAATACAAAACACGGGAAGTAAAGGAGGAAATGCTGTCAAGCCTGTCAGAGCATCTGAACCACAGAGAATTAATTCTAGAACAAGACTCAAACTTCTCCCTGAGTTTTAATACAAGTTCCTCAACTTTTACAGGTCTGTAGAAACATCTGCTATGTCATTTAAAAATAAATAAAACAGGAAAATCAAATTGTGTTAATTTCCCAATACATGCATAATCATACAGTATACATTCACCTGATACACAAGAAGTTGCAATAACTCAATCAGCTGGGTTTTTCTTTGGAAGCTTGTATTACACTGTCACAAACAGGCACTCATGCATAATCTGTCTGCTTTCAGATCATTCATATGTTATACGTTTGAGTGGCATGCAGAAATTAAATGCTCTTAATATGCATCTATTACAGCATACAGCAGTCATATAGTATAGTCTATATATTATCCATATATAGTATAGCATCTATTTTTACTGTTGCATGAACTCTGTTCTCAACTTCAATGCTACTAACGTTTGAAGTTGGATTTTTTTTTCAGACTGCTTTGCTTTTAAAATAGCTGTTTCACTCCTGTCCTGCTACATTGTCTTCCCACAGGCTACTAGTTCTTCTATGGCCAAAATTCATTGGTTTTCTTCATGTCTGCCAATAAAAACTGTATTAGCTCTTAAAGAACACAGGAATTATTTTTTCTTTTTATTAATGGAAAACACATAAGGGGGGATAATTACCTAGAACAAGGTGGTTTGACTATCAGTTTTCTCTTTTTGTTTTCTTTATAGGCTTTGTCTTCAAAATTCTCATTCTGAAGTTACATGTAAATCATTCTGACTTTCAGTGCTCTAGTCCTACCTTTCTTCACATTCCTAATTACTCACCAGTGCTCTTAATCCATTCATTCACTACTTTGTCTCTTCCCACTCAAATTGATAGTTTACACACACTGACAAATTAGCTAACATCAGATGACAAGTGATATCCACAAGCACCACCCTCAACCACAGCAAACACTTATTAGAACTACACAAAGCCTTAGAGTAGGCAGTGTAAGTGAGCTGCCTTATTTTGCTGCAGACTTAGTAGTAAGCTCAAGGACTTTTTCCACAGGTCAGCTAGACTTGTTTCTCACTAACTGGTTAATGCATCTGAGTAATTACACTCTTTGGTCTGCAGTCCAAAACTGTCTTGGAGAAGACATTTATTCTACCCTTTGGCGTCATTTCTTACACAAATCCCTTCTATTCCTGGCCTATGATTACTTCACCATTCATGAATATCAATAATGATCAAAATAATCCTGGTGAAAATATCTTCTTAAGACTTCTTTACAGTGAAGAAAGCACAGAAAGATGAAATGCTGAAAAAGAGGTCTTTAAATGTTCTCTTTTCAGCTAAAAAACCACATTTTGCTTCTGCAAAAAAGAAGGGAAAAGTAAAATTTGCAGTGAAAAGTCAATGATTTCTGCTGTGAACAGCAATTAAACCTTCAAGTCTTGCCCTCGTGCTTTCTGCCAAACTACCAGTCTAAGAAAAAGCATTATTTAAAACACAAAATCAAAAACAGGCCTGCAAGCACATTTATGTGCCTGAAGGAATTACAAAACACAAGAGTTAAGTACGTTAAACCATTAACTTATAACTTTCAGCATTTTAATTAAAGTAAAAATTTTTCCAACACTTAAAAAATACAATTATAATAACAGCAAGCAAATAGAACTTTACAAGCTAAGATAACTTTACAAGTATTTACCTTGGACAGATTCTGTAACTTCAGACTTTTGCAAGGACTGTTTCGTTCCTTCTTTGCCTCTTTTTAATCTGCTCCTCTCAGCTGGAGTAGGCAGCTTTTGTCTGAGAGGTTTCAGTTCAAATGCCTGAAAGCCCATAACTGGATTTTTCTCCGCAGGAGGTACTTCTTTTACAGCATCTGTTTTAATACTGTCATTTTGTACAGGTTTTTGGTCCTCAGTGTCCGCTGTTTTAGCATCACCTTGTTGTTCATTTTCTTCCCTGTTGCTCAAAGCCAGTCTTTCATCTTTATTAATGTGTTCAAGTTCTAACTGTATCTGCTTATACTTCAAGAGCAAATCCTCAAAACTTTCTTCCACAGAGCTTTCCGTTTTAGAAGAGTAGTTCTGCTTTCTAGATGGGGATCTTCCAAAAGTTTTGGCTGAATTACCGGTCAAGAAATTTAAGACAAGAACTTGTTTAACCTTAAAACAGTGGCGATAGCACCAGCAAAGACTAAATTAAGGTAAGGGTAACTTAAGATCATTCTATTACATTTTTATTTTACCTTAAGGCTAGCTTGAAAAATACCCTTTATAAATACCATCAGCATGCAAAAGATGTAACCATTAGTATATACTGACAGCTTAAGTAAACATTTTCTCAAGCAAACAATTTCAAATATCCCACTTATGACAAGAAGGTCATGAATTGTTGAGAAGTTTTCTCCTTTGCTCACACCATCCTCCCAGAAACAACAGCTATAACACTGAGATTTTAAGTCTGACTTTGTGTGACAAGGAACAGAGTTCATAACTCAAATATTAACTCCCCAACTGACACTCTGAAAAAGGTTAAATTCATTCTCACTCATTTTATCCTTTCATAAAATGCTAAGTCTGGCCATAGCACAATGACACACTGCAGTTAATGTAGCTCAGCAAAAGCACAGAATAATCAATCAACAACTGATGGGAATTTTAAGAAGTGACTGAAGACTTGCAATGAAAACATTCAAAAATGCTGTAGAGGACTGGGAATTACTAATTATTGAGAAACAGTTGCCCACACATACCCAAGGGATACTTACTTAACACCATGCTGCCCAAGGCAAGCAATGGAAATACTCTTAAGCAAGTCTGTCCAGAATAAAAGTTCTCAACATTAGAGTTCAATTCCTCTTACCTTAACCTGATATTTGAAAAATAATCATGCTCAAGAGGAAATCTTTTAAGATATCAAGCCAGGTTTAACTCATTCAACTTCAGTATCACTCCCACTGTGATAACAGCTGACTAACACCCAGTTACCCAAAATGCTGTTTTCATCAACGTCACCCTCTAAAACAATAAATGGAGTAAAACTGAAAGCTAAAATAGATGTCGGAAACATTGAATACAGAGGAAATGAGCTTTGCATTTGTCTTCTGCTCACAACAGGCATCAACTACTTGGATGTTTTTCTATGTTAAGTTCTAACACAAGTATGAAAAATATTGATACGTACCCTACAAAAGCAGTTTCTGTAATACCAGGACATGTTTGCTATACAAGGCTTTCTCAAGTATCAGCACAAAAAGCAGAAACTAGCAAAGATAAACTATGTCAAATCCAGAAAACAATCAGTCTATAAATATGCTGAAAACACTAATAGCTGTGTGCAGTATAACACCAAATTATGCAATAAGCGTATTTGCCAAATTCAATTCCAACACACTTCTACTTCCAAAAAGCCAGCTACCTTACCGACTTTGTGAGTCACAGGAAATTGTGAAGCTAATTAAGTGACTTAACACCATTTATAAAAATAAGTCTAACTACTATTTGAAACTGAAAGACTTAAAATAGCTTCTAAAGTCACCTAGAGTTGGGTAACAAGACCATGAGATGTTTTCTGTGCTCAGGATAATACAAACACTAGAGCTCCCACGATGGTGTTAATCATGAATTCTGTGGCTCGCATATGTAGAAACTCTTTTTCATATGAGGTTCTACACAGAGAATACAAGACTCCATGGAGCACTGTGAAAGGCAGACAGGCATACAGATATTAAAACAATTGTGCTTCAGTTCACTCAAGAGTAACTTCATCCTACAACCAAAAAAAGGGACTGACTGAAGAAACTGTGAGGTCAGAAATGAAAAAAAAAAATGCACACTGTAAAAGAGTTCAGAATTCAATGGAAACAGAAAGTCCTATTTTGGTTCCATATTTCAGACTCAAAATCCCTAATTCTTCATGCAAGAATTCCTGCAGAATTATTATCTAACAGCTTCACATTAAAGTTGACAGGAACTAAAAGAGAAAAGCCTACTAAAAGCTAACACACAAAAAAGAGTAACAAGAATTCTTTAAGTATTCCGTGTCCTTTACTTATGTATATATTTCTACATAACACTGTGCAAAGCACTATTTCCAAGGATAAAGCAAGTAAGCAAACTCAGTCTTAGCAAACTGTTGTGATTTAACCCCGGCCGTCAACTCATTACCATGCAGCCACTCTCCCCTCCTCCCCTCCATCGTGGGGACTCAGAAAAAGCTAACATGGGTTGAGAAAAGAACAGTCTAATGATGGAAATCAAGTAAAATAATTACAGGGGGGCTAACAAAAGGAGTGGAATAAAGCCCAAGAAAGGCAGGTGATACACAATACAACTGCTCACCGCCTACTGACAGATGCCCAGTCCATCCCCAAGCAGCAGCTGGTGGGCTCCCCACCAGCTTTCCCCAGTTTAGACACTGGGCATGACATTCTAGTGGACGGAATGCAACTTTGGTCAAGTTTGGGTTTCAGTTTTGCTCACTACCAGCTGCTTGTGCACCTCCTCGGTGGCAGATCACAGGACACAGAAGTCCTTGATTTAGCGTAGGCACTATTCAGCAACAACTAAAACATCACTGTGTTATCAACATTATTTTCATACTAAATCCAAAACATAGCACCGTACCAGCTACTAAGAAAACTAAGTCTATCCTAGCCAATACCAAGACTCAAGACTTTTAAACATTTTACTTTCCTGGGGAATTCCAAATACCATTCCAGGCCACAAGCCTCCTTGTATCAGGAGATATGAAAGCCTCTTCTGAAGTCACATGCCAATAAGCTACATCCCTACTCCACTAATATTAGCAACATGGAAGTACCTTAATATTTAGGAATTATGTAATAATGACATTTAAGAGGCAAGGATACGAAAAATACACGAAAGAACTTACACTGAGAGAAAATCATGGGCCTTCTTTAAACTGTACGATCCCTAAGTAACTGAATGTGCACTTATTAAAGAGCAAGAGTGTTAAAACATTCTCCACCACCTTTAAACAGAAGAGTGCATCTTAAGTATCAGGAGTAAAAATACTTCAGACTTCCTCAGCTTCTACTTTCAGTTTGAAAACGGAATTGCTGGTTTCTGAACATTCTTTTAACTAAAAAGGAGACTCAGTAGGACTACTAACAAACATTGCAGGGTCTGTTTAGGACAATACATTGGCCCTGAAAATTACTCCTTATGCAGAAAAGTAACCCCCTTCAGCTCCTCAGAGCAACACTGCTAATTAAGAGCCTTAAAATCTATTTTCAGCACTAGAACTGTCTTACTGTACAACTTCACTCACTGCTGCTCAAGATAACCTCCCTGGATGAAGGGTTCCAATGAAGACTTCAGAAATGCCGTAACTTTACCAGATGAAATTAAATACAAGCATCTCTATTGCTAGTTTACATATTCCATCCACATTTAAACAAATTTAAAAAATTAATGACGTGGATAAATAACCTTGTGTCTGAAAGAACACAAGGATCCAAGCAGCAGCTTTTAAAGCCTTGAGTACTAGTACAAGTAGGAAAACTCAGCACATTCAAGCAAATACACATCCTTTAACTATTGGTATAGAGGACAGTAAAACACTAAAATTCTGGAGAAGAAGATTTAACCACCATCTCTCTGGCTTTTTTACACTCATCAACATTTTCAGTTGGGTAACAACGAAGTTACATCAAGTAACCAGACTGCCCCAAGCTACATGCGGCATCAGCTCTTTGTGTTTCTTCCCATAGAAAACAAGAAAAATTAGGAGAGCTCTTCCCATCGCTTTCAAAATTCCTACTCATAAAAGGAGGAAATATCACATCTCTACTAAACAAGTCTAATCAGCAGAGAATATCTTAAAAGGAATACTGGGTATGGTTCTCCTTTGAACATCCATATAAAACACATTTTGTCTGTGCAGACCCAGTTCAATTTAGCTAAAACTGACCGAAGCTAAATCTACGTGCAACAGCCTCTGAGGGGCTGGAAGCAAAAATGAAAAAACTGTAGATTCCTTCATTGCCCAATATGGGAAATTAACAAGCTAAGGGTTTTAGCTTTACACTTGTAACACTAATTATATACAATAAAACTGCCGCACCAAAGACTGACCCTGCTTCACAACGTTTGCACTGCGGGCTAGACAAGCGGCGGCCCGGGATCCAACGCACAAAGGCTTCCTCTCAGCCACACGGGACCGACCAGCCCAAGTCGCGAGCCAGGTCACGCCAGTAATCCGCTTCCCAGCAGCCTCTCCTTGAGCAGCGGGACCAGCCCTGCAGCCAAGCCCCGGGATGGCCCCGGGAGCCTCCCGCTCCGCTATGGCTGCGGGAGTCCCCCTGCCCCAGCCTCGGCCCACGTAGCGCGCCCCCGCCACACCCCGGCCCGGCGGCGGCCCGGCCTCCCCGCCCCCGCTCGCTGTCCCGGCTCAAGGATACATTTCCGAGGCGAGGGCTCCCTCCAGCCCTGGCAGCTGCCGAACCCGCCGCCCCCCCCGCCGGGCGGCCTTCCCGGAGGGTTGCCCGGCCGGTCGCTGCCGCCTCGGCTGCGGCCCCAGCGCCCGCCGCCGCGGTAGGGCCGGCCTCGGAAGCGGAACCGGTCCAGAGCGTTGTGGCTGCGCTCCCAGAAGGAGAGCCGGGGGCCCGGGTCGGGGTGCGGGCCCGGGGCCATGCGCGGCGGGGGCGGGTGGGCGCGGAACGAGTCCTTGGGCCGGTACCCGCCGTGCCCGTGCCCGTGCCCCGCCTCGGGCGGGGGCTGG
>VXBX01002842.1:133626-150223 GCA_013400415.1 Scytalopus superciliaris
CGGCAGCGGCGGGCGGCAGCCAATCGAGGGGCGGCTCGCCATCTTGAGACAGGAGGCGAAGGGGGAGCCGCCATCTTGTTTGAGGGCAACACCCTGTGTGGGGAGGGAGAGGCCCCATGACCGCCGGCTGGCTGCGCTCTGTCCTGCCCTGCCCTGCCCTGCCCTGCCCTACCCTACCCTACCGCACGAGTGTCAATGGCAGCGCCCCTCAGCGCCCTCCTGGCTGCCCCAGCCACGGAGCCTGGGGCCTCCTGCGTGTGGTTACACTCCATGGTCTGTGGGGCCCCTGCCCTGCTGCCCCCCGCCCCAAACAGCACACACGGCAAGCAGCGTTGTTCAGGCATTAACTNGCGTCGAGTCCGCCCTGCTGCTGCTGCTACTGCTGCCGCCGCCACCGCCGGACTCGGAGCCGCCGCCGGAGGGCCCGAAGCCGTTGTTGTCATCGTCGCTGATCTCGCCGTCCTCCAGCTCTCCCTCCTCCTTCGGGGAGAGCCCGCTGGGGTCGGGCGCTGCCGCCTCCGCGGCCGCCATGGGCCCACACAGCGGTGCCGGCGCGCCCCGCGCCTGCCGACCGGCCCGCTCCGCTCTCGCGAGACCACGCNAATGGCAGCGCCCCTCAGCGCCCTCCTGGCTGCCCCAGCCACGGAGCCTGGGGCCTCCTGCGTGTGGTTACACTCCATGGTCTGTGGGGCCCCTGCCCTGCTGCCCCCCGCCCCAAACAGCACACACGGCAAGCAGCGTTGTTCAGGCATTAACTCCTCCAGTAGCTAAACTGCTGTTAAAATTTTTCAGGAGTTTTCTTTGAAGCTCTCCAGACCAGTAATCGCTTGGAAACTCAGTGGCTTCACTTCATACGAAACAGGGTAGAGTAATGTGTCTCTCATGATCTAAATTTCTCTAATGTTCTCTGTTTAAAACAGTGTAGATTCAGTGAATATATATACAGGGAAGAATAAAGCAAGGTCAAAGTTTGGTGCTTCCCCCCTTCCCCCTCCCCAGGTATCCATCATTCTACAGCAGTGTGTTATTTGTGTTAATACTTCTGGTCAAATAATCGGTATCTCTAGGAATCAAACTTATGCTATTTTACATATCCCACAGTACTAGAAAAATACTCAAATATGACACAAGACCAACTGAAAACTTTCCGAAGTAGCAGGTGGAGGTCAAGCAGGTTACCCACCCTTTGCTAGGTGCCTGTGTGCATGTCTGAGATCGAACCCACTGTGGTTACAAAGAAGTTTCAGTATCTCTGCATGTAACCTGCAGAGATTTCCCTGCCAGCACACATTTGCTTACTTGGGCATCCCAGAGCTTTGCCTATGTCTGATCCCTGTTTCCTTTGTATTTATTTCTTTATTTCTGAGTGTTTTCATGCACCAGTAAGAAATTAGTATTGCTGTCTTTTAGTCTGGGAAGGAAAATACTTATAGAACTGTAAGGTATTTGCAAAACAGCAGCTGTTTGATGGGAAATTAACCTGATGAGAGTATTGCCACTCTATTGATTGTTACTGTATGTTTGCCTACTGTTCATCCAACAAGTGTGCTGAATTATTCAACAGTGCTATATGATCTGCACTACAAATTTCTATCTGAGACACTTAACCATCTGTAAAAGAAGATCCTGAGAATCTTCCTGTCGCTTTGCATATCCTATGGTATCATATGTCCCTTCTTTCATTTCAGTCATCTGATACTGCCTGCTTTTTGCTATTGTCTAGGGTTATCAGGCAAATAATTCTGAATTCTCAGGAGGAAGCAGATTCATCACAGTTCATAAACAGAAAAATTGTTAGTGTTAAATTCTTTTCTGAAAAGGGAATTAAATGGCTCATATAAAAAGAATGTGTTTTTCTGATCGTTTTGGTACCTACACATGTAAACTGAGGCCCTAAGCATTTGAAAACTGCCATTCAAACAGACAACATTAAGAAACTTTCTTGCTCATGGCATGGGTGATAGATGAAGAAATTTTTGTCAAGTTTCATTGCAATGTGTAAATTTAAGAGAAAAAAAGTAAATTTTATTTTAGCTTCATTTGACTTCATGCCTTTGAAACATTATATTGCTGCTGGAGAAGAAATTTTTATATTAAGCACTGCACATTTTTTTCAGTACAGTATAAATAGAATAATTTAAAAAATAGGAAAATGTATGTTTTAATACTGGAGCATGCAATTCAATTTGTTTCAAAGTCTGAGGCAGAAAATTACTAACACATTTACCACATAAATTCAATTATAAGAAGTAAAGTGAACTTTGTTTTTAGAGAAGCACAATCTGAGTTCTAAGGACTGGGCCACATTTCAGAGTATAAAAGACATTCAGTATCCTTTGGTACTGTAATGTTTGGCTGAAGCAAATTGTATGATTGTTTTTGTTCTTCCTGCTTTGCAAGTGTCAGTTACAGTCATAGGTTCAAGGGCAATCCCCCAGTTGGGGAAGTACCAAAAATAAATGTATTCTTTGCTTTTCTTCCTGTGTTCTGCCTGTGCCAGCTGACACAATGTTCATTTAATCCATAATTTGACACTATGGTAGTTGCTCAATTTCTTTTAGTTTTGTTCTTCTGTTTCTTAACTCAGTTCTTCTGGATTATTTTTTTTGGACCTTTTTTTTTAAACAAAAATCTTCCAAAGAAAAAAGCAGTTTCTATCAAAGAAGGAACATCCAACTTCAAAATAAACATTAAGTGTAAACAAGTTCTTTCTGAACACAGCTAATTGTCTTCAAAAGACATATAAAAGTAAAAAGAAGTAAAAATTAGGAGACAGCAAGTTTGAAAAAAAATAACAAAGAATCACATTCAAACTGGAGGCAGAGCTGCACAGTAAATGATAGAGTTGCCTCATGAGATGCTGAAAATCAAATAATATTTCATCAAGAGATATATCTGAGCAAATTATATTACATGCCTTAAGGAATATTCCTTTGGATGAGTTAAAAGTACAAGGTATTAATATGATATGTTTATATGAGACAGGAGATTAAAATGAGATATTTTGAAGAAGACTGTTTATACAAGCTTTTCAAATAAAAGAGTAGTTTGTAATCTTTACTTCGGTATTTACAGTGAGTTAATGCTAAAATATGAATCAGTCACATTGATATGCTCAGACATTCACTCAGTGATAAGAAAAATCTCCTTTTTATGACTCTTCAATTATTCAGTGCCTATTAGTTACTAAAGTAGACTATTTTAAAATCTAGAAGATGTTGAAATGTGATTTTAGATTTTCACATCAGGTATTAATAGTCTGATAAAAGAGCTGGTTCTGAGAGTTCTGTCTTTCCTGAAGTGCATACAAGAAGCTTTTTTTCTTTTGGAAGAGGCTTTATTTTTAGGAACATAAAATAATCACTGTAGGTAACTTCAGAAGGAACACACTCAAGTAGCAGCTAAGTTCCTCCTGTTAGATGTTGCTAAAAAGAATGGCAGTTTCCTTTCCTTTATCCCCAAGGGTTTTCAGCTGAGGATCCTGCATTGGTACTTCAGACTCTACACAAGCCTTTCAGTAAGGATTCCTAGAAGTGAATGGCATGTTGAGGAGAAGTAAACAAGCAAGGTCAGAAATTGAACCATAGGACTAGTGCCCTCTTTAAGGCAAAGGAGACTGTAGTTTTTTCTGTTGACTTTGTATTGTAGGTTGAGTCTGTACTTGTATTGGACACCTAGCCCAAGGTTAACTCCAAACACTGTGGTGAGTGTGTAATGCCTTTTTTGCCCTTTGATGGGATGATTGATGTTCCTTAATTCTTCAAGTTGTGTACATGGTTGATTATAGTTATTTATAGTGTGTGGGTGCTACAGCCAAGTTAGAGATATTTAACAGATCAAATGTCTGTGGTAATATTTTACACTTAGATAGGTATGCAAGTACATAGATTAAGTGCAACACTTTCCATTATTTTGATATTGTCATGTTTTTTCCTCAATGCTTTTTAAATACTTCAAATATTCAAATATTCCCTAAAATGTAAAATCTAAACTAAAAGCAGTTAATAGCATGATTTTAAATAATATAAGCAATTGTTATTATTCTGTTTGACAGGTAAATAATGCAATAGGTTTGGTTCCATGCAGAATGTTGGAAGGCGAAAAACATAAAAAATACACTTGAAATTCACATTAGTTTCATGTGACTGTTGTGGGGCTTTTTCTTATGAGGAGTGTGAAATTGTACTGTAGCATTGTTGTCTATGTATGAAAGGTACAGTACCATTCTTTTTGTTAAAAACATTTTAGAAACCTACAGAAGCAATATCCTATCATGTCCTGCAGTTTTGAGAGTTACTCTGTCCCAGGTGCCATGTTGCATTTGCTTTCAAGTAACAAGTGTTTCCAGGTGCAACTAATCCCAGGTGGTGGGTAGGAGCTGGAGCTTCATGCCTATCTGTATTGGATCAATTTGGATCCGTTCCCATTTGTTGTCAGTGAAGATGACTTTGGACAAGGAATTTCTGTCCTCAGGGGATTCCAAATTTGTTGTTTACTGATAAATGACATGCTATGGGAAGCATGATGACACCTTCAGTAGAGTGACTGAGGGATATGGGAACACACCCAGCATTTTGAAATGTGTAAGTCTTTAGCATAATGGTAGGCCAACTGAAGAAAGCTATTTTAATAGAAGATTATTTGAGGATGGAACATCTTTATGGATTCCATGCTGTCTATCTTGAGTCATCTGTGTGGCACCTCAGTGTAGACTCAAGTCTATGGTCCCCAACAGTGGCACACTGAGAGGGAAGTTCTGCAAGGAGTTTATTTTTTTTTGCCTGTAAGTGAATAGTCTTCCCAGTATTAAAGTCCTGCAGTAATTCAGCATAACCTCATCAGTCACCTCTAGCTTGGATCTATGTGGTGACTTAGGTAGGGTAAGCAGTAGTAACTTTATGGGTTTACTCAATACAAATCCATATGGACATAGTGTGTATTTTTATTCACAGTGATCTTGATGTATTACAGGGCCAAAGGAAAAGCATTCAGCCCTTTTAGGCCAGTTTCTTCACAAATTTTAGCCAGTATATTTCTTAAACAGATTTCTTTCCTTCAAGAGCTCCCAAGTGTAAATGCTGTTGGATTTGTAGGGCTTTAGAGAAACCCTGGACAACTTGTCCTGTGACTTGAGTCCCCTGATCACTGTGTGATACCAGGAATATTCCACTGTATGGAATCAAAATGATGTGTTCTCTCAGAAGTTTCTTTGTGATGGTAGTAGCATCTGTGTTTCTACATGAGCAGACCTCTACCCATCCTGAGAAAGTGTTTATGATTACAGAAGTGTATTTGTAGTTACAGAATTTGGACATTGCATAAAATCCCCTTGCAAATTTACAAAGGAAAGCCATGGGCCTGGGTGTGCTGCAGTTTTGGTTTTGACCTTTCATCTCTTGTTATGGACCAAATAAATTGGACAAGTGCTGCAATATTGTTTTGTTCTTACAGAAAATTTGGGGCAAACCAAGATTGTTACACTGCTGGTGGGTCACACCAGCAAGATAAGGGAGGAGAACCTGAGGTGCAACAAGGTGGCCATCTGGGGAGGGCCATAAAGAATCAAGGTGTATCTAGCAGCCCTGGTGTTTTCATCTCCCAGGGCTGGGTCCTGTAAAACAGACAGTTCTGAAAGAGAAGCAAGCAGTGACTGCTCTGTGGAAGGGCTGATGAGAGCATATTCAGGAGTGTGCCAGCCAGAAAGGCCCACTGTCCTTGCTGATTGATCAAGGCATTTTCTCATATGGTATCATTGTAAGGAAAACATGAGTCTAGCATTTTAGTATTGCTAGAAGAGCAGGTAATAGTAATGCTTGCAGAAGACCTTCACTAGAGCAGCAAGGCACTTGCATAAGAGTGCCAAGGGATGTTAAGAAGCTGAGTTGTTTTCAAAGTTACCCACAGCTATCTGTAGCCCCAAAGGCATATCAGGAACCAGCATAACACAGAGAGCTAAGGAAAACTGATGGCTCTTGTGCAAGTACGGAGGTGTGAGTCAGGACAGCAAGTTCCGCAATTTGCACTGGAGACACAGTTGGCAATAATAAGCTTTCACACCTTCGGTGGAAGTACGGACAGTACGCCCTGAAGCTGGATCACAGAGCTAGAGCACCTCTCCAATGGAGACTGGCTGAGAGAGTTGGAGTTGTTCGGCCTGGAGAAGAGAAGGGTCCAGGGAGGCCTTATAGCACCTTGCAGTACCTAAAGGGGGCTGACAGAGAGCTGGAAAGGGACTTTTTACATAGGCCTGTAGTGACAGGACAAGGGGGAATGGCTTTAGCAGGAAAAAAGGCAGGTTTAGATTGGATACTAGGAAGAAATTCTTTGCTATGAGGGTGGTGAGGCACTGGAACAAGTTGCCCGGAGTAGCTGTGGATGTCCCATCTCTGGCAGTGTCCAAGGCCATGCTGACCTTGAGGCTCTGGTAAACCTGGTTTTGCGGAAGGTGTCCCTGCCTGTGGTGGGGGAGTTGGAAGTAGATGATCTTAAAGTCCCTTCCAACGCAAACCATTCAATAATTCTATGGATGCCCTGTGGAACCACAGGGTCAGGACGCATTTGTAAGAATCTGTCTCTGTAGAAGAATATTTGACTTTGGCTGTGCTGCTAAGTAAGTGGGGTTGGATCCAATCCCTCAAGGCCAGCTGGTGCTTAGGACTAGCCCACTCTCTGGGGACTTCCTGGAAACATCTCCTTGGAGCAGCCCAAATACACCTGGAAATGAAGTTTATAATTAAGCAATGTCAATTACTGAGAGGTCAGTGCTTCATCTGCATCCAGCTGCTATTTATTTTTTTTATTTAGCAGCATAAATTTAACATCAAAGTCTTCTCTCTTAGTTAATGGAGAAAGAAAAATTTCTTTAGCGGTTGTTTCAGTTCCCCTAATGTAAGTTGACTTCAGAGGTGGAGGACACATTGCAGGAATCTCCTTGTATTAATTAACATGAGGACAGTGACTTCCATAGGCTCAACTTAACTTTTACATATACAAGTGTCCTAAGACAATGAATCCTTGAACATCATGCCATGAAACATTTCTGCAAAAGCTTCAGTACCTTACATCAGCCAGCAACTACTAGCGGCCTGCTTATTGTACAGAGAACTTTTCATTACTAGTTGTATTTTGGATGTGAGCATTTTCTAGTGGAACTGTAAGATCAGTTTTTAGGTAAAAAAATAACAGAGTGAGAAGCTATCCATGTGGCAGTACTGACTCTAGAAGAAGTCTTGAGAGTTTCTAATTTTCAAAGTCTTTGACAAAAACAGCTCCAGCATGCCTAAGGCTTACAGTTAAATCAGTGGCTGACATAAGTGAAATTAAACATATAAGATGAATTCCAGATAGTTGAACAGATTTACAGGTGAAAGTCTCAAATAATGAACATAGAAGGAGGCTGGTGAAGTCTCAAGACAGAAGACTGCAAAATATATTTCAAAAAATCATAATCCATTCTACTAAAATAATCACTGATATTTAAAATGTTCACTTTTTATTATTTCTTTAGATTTCTTCTGGGAAGGTTTTGTTTGAATCCAAGTCATTCTTGTTTCTGCATCCATATTACCCACAGTCAATGTTATCAAGAAAATACAACAAATGTAGCAATACTTGGCAGCTGGGAGAAAGCATCCTGTTGTTAAAGTGATGTCCTTGATTTCCCGGAACTGAAGGATCTCATGTTTATCTGGAAAAGCGGAGCACCAAGTTTTGTTTATGTTTGTTATGACCATGATAGGGAATAAATGAAGATTCCTCTCACAGATTAAGAATGCTTTCCCCACCACAACCCCCCAACAGCTAGTCAAAATTTTTTTTTTCAGAGATTAAAAGAATGGTGCTGCCTTAGAATGTTGTGTACAGTGACAGGGTGTTCTGGGGCTTCAATACCCATTTATGACACTGGGTGGATCTCTAAAGTCAGGAGAACAAGAAAATAAATCTTTAATTGACATTGTTTCGGCAAGAGAAGAGCAGGTCGGGCTCCACCCTGTTTGTTAGCGTCTTGATTTTTTAATCTGCTTCATGACAGAATGATTTCCTGTGGCACCACTTGTCAACTGAAAGAATGGGAATAAATTACCATGGCAAAACAACAGAATAGGCAATGAAACATGCTTTCTGATGAGGAACTTTAATTGCTGAAAACATTGGGAATCTGCAATTCTTTGTCATAGGACCTAAACTTGTCATACTTTTGAAATACTTTTTCTGCACCAGTTCTGCTGATCTGAACACAGAAAGGTAAGGGGTATGTCTGCTTAACTTTTGAGCTCACATTGTTATAGCCACCTCTTTTAGGTAAAACTTTCCTTCCTTACTCTGTGCTTTTAGTTTCCCAGGATGTCTTCACATTTCATACTTAACTATTCAGTTGCTAATGTGAAAAAGTCTTCAGTTATTTAGCAGTGCTTGAAGTTAAATGTGCAGGTATTTGTCCTGGAAGAAACAGAACCAAAATTTTGTATTGCCAAAATCCAAGTACTGTATTTGCATGAGTAAATGTCTTGATTTAATAAGTATTTAATGATACAAAAATTGTTCTTTATTAAAAAGCAAATCTCCCAAAATCCAGTTTATTGGTCACAGAGAACTTGCTGCTTTTGTCTATCTGCAAAAAGCAGCTAAATCTGTAGTGCACTTAGCAAGTGTGTTATATTCTAATATACATATCTCCAAGGGAATAATGTTTATCTGGTTTAACAAAACACTGAACATCTACCCAGGTACTATGCAACATGTAAGTTTCCAGATACAAACTTACAAGTACAAATTTACAATCTACAGTAAATCTAAGAATTATGGCTTTGAATTTAGATTATAAATTTCATAATAATGCTGCAATGTAGGTAAGAAAAATAATTCTTCTCAATAACATGAGACACCACTTCTGTCTGTAGTAGTTTTTTAACAGGCTACTACTAGTGCGTAGGGTCTTCTGTGGCCTGAGACCAAATCACTGCAGGGCTTCTACATTGTATCAAATGTGGAAGGTTCCATTGTGCTGTGGATTTGAATTTGCTTACACCCCCCAATGGGTAATTCCCTTGTGAACTTTCCTTAGAGCTTCTTTAGTAGTTATGCAGGTTATCATTGAAGGATGATTTTATCTGCAGGATTAAGAGTTGGACTTGATAATCCTCGTGGGTCCCTTCCAACTCAGCATATTCTGTGGTTCTGTGATTCTGTCATTTATTTTATTACAGGATTCAGAGACTCTGCTTGGGGCTCAAAGCAACTTTTACAAATGTTTAATGAAATGTTTAATATAATGTTTCATTGTGTATAAAAAACCTGGTAGATCATCTGGTTTTACGTTGTTCTTTATTAAGTTTCCCATGTGGTCTGGAATAAGGTGTTTACCAATATTACTTTCCTTCCTTAAACTTTGCCCATTTGTGAAGTTTTTTTAACCTTTTATGATTGAGCTGCTATTGGAACACAATGTACGTGTTGCTAATTGAGAAAAACACAACACTCTCAGTAGTTAAGCTGTGCCTTTGTAGTTGATGATTCCACCTCTCAGCTGTATATAACATCGAGCCATAACGTAACACTCACGGCACCTTTATTCAGTTTAAAATTCATAGTACTTTTGATACTTCACTTTCAGCTACTCCATGCTTTTAGTAACATAAAAAAGTAAAATAAAACTGAAGCTGATTTAAGAAGCATTTTGCGTGCTTCAGTAGATTTTATATACTGGATTATAAATTTAAACTAAGAAGCATAACTGCAGAAAAGATTTGTGACAGCTATTTTTCTATACTTCTCTAGTCAGAACTGAATTAAGTGCATATGCAGTACCCTCTATTGTGCCTCTCATCTTAACCAAAAGAAACAAATGAAAACTACATTCAATAATGGATGGAGTGATGATTACTCTATTTCTCCTATCATAATTAGCAGGAGCCCATCAGTATTCATCAGGTATTTTCATTCACCTGTTTGATGGTGTTATCATCATCTACCTTGAACATGAACAAAATTCTTGTAATACGGACATCCCTCAGAAAAGCCGTTAGTCTGCTGGTTGGAGTAGTCACTTCAAAATAGTATACCCAATTTCAATCCTTTTTCTGCTTAGTTCAGAAAAGTAAAGACTGGTTAACATCAGTCTTCTACATGTCCAGGAATTTCCCTGTCACTGATAAAATGGCTATGTCTGCAGCCAAAAATCCCTCTTTTTGAGCTCATTGCATTTGATCTTGCTGACAAGAAGATAAAAGAAAAAAGAAAGCTAAGCAAGCCTGTAAGAACCTAAGCCTGGTCACTAAAAACCTGGTGGCAACATTTTTTATTATGACTTTATTCCATATCTAGATTTAGCTTTGGTGACCCCTTTGCCTCCCAGTAGTTCTTACAAACTACTTTAAACATAGTAAAAGTTAGTCATCATAAATCTTAGCAGTATTTACCAGAATTGTCTGCTAAGACCCTAAAGGTACATGTGACATTATTCTTTTGGTGAAGATCTGTCCTGGTTTAGGCTGGGATAGAGTTAATTCTCAGCAGCTGGTACAATGCTGTGTTTTGGATTTGGTATGAGAATAAGATTGATAACACACTGATGTTTTGGTTGTTCCTAAGTTGTTTATTCAAGGATTTTTTTTGTGTCTGATGCTCTGCCAGTGAGGAGATATGCAACAAAAAACACCTGGCAGGGACCATAGCCGGGTCAGGCCAAAGGCTGAATTGGCCAAAGGGGTACACAACACCATACACCATCATGCCCTGTATATAAACTGGGGGAGTTACCTGGAGCGGGGGGCCAATCAGGGTTCAGGGATCAGGTCTGGCATTGGTCAGTGGGTGGTGAGCAATTGTATTGTGCATAACTTGTTTTCACTTTTTATTATTATTATTATTAATATATTTTACTTTATTTCAATTATTAAACTGTGCCTATTTCAATCTAAAAGTCTTGCTTTGGATTCTCCTCCTCATTCCACTGGGGTGGGGGTAGTAAGCAAGCAGCTGTGTGATTTTTAATTGCCAGCTGGACTTAAACCATATGATCCTAAAACATAACTATGTTCTATGTGGAAAAATACATATGTGCATTGTTCCATCACTTCTTCTCAGTCTGCCTAAACAGGTCAAACTACTGATTTGAATCATTATGTATGACAAGTTACACCCATGTGAATTGACCCAGATGTGGAAGGACATGTGTTTCAGAAGATAAAAATGTATGTAACTTAACAATTCTGAATAATTTAAAAGTTATCTAAATCTAAAAGCCAGCCAATCCTGTTCCCTTGCATAGCTATTATTCTGTCAGCACAAATTATGCTCCACCTAATAGAGTGCTACAGAGCAAAGATGCAGCTTTGATGCCAGTCAGTGGTACTGTGCCAAGGAGATCCCTGAAGAGGCCAAAGTCTGCCTCTGAAGTCCAGAGCAGTGTGCCCTCCTCACAGCCCTAAGCATCCCCAACACCATTTTGTGGTCACTGCAGCTAAGGCTGACCTTGAGCTTCATGTGCTCCATCAGCCCCTCCCTCTGTGAGAACAAAGTCCAGCAAAGCATCTGTCCTTGGTGGCTCCTCTTACCACCTGGAAAAGGAAGTTATCATCAACACACTTCAGGAACCTCTTGTATTGCTTATGCCCTGCTGTGATATCATTCCAGGAGATACTGGTATGGTTGAAGTCACCCATGAACATGAGGTCACTCCTGTCTATGGAGAGATGCATCTGCTCGGTCTTCCTGGTCAGATGGCCTGTAGCAGACCCTGACTATAATGTCATCTGTCCTTGCCCTCCCTTTAATCCTGACCCACAAGCCCTCAGTCACCTCCTCATCCATCCGCAGGTGGAGCTCCATGCACTCCAACTGGTCACTGACATAGAGGGCAACACCACCTCCTCATCTCCCCTATTTGTCCTTCTATAGAGTCTATATCCTTCCATTCCAACACTCCAGTCATAGGAGCATTCTCACCATATCTCCATGGTTCCAGTAAGATTATAGCCCTGCAGGCAAAGGCATGTCTCTAATTGCTCTTGTTTAGTCCTCATGCTGTGAGCATTTGCATGAAGCCACGTACGTTGGACCCCTCAATGAAGCCAACTCTCTGGGTGGAGTGGCTGGACATTTGTGATGCTCTTCAGGTGTTCTCATGATAACCTATGATCCTTCTCCACGCTCTGGGCATCTCCTCCTGGCACTGGTACCAAACTGGAGGGAGTGGGATGGATGGAAGTTCCCCTGTCCCAGCAAGTTTAGTTTAAAGTCTCTTTACCATCTTGGCAAGCCTATGACTGAAGATTCCTTGTGCGTAGTCCTTTCAGATCTTTACCTGCCTTACCTTACGTTACTGTTACTCTTCTCCATTACTGAATTACCCATTGCTGAACCTTTTAATTTTAATTACATTAGTTACATTCTCGATCAAGCTCTTTAACTTCCCTCCTGTGTAAAGTGTAAATATACTAGTGATATGAGAAGCCAGAACACCCACTGCTTTCACTATACTGGTCCTTTCCCAAATTTCTTGCTGAAGTAGAAAAATAGTGTAAACACATAGTAAAAAAGGTAGGTCATGTGTAGTAAATGACCCAAAAAAAAGACAACCTTACCTCATCAGAAAACTATCCTGGGCAGTATCAGGGTATATAATGCCATCATGAAGTATTTCCAACTGAGAAAATGAGAGACCAGAAGGGATGGACTTCTATCTCTGAAAGTATCCCAGAATCTCAAAGAGCAAAGAGTACAGAATTGATTTTGAACTGAAATAAATGGAACACTGTCCTGGGTTTCTGTGGTATGGAACTAGTTTTCTTCTTAGTAGCTGGTATGCCGTTGTGTTTTGTATTTGGTATGACAATAATGCTATAACGCACTGTACAAAGTGCTTAACTTGAAATAAAATCAATGCACCCTTTTTCAAAAATTTGGTATGCCCATTGAAATACTGAATCAATTTTGAAAGGCAAAGTAATACTTTGGACACTCTCAAAATGTCAAAATATTTTAGGCCACTATGAATAAATTCAATTGGTGTCATTGTCCTTGGATCAACTGATTTAACACAAAGCTAAAGCCTAACCACGTGTATTTAGTAAGTTTAACATTTAAAGCTTCATTCTCTATTCTGTTCTGGTTTTGGTGAGGCAGATGTATATTTACTCTTCATTTGCTGCTTTATAGCCCACAAATCCTGCTATGAATAGTTTCCCTATAGTGCTAATTACTGACATTTTTGACTGCCTCAAAAATGTTATGAATTCGTCTGTACAGCAACTCCTCTGGTATGAAAATTACTGTTTGCAATTTGGTTGGTATTTTCACAGCCTACTACTAATTATGGATGCTCTACTTAAGGTGAATATTTATCTGTAGCATTACTTTTTCCCTTCTGTTTTCTGTAACTATCTAATGACACTATCAGTATAAAATTTTGCAGTCTTAATATTTTGTCTTTTCTATGAGTGTGAATATTATTCAGGGCCATTTCAGACATATATACTTAGTACAATGTTAAAAATATTTACAGATTTTTAATGTCATGTATTTAACAGTATTTGGTCTTCAATCAGTTGAAAAGGCAAGTTAAACAATGGAGAATAAAAGATGTTTAAATTAGTATTGCACTTTCAATCTATATGATTAAAATTGCATTCTATCAAGCACAAATATGAATAATATTTTAAGAAGTGAAGATAAATGGAAAGGACTATCTTAGAGGTTAAAAAAACCACAAAACCAGAAAGTCTATTTCTAAACTCTTCATATCTTCATGAAAATTTGGAAATGCTGTATTATGGCAGATCTACTAAGTTCTAATGTATGCCTGGGAAAAGAATTAAGGTAAAACAGTGATTAACGTGCTCTGTACAGTAATATGTTATTATCTTCATCTTGTCACACTGCCTTTAATCATCTCACATTCCTGTCTCCTATTAAGTTATATTCATTTTTACTTCAACACTGCACTGGTCATGCTTTGCATCCTATACATTTATGTAAAAGTTAAGGAGAAACTCTTCTAAATATTGAGCAGCTTATAGCTATGACAATTTTCTTTTATTTACTTTCTCATATTTTTATTATTCCAAGTATGGATTTGTAGGGGAAAGTGTGAGGAAAAGCTTTCAGGTCTTTTTGTCTCAAGCAACTGTTACTTGCCATTTTCTTAATTCTCAAGCTTATCAATATTATAATGTGTGAATGAGGAATATGGGGGGTTTTATAAACAAAATTTGATTCTAAAATGTATGTATTGCATGTATTAAATATACATAATACTCTTTTTACTGATTTGGGATTGCTTTTTATATACATTAATTCTGAATTCACATTATTGCAAGCATCTAGATGGCCATTTAAGTTTTTACAAGCCCCAGCTTTTGCCTATTAAAAGTGTTGTGATGTTGATGATGATAATAATAATAATGACTTTAAACACAGTATTTGGGCCAATTACAGTAACTGCTGTAGGCATTACTTTCAAAACCATAGGTACTTCTTTCAGTTTCTAAATATAGAGAGAAGTCTAACTTTGGGTTCCTTTCTTTTTGGTATTCTAATCTACTTGTAACATTTAATGTGTCCCAAGCTACTGAAGGTAAATTTGATGGCAATGAAAAACACTGGAAGAGGGATGTATGAAGTCACATTTAACAAAAGACTCAGCTGAAAAAGGAGTCAAAGCCAACATTATTCATGCTTTCAGATTTCATGCCCATTTAATTTCCTTTCTTACACCAGGTGTGGAGAGCAGTCCTCCCTTTTACTTTTGTCACTTAGGTAAACCCCGGCAGCAGCCGCACCTTTGGCTCTAAACCAAGGTGCAAAGTCTGTGGAGGAGCCAGTGCAATAGTCTGGCATATCCCTAAATCAGCGCCAAGGGCTAATTCCCATGGGTATGGGATCTATGAGGGAAGCTGAAGAGTCCTTTGGAGTTCCACAAACCTGTCCCCTCTTCACACCAGCCTCTGTGTTATCATTAGTCATGGTCCTGCACTCGAACAGTCCCACAGATAACAAGCAGGGCTGTAGGATTCCTGCAGGAACCTTTGGTTCTCCACCATAAATTCCAGTATCAGTCCATTACGGTTTAGAACACAAAAAGTAAGCAATAAATTAAATAAAAGGGTGTGTTTGAATGAATTAATTGGTGGGAGTTGGTTACATCAGAACAAGCAGCTGCTTGTTCAGCCAGCAGTCTAAGTAGAGTTGATCTTGTTCTGGTTGAAAATTCCGGGTACTTAGATTTTGGCAGGAGCATCTAAGCAATGTCATGTCAGTGTTACACTCTGAAAAGTGTCCTGTTCTTACAAAGCAGCTCAGCTACTGAGTCCCTGATTCTTAGATCTCAAATTCAAAGCTCAAATGGAGATTTAATAAAAATTTAGGAAGTAAGAAGGAAGACTATATATACCAAAATTCAGTCCCGCTACATTAGTATTAATATTTTAGGGATCTCTAGTTCAGATAAAATTTGGGTAATACCAGTCTTTCTTATTAATAAATACAGCAGAAAATAAGATAAAGCCTTGTCTAAGGCACCTGTTCCAAATTTTGGTTCTAATTGCCTGGAGAAAATGCATTGTAAACACCCAGGTGCTAACTTTTACCTTTGGAATAGGCCTACTGTCTTCAGCTAAAACCAGGTGTCTGTAAATCTCCACAGAATATGGTCCTTGGTTTAGACAACATCTGAAGAAGCAGCTCTGAGTGATAACTGAGTAATTCTTTAACAACAACACCAAAATATATCGAAGTTTCTATTGCAGAAGAATCCACAACCCAGACTGTGCTCACATCCTGTTAGAAACCTACTCCAGATGCTGACTGAAAAATAACAGAACATACCTCATAGACAACTGGGTGCCAACAAGCCAGAAATCTTAAATTTAGTAGGAAAATTAGCAACTTGTAAGAGATTATTCATGTGAATTTTCTAGTTTAAAAACTATTCCTGTTGTATATAAAAGATCTCCTACTTCCCTTTTTCCTATAACTCTGCCTCTCACTGAATCCTTAAATACTTTATTCTGCTGCTGCAAGTCCATGAACGAGAAAGCGCCTGAGGTTTAGTGATGTTCATGAGGTGACTCATCTGTACTGTGGGAAACACCACTGTCCGTAAACTTCAAGGTTGTGGTCTACCTTCCACTGAACATCGAACATTATCTTCTGTGATGCCTAAGGTCTTCATTTATTTCTTATTTCTCGTGTATTGTGAGGCTGCTCTCTCAAAACGATGGGTTTTTGAAAAGTTGTGAGTTTACCTTTCTGTGCTTTGCTGACAAAGCCTCTGATGTGTTCCTGTAACTGGTGTCAGCTTATTTACGACTTGAGTGTTTTGAGAGTAACTCTGGCATGCTCCAAGAAAAGCCATCAGGCAGGTTTGGCACCTTTTCATCCCAAGCCAGCTTTAGGAAACGCTTCAAGACTCTCCCTTCTGGTCTTAATGAACTTCGCAGCGTACCAGCAAGTCTCAAACCTCATCCAGATACTCACTGTTAGTACCAATTTTCAAGAGATTTCATGCTTCTCTGGAGAGTGTCGCTCCCGGTGTCATTTCGGTGCCGGGATCCATACCGGGTGTCCGTGCGCTGAGGGGGCACCGCCCGGGCCCGGG
>VXBX01002842.1:151077-175741 GCA_013400415.1 Scytalopus superciliaris
CGATGGGGGCGGCGGTAGCGGTATCGCTGATGCGCTGCGCCTTGTGCTCTCCCGCCAGGTGTTCTCCCTCTGGCTTCCCATGCCCTGTTACCAGGAGGATTTCTTCAGAGAGTACCTCAAGATGATGGCGAACATGGTTATCCTGAACCTGCTCATTTGTATTTCGCTGGCGTTCTGGATCGTGTCCATGACTGCGAGTACGTACTACGGTGAGTCCAAAGGCCGGGGAGAGGCCGCCCCGGCAGGACTGACACAAGCGCCGGGCAGAGGGGTGTGCACAGCCCCTGCCTTCATCGGTAGAACTGCACACCTCACCCCTGACAGCTGATGGTGGTTTAGAAGGGCTTGACAGCCACTTACTTGCAGCTCTGCCCAGCGATACTGTAGAATTTTAAATGTTGGTATCCTTTGGGATTTCTTTCCCCAAAAGAAAGCAAATAAAAGTGCAGAAGTGAAAAGAGCGAGCGAGCTGACAGCCGTCTTTCTGTTTGACGGAGAGTGTGTGACAGCATGGGAGGAGTGCGCCAGCCTTCAGAACTGTTTCAGGAATGCACATGCAGCAACATGCAGAACAGGGCGTGCAAGAATTCCTGTCAAGGAACAGAGAGACCGGGGGAATGGTATAGGAAGACAGGGATGTGTGCATGGAGTGGCTGGCACGGGTGTGTACTGTCAGCTCACCGTTCTGTTCAGGCAGCCCAGGCTTAGTTGTAGGTAGTTGCAGGGACACAAGTGCTCGTTGTGGTCACTCGTTTTGGCTCTAGCATCTTTCTTTCAGCAGTGTGCAAAAGCCTGCCTTGAGTATTAGTTCAAGCCTAGAAGAGTTTAATTGCTTTTCCAGGATAGATTAAGAGGTTAAATTGGCTGAGGTTAAGACTTCAGCCAGTTTGATGCAGGAAGAGCTCCACTGTCATTGCAGTGTTCCTGAAAGTGCTTAGGGATGCAGAATGAACACCCTTGACTGCCTAGTGTCACTCTGGATCCAGAAGATGAATAAATATACCACCAGTGTAAGCTGACTTTTGCAATGGTGGTTGGGTGTCTTTGCTCAGTGTTTTTCAGTGCTTCAGGTTTTAGGATGGAATATGAGTTCTGGCACAGCATTAAATCTGTGTTGTCTGGACACTTCTTTGGCTTGTAGTGAGATGCCAGATGTGCAGGAGGTAGGCAGAAGGAGGTTTCACAACCTGGTTTTGCTCATGTCATTTAGAGCTACTCAAGCTGGATTTAAATATGCAACTTCATTTGTGTGTGTTTGCTCTCTAAAGGTATAGCTCTCTGAGTTTTTCTGATAATTAGGTTGTTCCAGTCCCTGCTATTTAAGGTGGTTGACAAGTGACAGTGTGGAGAGACCTGGTATCAGGTGAATCAGGATCGGGACCAATAGAAAGGAGGAGACTGCAGACTAATCCTCCTTATAGGGAATGATTACAGAACAAGAAGGACATACAACTTCTGTTGTTCATTTGCCTGAGACTGTGTAAAGACCTCAGCTTGAGGAGGTGAATGAAGTGTATACTAGTTAGGGGGCTTTAATAGGTTCAGCCCATAAAGTGATGAAATTCACAGTCCTTAACATAAAACCAAAAATATTACAAACATACTTTTATTAATTTACAGTTTATAATAATGCTTAAGAACCAAACAGTAACCAAAATGTTGGTGAAATGAGAGTGTTGAAGAACCCGTAATAAAACAATGAATATGTTCTATCTTAATCTTACCTACTTACATTTAAGAGTAATTTAAGACCGATACTTCTTTCCTCTTCAAGGAAATACAAAAGGGTTAGCTTAAAATGCCCTTGAAAAGATGAAAATTCTGTTTGTTAGCCAAGAAAAAGGAAACCCTTTGTGTTCTGGTACTGTTTGCACTCGAGTTTACACTGAGAGCCGCCTTGGTTTGTGATAAGCACTACCAGGCTACAGCACTGGAGGTCTCTTCATGCACAGTTGGTCTTGTCTTCTGAATTTTTGAGTCACCCTTTTTCTGCAAGACTCCCTTGCTCACCTCCTGTGGCACTGGGGCTTTTCAGTACACAGAAGAGAAGTTTTTGTCTTGTGGATCCTTGTGCTTGCAATGAGTGTTTTACCGTGATTTCGCAGGTGTGTTTGTCCTGCTTTGCACCAAGGAGCCTGTGTGTTTGTAAAAGTTGGGGTACTGCTAACACAAAAGTTCTTGTTGAAAACCACCATTCAGCTCTTCTATAAGATTGAGACTTACTTTAATGCAAGATTTATGATATCTTGTATAGCAGATGTAATAACTTCTCAAGATTTTTACTTCAAAACCTACATTAACTATTGGCTTTACTTTTTAAAAGTCTGCGGGTTTTTCAAGCAAAAACTCACTTGAAATCATGCTATTAAAAGCCTTAAGTCAAGCTGTGAAGAACTTACAAGGCTGATGTTTCATAAAGTGGTCACACTACTTTTCATGTTCACCTAGTGGATTGCCTTTCTTGGCCTTCTTTTGTCGTGAAATTCCATCACAGTAAATAGTGTCATTCAGGATATAATCAGTAGCTTTCTTGTCTCTTAAGATGACAAAGATGGAAGACTTTCAAACTTTAGTATTAAGGGATAATTTCAGACTTCTAAATTTCTGTGGTTTGCAAGATGTACTTTCAACATAATTTTCAATGAAATCTGTATCTTCCAATTCAAAGTCAAAATGAGGTGCTAAATATTAAAGGCTCTAAGAATATTGCTGCTAAGGCAGTAATTTATTTAGTCTTTTATAGTAAAATAACATACCTTTTAACTGGATAATAACAAATTCTTTATTAACTTCTTTTATTTTAGTGAACGTACTGAGGTTTTAGGTGGAAGTAATTACATTTAGGACATTGAAGATAAGTTGCTGAGGATACTAGTGCTTTATGGAATGGTGTGGAATAACAGCAGCTGAGTAGGATGTTATTTTCCTGTTCTGCAAGCTTGTTTAAATTCAGATTGCAGTGACTTGAATGACTAACCACAGGCAACAAACTGGAAACTCCGGAAGAAGCTGTGGATATTTTGAGAAAATAAGTTGGAGAGGTTTTTATTCAGTTACTTTTGCTTGTAAAAGTTAACCACTTGTGGTTTGAAAACCAGGATTTTTTTTGCTTGAGAGTTGTTTGACTAGTTTGTCTTGGTGGTTTAAGCATTAAAATTTAAAAATTGTTAGTGAAGGATATCATTAAAAGCAGTCATTGTGAAACATGTTTCGGCCTTGACTAATTTCCAGTTAAATACTTAGAACATTTTAAGTTGGCTTTCTTTTCTGTATAATGAGCAGGATAACAGGTGAGCCATTTTTGTAGGGATTTTAATACTAGACTTGAAATAATTTATTTCTCTTCAGTTCCCAAAAAGCAGTATACTTTCCAATACAGAAGATTTGATTAGGTGTAATTGCTTTCATATGTAAGTAAGGAATTAGTAGTTTTAAACCATGCAATATATTGCAAACTTTGGCTCTGTGAGAATACCAATAACCTACAGTCAGGTGTTTTGAGTAGCCATGACACAGGAAGCTCAGTTCAATTCAATTTTGTTGACCGGTAAACAAAGTGAAGAGTATCACTGTAGCTCAGCTAAGCGCTTCAGTATATAACAGAATAGCTAAGTTTTCCAAACTGGAATAAAAAGGATAAAGTAGTGATATTAAAGCTGTAGAAACACAGCCATTAGGTATCTTATATACAGCCTGATGTCCTCTCTTCCGCGTAGACTTGAAACTACTTCTGGAGCCTTCTGTCAGCCAAGTAGCAGCAATCCTTCTGTTAACAGTGTTGAATTCTAATTGGTGGAGGCAGCAGCAAAATGACAGTATTTGACACATCCTAGCAATAATTCAGAATACATAGATTATGGAGAAGGGGATGGAGAAAGTTGTTTGCTTTTCATGGCCATGAGCTAAAGCTTTTGATGAACAAAAATGATTTTTTCTAAAAACACTGATATTTGGAATGGCTTGAAAAACAAGTTAAAGCTTCCAATATATTGTACTGAGTTTCCTTCTGTTACAGTGCTTAAAAGTATTAGTGACCATAGACAGTGTAGTTAATTTCTTTATTGTTGACATATTTTCCAAAACTAAAATCTCAACTTACGCGTTCTATCCAAATCAGGTTTCAGATGGTCTTAACATTCTGAATGTTAGTTTTTGGAGTTTATAAATCCCTTTTAAATATCACCATGCTTATTTCTTGTCACATTTTGCTAAGTTTTGGTAATTAATTTTAGTTCATGCAATATATTTTTTTCCTTTGAGATCAGAATAGAAAAATTGAGTAGATAATTGCACATATTTTGGTATTCTGTTCATAAGAGTATCTTTCTGGAAGGTTAAAAGTTGTAATCTCTATTAGGATCAGACTTTAAGTATATACTATGAGGTATTGAAAAGGTTTATAAGGATCATCTGTAATCATGTTATTTGATTTATCAGGTACTTTACGGCCCATTTCTCCATGGCGCTGGCTTTTTTCAGTCTTGGTCCCACTAATTATTGCTACACAGGGTTTTAAGAAGAAGAGTCTTGATCACAGTGGTGCATTGGGAGGTATGTTTTTTTCTGAGACTACTAAGCTAAACATTTAGTAAACTAAATTAAAGTCCTTTTTATTGTTGGTAATTTAAGACTTACCTAGTTCTACTTAGTTCTATTATAATAAAAGTACAAATGTAAATGTACATAACTTAAATTCATACTGATGGTTTTTTCTCATGCCTGTTTAAAAAGACAAGTTAATTTTGTTCTGCCGTTAGTAATTAATTTGATTAATATTGTCTTTAGATTTATATAAACCTAGAAGATTCTTTTAAACTTCATGACAGTATGCAGCTAAATCACATGTTTTGGTTTAACATCTAGATGGATTAACAGAGAATTAAAGAAATAGCAGAGGTAGTTCTAAAGAAATACCCTAAAACGGATCCATGTCAGAGGCTTACCTGCCTGGAGGGAAACCAGTTAAGAGACCATGGTTCTCCTTACTGTAATTGAAGCTGTTCTAGGAATTTTTTTGGCCTGTCAAAAATAAGAAAATTAAATCTATACTTCAAACAAATGAACATTTCAACAAAGTTTTTCTTGATCACATGATTAAAAAGTCCAGCATAGTGTACAATAGTGTTTAATGAAATTTGATGCAAGATTTCTGGGTGAGGTGATTCACCCTTGTCTTGTGACATTGTCTGAATTGATGTTCAGTGGAATGAAACAGAGCCTCAAATCTTTTCCTTCAATGTCGCCCAGTTTGCAAATCTTGTTCTGTCTGTGAGTTAAGGAGAGCATTTTCTAAATAAAAAAAACCTATTTTTCACTTCTTTGTTTTTACCTGTTAATATAAGAGCTTGCTAGACAGCTTATACTGGCATCTGCCCTAAGTGCAGTCAATTTTCTTTCAGTTGTTTAAAATTGTAATCTCATGGTGGCAAGTGAAATTAGACCTCCTTTTTGAAGTGAGACATAAAAATGAACCATATCTGGAGCTCAAGTAGTTAGAAAAATTACAGAAATAAAAAGATGACATAAAAATCAGAGACTGAAAAAGGAGAGGAAGAAGAGAAGAGAAAAGCAGTATCTGCGTAGATATGGAGGAGGCTTAGAGCAGTTTTCTTAGAGACCTTGGGTGTGGGATTTGATACCTAAACTGATGGTAAACTGCCACAGCTGTATATCTGCTCCGTATACAAGTAATAATATTCTTCAGGCAAAGTACTTAAATTTCAGTTACATATCCTTTGGATTTTGGGGGGGTTTTTTGGTGTTTTTTTTTTGTTTGGTTGGTTTTTTTATTGCTCTTTTATTTTTGCACAGTGTTAATTAATTTGTGGCAAAAGAAGGTCTTAAAAATCACACAAACAATTCAGCAGTAGAATCTCTTACCGCACGATTATTGTAGGTATCATGAAGATACTCTTCATCTTCAAAAAATTCGAAATACTTAATTGCTTTGCAAAGCAAGGATTGTTACATGAAGGAACTTTATATACTTTTTTTTTCCTTCATAGGATTGGTGGTTGGATTTATCCTTACAGTTGCAAATTACAGTTTCTTCTCATCTTTGTTTGTATTTTTTGTTACTTCTTCAAAACTTACTAAATGGAAAAAAGATATAAAGAAGCAAATAGATTCAGAATACAAAGAAGGTAAGCCAAAATAACTGTAATTCTTTCAGATCCCTGGTGGAGAATAAATACTGCATATTCCTGTTCCTTTCAAAGGGTCAGATGAGATGTCACATCCAGAGTAGGGAACACTGTTGTGACTGACATCCACCTTTATCCCTGTGAACATTAGCAAGTGACTTTGCTTTTGCTTCCCCTCTGTTTAATAAACTGCCATATAGTTTCTGTTTATATATGTGTATTTTGCTTTTGTCTCATGCTGTTGCCTATCAATTACTGTTGTCTGAAATTACTGAAATTTAGTTTTTATTACTTCAGGTGGACAGAGGAATTGGGTTCAAGTATTCTGTAATGGTGGTGTTCCCACTGAGCTGGCTCTCTTATATATGATAGAAAATGGACCAGGTGAAATTCCTATCGACTTTTCAAAGGAATACACAGCATCATGGATGTGCTTATCCCTGTTGGGAGCTTTGGCATGCTCTGCTGGTGATACATGGGCTTCAGAGATTGGTAGTGTTCTGAGTAAAAGCAAGCCAAGATTGATTACAACCTGGGAACAGGTTCCAGTAGGTAAGATGTTGGCTGTTCTACATGTTCTTAATATTTAGTTAATCTGTTTTGAATTCCAACTTGAAAAATTCAAAGAAAGACCGAGAAAAACAAACATCAGAAATATCTGACATTAGAAAATGTTGCCAGGACTGTATTCTCTGAAATGGAATATACTTAATTGTGTTTCTTCTGCATCTCATTGGTGAGATGCACCAACATAGTATTCACAGAGATAAAATCACTCTGAATACTGTTACTTCTCATCTCTGACAATAGTGTCTATGTTGCTAATATCCAAGAGAATACAAGTTATCAACTCGTTTTTTCAGATTTAAATATTTTAATTGGTAGAGTATATATATTCAATACAGACAATACAGAAAATTCACTTCATAATCAAATCAGTCATTTTCTTTAACATCTTACCAAGGGTGTGCAAGTGAACTTTGTCAAACCTCTCCACAGTGGATGTCATTGCTGCCTGAAAGCAGTGTGTCTTTCTTGAGTCTTGCTCACATGTTGATCAGTTACAGATCTTGTTGGATAGGATATAAATCCATGGGAATTTTTTTTAACCTTTTTATGCATTCTTCAGATTTCTTCTTTTTTTGAAAATGTGTTGGAGAAATATGTCTTGCTATACTTCTTAAAGAGGCATTACTTTAATAACATGCACATCTCAAAGTCTGGTTTTTTTGAGCAAATATTTTTTTATTATCCCACCCCACCCTCACCTACAGCAGACAAATACCAGGTGACATTGAGAGGTGTGCTGTCTTGGTTTTAGTTAATTTAATGCTAGTGACTATTTCTAGATAACTAGCCCTAGAAAACAGGAAAAGAGTAGTAATAGGTCGTAATGGTTCAGGTTAAGCTTCTCAACAGCATATTGGGAATTGTAAATAAAAGCTGCAGTAGCAGAGTCTTGTGGATAAAAGGGAAGAAGATCACTATGAACTGTTTCGATTTCATATAAAACATTTGAACAAATGCAAGCCTGTAAAAAAGTTTTTAAATCAGCTTTGTTTTGTTTGATTTAGGTACTAATGGAGCAATTACTTTAGTAGGCCTGCTCTCAAGTTTGCTTGGGGGCATGGCAGTAGGTATAGCCTACTTCATAACACAACTCATTTTTGTGACTGATCTGGAAATATCTGCTCCACAATGGCCCATTATTGTGTTTGGTGCAGCAGCTGGCCTCTTGGGATCAATTGTTGATTCATATTTGGGAGCTACAATGCAATATAGCGGTAAGATTCTTCTTTTTTTGCCCCCTTTCCTAATGTAACCTAAAATTGAACTTGAATTTCAAGAATGGCTGAGGACAGGATTTTCAAATTGAAAAAATACAGAAGTAGCAACACAAAGGACAAAGGGAGGGAAAGTGGACATGATAATGAAAACGAGCAAAGGCAGTGGCTCCTTTTCCAAATTTTGATTTGTTTATTGTAGCTTACTGTCTTGCTGATGACTGAGACCAGAGATATCCAACATGTTACCTTGGTCATTGCTGCCCTCTCCTTTGCTGTATCTCTAATTATAGTAGCATTTTACAAGAGAAAATGTCAATTTAATTTTATCCATTTATTTGGATTAAGTTGTCACTGCAGAAGGTCCATTCCTACCTCTGAAGTCTTAGCAATAGCCTCAGCCTTAAGAATTAAATAAGAAAAGCTCCAGGAAAATGTGAAGAGTATTTTACGTTCTGGTTTTTTCATTGCTTCATAGAGTATTGTTTCCTATAAGTTAAGCTTATCACAAACTGCCTGTGACTTAAATTTAAAAAAAAGTCCATTTTTAAAAAAAAATTGTTGACTGGCTGATTGTAAATTACATCAGAGTTTATTCGTTGCCCCAAAGGATCATTACCAGTGAATAAACACTACAGACAACATTTAGGCTAAGCTGTAAACTTATCCTATGTTTAAAAATAATTTTAAAACCTTATCTAACACTGCTGTGTAACAGCTTGCTTAGAACTTAAGTTTCCAGGTTTAATTTTTGATATATTTATTAGTTAGAAGTCAAGGTGTGAATGTTCAGGTGATCTGCCTGAGATACACAAGGCTCTTAGATCTACCATTACAACGAGAACTACTAACAGTTATTGATGCTCTGCATTTCACTTTCCAGCATTTTTTATGCTCTATTCCTTGTAATTCTGGGGAAGTCCAAAATACGATGGATTGTTCAATCATTTGATGAATTTTTAGATATTTCTGTAGTAAAGAGGAAACATTTAAGCGGTCAATATTTCAAGCTTCTAATGAGGCAGATACATTAAGAGAACGGAGCAAACCTAGCTAATGTATGCTTGCATTTATCAGCATCTATTTTTTCCTTTTCCATGCTCAGCAACTTACTTTGCTAGCTGCAGCAGGGACAGTATCCAAGTTCCACAGTTCCTTTCAGCACTTCATAAGCACTGCTGGAGTATGTATACTGTATTATACACATACATGCTGTACTCTGTATATGCTCATACATGCTGTGACATATATGAAATTGCGTTGCTCATGGGATGCATGCTGTTAGGCTTTGTATTCCTCCTTACTTTAACCCACTTTTCCAGTCCCTTTTCAATGTGGACTCATAAGGAATGTTCTAGTCTCTCTGGAGCATCTTAAAAAACAATAAATACAGCAGTGGTGATAAAGAATTGTGTCTTTTTTGAAAACAGTCAACTGCAACTGCTGTTTACTTCTCTCAGTGTTTTTCCTTCTGGTAATATTCCTGGATTTGGTATATCTAATAGCTGTGGTAAGAAGGTTCATGCCTGCCCACGCCTTTGTTAATTAAAACATTGTCTGAACAGCTGTACAAATTAGATTCAAATTTGCCCATGTTATCAGTCTTAAGTTGTACCTATTCTGTAAGTAACAAAGCTAATGGAAGGAGTTAATGTTACTTTACCTACTTGTTTATGCTCTGAATCTACACTGTATGTGCATTTGAGAGATATATTTAGAAAGATTTGTTCTCAGTTTTACTCAAGTAAACTTACTACTCTCTAAAATATAGCAAGTGTTAAGGGTTAGACTATTAGACTTTGTAGTTTGATTTTTCTGTAGCTGTTTTGCATTATGTAAAGCTAGGTTTAAATGTTTGATTCAAAGGTAACAGTAATACAAGCTAGGTACCTGCCAAGGAGGTTTGTGGTGTGGGGTTTTATAAGTTTTATCTCAGGTGCTGAATTTTCTTTTTTTTAATAAAGCAGCAGCTTTATTTTGAAATTTCCAGGTTGTGGGTGTTGGCAGATACTCAAATCTAAGAAGGAAAAAAGTTAATTTAAAACATACTGATTTGGTTTGAAATGTTAACACATACAAACCTTAAATGTGTGCATGTTACACTTCACTACAGTGTGAGTTGGCATTAAAATCAAGCATTCTAGAATGGTATCCTTGTATCAGCATATAGAATAGTGCAGCTGAACAAAATATAGGGTAGTGGTGTGTATACATACAGTAGTAGCTAATGAAGCTCAGTACTAGAGTATTGAGAATACAGGGGCAGAGCAAGAAATTACCTAAGTACTAGGGAAAAAAACCCTAGCTGATGATAGTATAAAGTTGCTGTTGAATTTATAAATTTACTGAATTTATAAATTCAACCTTTGTAAGGAGCTTGCTTTCTGTCAGATCAAGTAATAATGTTGTTTCCATAATTTTCCTTTGAAAACAAGTAAATGTTGACAGGAAATATGTGTTGCCAATCTGTTGTTTCTGTTCAAAACAGCATCCCGTGTCTTAGAATGACTCTTGGAAACACCTTTTTCCACTTCTGATTTAGCTTGTTTCATGACTTTCTTTGTTGTGAAATTACATAGAGAAGTAGATTTGACAGAAGTGTAACTTCTCAAAAGAAGTAACTTCTAATGTAAAGTATTGCAATTACACCCTGTTCTTCAAAGGTACCAAATTACACTGAGTGTAATTTAGTTTAGTCTGATGACTTCTTCTTACAGAGGTTTAACACCATGATAGTAAAATAAATTTAGAAAGCTGCATACACTTGGTTAAGTTTCTTTTTAGCTTGGTTGGCTTTGTAAAATGAAGTCTTTGTCTTTTCCCAGGTTTTGATCAGAACATTGGAATGGTTGTTAATCACCAAACAAAAGACTCCAAGCACATATCTGGAAAACCTATATTAGACAACAATGCAGTAAATCTTTTTTCTTCTGTAATCATTGCTTTGGTGCTTCCAGGCATGGCATGGTTTTTCTGGCCAAGGGGTTGAAATGGTTTAAGGTTTTCTGCATGTGATTAATTTATGTTCAGTCTTACTCAGAGACTCTAAGGAGTTCTACTTGAACTCTGTTGAAGAGAGGGATCTGGAACTTCCAGAGAGCCAAAGGACCTTCCATCTCAGCTTACTAAGGCTGTAAGCCTCGTGTCAATCAGCACCTCTCAGGACTTTGAAGGCGCTTTGGCAGGATGTTCTTGCCACTCTTCAAATGGATGTAGGTCATTGCTAAGGGAGGTGAAGTACTTGCTTTATTTATCCTCAAGGAGCTGAAGTGTTGGCAGCTGTGTTCTCTCCAGTCTTCAGCATCTAGAAGGGCAAGAAGGTGGAAACAGAAGTCTAATCCATATCAATAAGTGTGATTGAACATTGTGGCTATTGTCCAAACCAGACACAAAGTATACTGCAGCTTTATATAGACAAGGGTAACGTGGTTGAAGTGGGTGAGTTCTGCTACTTCCCATAATTTACAGTATGTAAGGTCTTATGGAAGTATTTGGGTGGGGAAGAGAGAATTAAGCCTTGTTGCCTATTTGGTATCCTGATACTATCTCCACTTCCCTGAGAACAGGGTTTATAAAAGTGATGCCACTCCATAATGCTTGAAGCAACAATCTAAATTTAAAATAGAAACTCACTAGCTGTTTCAGTAAGAATAATAATTTTTTCTGTGCTTTTCTGACATCTTTATTTCAAAACTAATGATGTTTATGAAGATTATCAATACTGTGGTACTTATTAAATTATTTAGCATTAAAGATAACAGTTGTGAATTCACATTCATCTCTTTAGAAATAGAACATTTTTTTCTGTGAGCATAGGCTTGTTCCATAATGTTTAGCATTCTGACCAAACTGTACTTCTGGGGATTTTTTCAGCAGTGGAAATGTTTCCCATTTTGTTTGAGGCTTCTTTCCAGAGATGATGGCCTCAGCCAAAGAAACTACAGAGGTTATCCTTGTAGTAGATGATGGAAGTCACACTTATAAACCATTTCAAAATGGAAATTGAAGTGTTGATGCTCAGGCTCTTATGTTAGGTGATTGTGTCTTCCATCATTCATTTATAAAAGAGATGGAAGTAATTCAGCCAGTAGATTGTATTTAGACTTTAGAGATACCTTCATAATAACCTCGGACTGTTGATGTTCAGAAGCTAGGGCCCATACCCTTAACTTATAAAAAGCTTTTTCTTTTTATTTTTAGAGGTAGGTGAGTATTTTCTATTGAACATCTGAGGTTTTTTTACAAATGTCTTGTGTTTATTGCCTGTCTTAATTCACTTGAATTGTTTATTATGTCACCTTTGGTGGGAATATTAAAAGATTTTAACACCTTCTTCCCTACTGAGTTTACTCTTTTGAAATCTATTCTATAGAAATCTGGAATTCATCACTGGAATTAATTCATTATATTACCCAATTATAAAGATGTGATTTCAAAGTAGTAAAGGCTTTCTGAAAAGAAAAAGACTGTGTAGCTGCTCTCTGTCTGTTCCTGTGAAAAGGCACAAAATTATAAAAGGAATATATGCACTTAAACTGTAACAATAAACCCTTGGGAATTTTATGCACTGTTTGGATTTATGCTGCTTCTAAATAAACACTGTACTGGTTGTCTTTTAAGATTCTGTGAATACTGTTGTGGTTTCTAGAATTGAGAGAGATACAATTTTTTGTAAGATTTTTTTTCAATTAAATGCCTTATTTTTAGATTCTTTTGTTTCCTGAAGTGAAATGTATTTTCAGACACTTAAGTGGACATGGTCAGCTTTTCACTATTTAATATGGGTCTCATCTGAAAAACAGCTTGCCATAGTGAGAAGACATCTGTTATTTCAGATTCATAGCAGCATGAAATGCTTTGATCTGTGATCATATGAACAAATGTGATCTGAATGAACTCCTGTAGTTAGGATCTTCAAAGGCCATTACTTTGAATTTTTTTATTTGTCATATCTTAGTGATGACGTTTAAGTTGCTTTTGAAATTAACACTCCTAAGTTTCCAGTATATAAAAAGATCTAAGTGCTGTTGAACTCTGAAAAGGACAGTGTTAACTCTGGGTATATTATATTGAATGGAGTATAGCTTATGCAAATAATGTTGCATTTAACTATTTAGTAGCTGTAAACTGACAGCTTTGGGAGGAGGTGTGGGGGGGAGTAGAGGATATAGAGAAGTTGCAGAATGTGACAAACTGCCTCTAAATTGTTGTGTGTCACTAAGAGCAGTTCCTGGGCTCAGGAGGGAACAGAGATAGCACCTATGTGCTTGTCGGAGGAGGTGCCTACCAGTAATGGAGAGCTCCCTCAGGGACACAGACCTGTGAGGGATGTTGCACTTTGCTGTTACATAGACTGTTCATATGCTTAGGGACAGTCTGTGACTTGGGAGTTCTGTCCTGTTTCAAGATTTTGTAATGTTACATGTTTTTTCTTTATTTCACTGCTGTGTGACACTTTGTGTGTCCCTGCTGGAATTTTCCATCCNTTAGAGAGACAGAGAACACAGACAGTAAAAAGGAAAGGGTTAAAAAGGGGAGGAGTTAGGAGGAAAACAGGAGAAATCAGTATATTTGAAATTGCAAAGCAGGGTACTGTAGTTAGGAAATTGAATTCCATTCTTTAAACACTTGGTTAATTGTTTTGCTTCAGAACCATGGATACCCATATGTATACCTCTGTCACTGATTTTCCATTCATATTGGCACCAATATTTCCACAGCACCAAGAAGGTATGCTCAAAACTTTTTTAATTGAAGAGGTTACAGTTGTGAATTACAGGTCCTCATGGTTAGCTTGATTTGTGGATGTGATATTCAAGTAAAATACAAGAAATCTTTAGGCAGGTCTTGCTCAGGCTCGATGCCTTGACTCTGATGGTTGAAATATTCTGGTATCAGTCACCAATATTCAGGGGGGTGTGTTTATTTCTATTTTGTTGTTACAGCTATAGATTGTCTTGGATCTGCATGTGCTGCTGTTGAGTAGTCCATCATTGCAGATGTAAACCGTGGTTCTCTGGGACAACAAAATAAAGCGGTATAAAAAGCAGAGGGCATAAACCACCTCTCTTGGGTATTAAGGACTAGCTGATGTTCAGCAGACTGACTTTCTGACAATAAAGGGCTAAAACATGAACTGTTGTTGGTATTTTACAGAACTGACTTAAGCACTATTCACATTAAAATCTGTAAGGATTGGGCATCTCAGCTTTGGTAGTAGGATTTGTTTTCCCTGCATTTCCCCCAGCAGTACTTTGATCCCCACTCAGCCATTTTTTAACATTTAATTATCTAACATTTTTAATTGCTGTTAAGTAGCTCTTCTTCAAGCAGGAGTTAACCTGGTTTTGACAGAAAATGTATTCACTTAAAGCTTTGTAGGTATGTTACAGTCTCTGCTGCTGGCTATTGCTGTAACTGGATAATAACTTTCAATTTAAATAATGCTTCTGTTGGGGGATGGGGTGCAGCTCTCACAATCATGGGCCTGTTTTAGTACATATATCAGAGCAGGTACATGAATTCCCTCAGACTGTGTGGATCCCTGCAGTGCTCCCAAGCCTGCAGCCATCTTCAGTAAATATTAATGCCAATACCAAATGAAGATGAAATAAAGGAATGTAGAAGCAAAGCTGCTGAGCAAACTGCAGCTTGTTTGTGGGTACTCCCATGTCTGTAAAACGATTCCAAGAAAAGAAATTCCACCAGGAATATCTAGTAGCTTTTCTACAACATTCATCCCGCAGGAAAAAATGGGTCGGTTTTACTATCTTGCCGCTCCAGTCCCTAACTAAATCACAGCATCCCAGAACAGACCAGGTTGGAAGGGAGCTTGACAGATCATCTGGTCCAACCTTTTGCAGGAAAGGGATCTTAAGTGGAATTATTTACCAATAATGGATCTGTCTAACGACATTTGAAAACCTTTGGTGATGGGCACCCTACGACATCCTTAAGTGTCAGTTTTCCATGAAGCACAAGAAGGTGGATACACAGCAAAGTAGATGACCACCATTATGTGAGTTCTGACCAGGAAACCTTCCATGTGACTGATGATATGAAGCAATAATGTCATACACTTTATCACTTGGAAAATGTCTTTAGAATAAATACATCCTGCCATAGCAGGCCACCTAGCAGGAATGTCTGCTCTGTGCTGCTCTTGAATTTGCCATCTTAGAGCAGGGGCAAGTGATGGTTCCTGGTCTAGCTGGTTGACTGCACAAGAGAAGACTGGATTTCACTGAAATGTGGAAGAACCAGCCTGACCCGTGTTGAGGGAACAGGGTTTGGAAAGGGGACTACCACCAATATGAAAACAACAACCAGTTTTCAGAGGTACCTGGCGGAACCTGCCAAGTCACCTGTGAAGCCTTGCATAACTTGTTTGCACCTCTACTGCCTGGTAGCTACTTTTTTGTGGCTTTGTCTAAACAAGCATAAAGCCGATTTAAACACTGCCATGTGATCACTGTCCAAATTGGTCTTGGAGGTTCAAAGCTCACACCCTTGCAAGTATGACAGTGGTTTAAAAAAATAAGAATGCATCCTGCAATTAGAGAAAACATCAGTAGAAAGCAATAAGAAAACTCTTCTGGTGCTCATTTGTTAATACCTTTTAGTACCTTTGCTAACTAGTTTTGTAATGCTTTTACAGCTGCAGCCCTAGCTGCAAAGCTAAGAAAATAGGACATCATAAAAAATAGTGTGACTGCCCTCTGATGTTTCTTGCTGAAGGGCTCTTGCTACAGTGACATATGCAGAGTTCAGCCCAATACTAGAAAAGCAATTACTTCTGTCACGCTGCTCTTTTTGTTACTGCTACTTGTTATCCTGATATTTTACTATTCCACTTGTTGACTTCTGAAGTCCTAAAATCATTCCACTGTTGAAAACTGCTGTCATTAAATGTTCCCCCAAAACAGCAGTAGTTTTCATTTGCCTTAAACTGCCAAATGCTCCTGGTTATGGTGCTCCCAACAGATGTGCATCATCTCACTGCATTCAGTGTCTCATCCTAACATAATTTAAAATGAAAAAGTGAAAGGAGCTGATTCATGATGTACTAGGATAAGAAGCATAAGTGTTATTCACCTCTGAATTCTGAGAACCCTATGTCTTTTGTTAGGTGCCATAAGCAAACAAAGAGGGTGTAAGCATCTGACATTGCACTCAGTGGTGTCTGCCCAAGAAGCTCTATAGTAGATTTAACCTGTGCAAAGCTATGCCAGAAAAAATACCCACCACCAACCAAACCCTAAGAAGTGCCTGAAGCTATTATCACAAGACAAAATGGAAGCATAATTTAATTTACTGAGCTTTAGAGTTTGAAGTTAAGCAAACAAAAATGTTCTCACGCCGTGTTGTATGCAAATTTGAGTAATACACCACTTAGATTCAGATTGGTTTGGTTTGGTTTGCAGTCGATTAACTCCCCTGAAACAAGCAAGGAATCTAGATTTAAACGCAGCTGCCTTTCCTTTTTTTTCCCTCTTTAATGAATAAAGTTTTTTAATTTATATTTTGATGGTTTTTTCCGCAATAAAAAATGGATATATGTGTATCAGTCTACACCCGTGTCTTCAAGGAATTTGCAAGTCCAAAAATAACACCTGCACATATTCAATTTTCATAGAATCATAGAATATGCAGAGTTGGAAAGGAACCCATCAGGATCATTGAGTCCAACTCCTGAGACCGTGCAGGACACCCCAAGAGTCACGCCATGTGCCAGAAAGCATTGTCCAAACACTTCTTGAACTCTGTCAGGCTTGGTGCTGCAACCACTTCCTGAGGAGCCTGTTCCAGTGCCCAGCCACCCTCTGGGTGAAGAACTTTTTCCTGATACCCAACCTAAACCTGCCCTGACTCAGCTTCCTGCTGTTTCCTCGAGTCCTGTAACTCCTCACGAGAATGAAAAGAGCAGTACCTGCCCCTCTGCTGCCCCTTGGGAGGATGTTGAAGACTGCAATGAGGTCTCCCCTCAGTCTCCTGCAAGCTGAACAGACCAACTGCTCTCAGCTGTTCCTCATATGGCCTCCCCTCCAGACCCTTCACCATCCTCGTGTCTTTCTTTTGGACACTTTCTAATAGCTTAATATCTTGTTTATATTGTGGTGTCCAAAACTGCACACAGGACTCAAGGTGATGCTTCACCAGCAGAGAGCAGAGCAGGACAATCACCTCCTCTGACTGGTAACAGGGAACCTGGCCCTGCCCTGGCCACCCCCACACCTCCACTGTGCCACACAGGACACGGGCCCCAGGTGAGCCCCTGGACACTGCATGTGCTGCAGACCCCTGCCCAAGGGCTAGGCAGGCACAACACTGTAGCCCACCCCAGGGTCTCCTTGTACTTTGCAACTGTAATCCTTAAAGTTTTTTAAAAATTGTTAAATATCCTCTCCTATTTATTTTCTGGCATTATCTTAAGAATTTAGAGGGGGGTTAATTCCAGTTTCTTTTATCTCTGTTTTACTGCCCTAACTGCTGGACTGGCATCTGCAGCTCCTCTCTGATTCTGACTGAATTATAGGAACCACAGAACAGTGACTCTTTTCATAGCAGCATCTATGAAGTCAGTGTCTACTGTTCTGGGTGATCTGTTTTGTGCAATTATTTTTCTTTGCTAGTGCAAACAGTCACATAAAGCTACTATTTTATGTTCTCTGGGACCTATAATGTCTCCCTTCCCATCCAGCTTAGGGAAAAATGAAAGGTAAAACAACAAAAACTGACAGCTAGGGCTGAAAGTTGCAGCAATCTGAGCTCCACTTCTACATTAAGGATGCTGAAGAGTGCTTTAGTAAGAAATGGTCTGCTTAGTAATTTTTGTAAAGAATGCTTATATCAATGACAGCACCTTTGTCTCTAATAAGCTAAAGCAATCTTAATTTGAAGTGTCACAGGTTGATCAAAGCTGTCAGTAGGGTTATTTTCCTGTGCCTTGTTTTCAGCACAGCATTTGTACAAATCTTTGAGTGTTCAGTAGCACTGTTGTAGTTTTGCCAAGGTCAGGGTGGCATCAGGTATTCCAATATAGCTCTGCTTCATCACAGTTTGATGCCACTAAGTGGAGAGCAGTGAGATATTAGCCAGCAAAATGTTCAAGCACATAATTAATTTTAAGCCCAAGAGGAGTCACACTGAAGTGTTGGTAATCAAAGGGTGTGTTAGTGTTGTTCAAAGTTAAGCAGACTATAAATGTCCTAGCTGAACTGCAGCCAGCATGCTCCTCTGCATCACCTGCAGCAGATGGGCCCCACTCATGTCAGTAAAGTTCATTAAGGACATGCACAGTTGCAGGATTGGATTGATCGGTTTTATGTCTTTGATGAATTGTACTTTATCCTCAAAGATCAAGTAACTAATTCAAAATGATTGTATTGGTACTGCCATCAGTTCAGATCCTCTCTACCCTGGCACTTATTTTCAGGCTCAGAGAAAGCATTTCAGTAGCCTTCAAAGGAGGTTTTAAAGAAATGGAGATGGACAGGCTGTTAAAATTGTGGTACCTGGAAACTGTAGTAAAACTCCTTTAAATTATATAGTGCTGAAGCAATACAGGTTGAAAGCAAACCAAAAGTTTCCCAGGTTCAAGCATTTAGAGTGTGACTAATTACACAGATAGAAAGCTGAAACCGTGATTGAATATTTGTCTAAAAGTTAAGCTCTAATTCATATGAGAATTAGTCAGAGAAGACATCAGAAGGTGAGACTAGTAGCTGATGGCAACAATAAGTTTTACCTTGATGTTCTGTGACCTTTGTGAACTGACCACTTATATAAGCCTAAAAATGTATCTGAACAAGCAGTGACTCTCCAAATCGTGTGCCTGGTTTACATGTGACAGTATTCTCATCAGCATTGGTGTGGGTTATTAAGGCATAACATCCATTTAATCCCACACTAATCATGTGGTAGGCAAGTGACATGAATATCCAATTATAAAGTCTTATTCAATGTCCTGTCAACTAATTAAACCATGAAGGTAATCAGTATTTCGGTTGTATATCCCACTGAAGACACTGGTATCTCTCAGACACCATAAAGTGCCTTTCATGCTATGCTGCTTTATCAAGAAATCTGTCATCTCTATGCAGTGTTGCTTCCTGAAGCACTGAGATTTGCCCAGCAGTGGGAGAGCAATGTGGAATCTTTTAGGTACATTCCCTTGCTTTCATCATGTGTTATCACATCACCAAGCTACAACAAAGCAAATGTCATGATAAGCACCAATCTAGGACCTATCCTTAACATTTCACAAATTTTGTATTTTTTTTTGATCAGCTTCTTATTTTCATACAGCTATACAAATGTATTCTGTCCTGCCACCTTAGTTCATCCTTGTCCTCTCCTTTGCATGAAAAAAAAAGCAAAATATTTTTCTTTGACAAAGAACAGTCATCAGCTTGTAGAGATGGTCAGTCTCCTGTGAACTGGGCCTGATGACTGCCTGAAATACAGTCTGTGTCTGGCCAAAGTCATGCCATCAGGCTGTCCATCAACCCTCATGAAAAGCTGCCAGAAGATGAGGAATTGTTTGCTTCACTCGGTAATTTGTCCTGGTTTTAACAACTTGCGTTTGATTTTGAATCTGAATGCTCTGACTCTAGATTCCTGCTATTAGTTCTTTCCTTCTGCCTGTTCCTGCTATAGCACTGATGCAGTGACAAAAGTGAGCCCTTTCCTGCTCTCTGCCCTATTTTTAAACTGCGTGCCAAATTCCAGTACTAGTTTCATCAATGCTATGCACTGAGATAAAATAACGTCTTCATTAGTTCCTTATTTCATACCCAGGAATTACCGCCACCCTCTTCCTGAAGTCATATACTTAGATATCTGTTAGGTTTTGACTTTCTAATTCTGTACATTGACTAGGAGTTACCATTTTTCTATTATTTACAATGTTTCTACTTTTCACATGACAGCTTTTTATACAGTTTTTGCTGGCTACCTTATTCTCATCACTGTTTATCACACTGACAGTGCCACATCACTTCAAGTTTGACTACCACTGATTTGATATTTACGTTACAGGCCATTTAGGGAACCCAAAAAACCCCAAAGGAAACATCAGTTTTCAAAGACAGTCACTGATAACTACTCTGAACCACTCATTGAGTTCTTGACACAGTGCATTTGTGCTTTATTGCATTATAAAGTAATTATTTTTCTGATTGTTAACATTTGGTGCTAAGTCAAGCACCTGAAAAAATTGACGTTACCTTTGGACAGTCAAGCCTGTGCTCACATCTCAGGCTCCTCTTATGTGTCCTGTTTTTTCCATTAGATTTTTTTGACTGGCACATGTAATACTTGAATGCTTCATTTAATTATTAGTCTTTCTTTTGCGTCATTACTTTTCTTCATGTCATCATCTGCTCCTCCCTGCAGCTGAAGGTATGAATGCCATGGCAAAGATGGGTGTATCAGGGTTTGTGTGTGTACAGAAGGCTGCCCAAGCCTATGTGCAACAGGCAATTATCATTACCTAAGAGTCCATCTGTGAACAGGCTGGTTGCTGTTACAGAGATGATGATTTGGATGAAAATATATAGTTGATTAAGTAAAGCCTTCCATGATTCAAACCAGATTTACTCAGAGCAGCTCATTCCTATCCTCTCAGATAATCACTGCTTAACTGAAGCTCAGTAGCAATGAAACCAGTAGGCTTTAGCATGTCCCTGAGGAACTCTGTTGGCGCCCAAGCTTCTTTTCCATGTTCCCATCCCTGCTATAAGACATCTTAGAAAATCTACTGGCTTATCAGCTTTTCTTTTACTATTAGTGCTGTGACTGACCAGCAGTCAGCACATTTCAAGATCTCACTGTGGTCAGCTTGCACATCACTCTCACTCTGAGCAGTCTGAGCGAGCCTACAGTGCCACTGACTTCCCCATCTCCTGCTGCACCACAGAGCAGCAAGTTACTCTGGTGCAAAATTTCCCCCTTTATACACGCCAGGAAGTAGATACAGCTCTGTGGGTCTGGTCTTCAACCTGCTTGCTTCTGTATTTGAAAACATCGTCATGATTGTTTAATTTGCCAGTGACTGGTATTACTCTAGGTAGTTTATGATTGCATGGGTCCTATTTTTACTTTTTAAATTTTGACCAGTTCTGCCTTCCACTGGAATTTCCCTGGTCTGCCAGCATGTGTTTAAAATGAGCATTTCTGCTTTTTTTTTTTTTTNCATTCTTAATACTGTTACAACATAGCAAACAGACTTCTGGGGGAGGGAAGTTTTGTCTTTTGTAACTCTGACACTTTAAAACTTATTAACTTTATATGCCATGGGTTTACCCTCTCTTAGAGGGTTAGGGCCTCTCATTTAGAGCTGAAACACAGCCTTTGCCCCTGCAAGCGAAAACACCAAGAGGTCAATGAATGGGGGAGCAGCATGCTGCCTGCTGTTCTCAGCATCAGTACAGGATGCTGCTTGTCAGTGAAGGGATCTGTCACGGCTGCACGGGGATGGTATTTGGCACTGCCATATGTGTCACCATGTACGTATGAGAAAGATTATGCAAATTGACAAAGAATTCAGAACTGCTTACCCTGCGAGGGTACCTTTACAGGCAATTCCTCCTCAACATGGAGAATTGGACTTTTAGAAAATAATATTTTTCTTTACAATTAAAAATAACAGTTGTTCCTTGTTGGCATTGTTGCGAAGCTAGAAATCAGATTGTATGTTTTACTTATTTCTATAAATTAGAAACTTAATTTCATGCTGCACAAAGCCTCCAAGGACAATACTGAACCTGTCAAGTATATCCCTGTGGTTACATGAATGCTCTCAACAATGAGTGAGTGGGTAACACATATTCAGAAAAGTCCCTCTCAGTCAAGATTCTTTTTTAATTATTTGTTCTTTTCTCTTTGGGTTCACATGCTTTGCTCTTAATCTTTTTTTGTTTATCTTCTGAAACTGAACAGTCATCTTTCTTTTTGACAATACTACTAAGTTCATTTTAAGTGAGTTTTTATTGTTGGGTTGTGGTTTTTTCCCTTGTTCTGATTTTTTTCTTTTTTGGACACCTTGTACTTTTATGGACATTGATATTATATAACTGTGCATTATTTGGCAGAGATTTTGTACTCTGTTTCTTTTCCAAGTAAATCTGATAAAATCAGAACATTTTACTACAAGTATGACAAATTATGCTGAAAAATATTTTCCAAGGGAAAAAATGGAAATATAAGACTGACACTGTCTGCAAATCAACTGCTACCTTTATAATGTACAGGAAATTCATAATTATGCCAGAAATCAGTTGTGCGTTGTCCATGAATTATGGGAGGTGCTGCTTATGCTGTTCTAGGTTTGACCAGCTAAAGTATCTCCTCTGACACCTACTGCATGCACTTAAGTTCACAGTGGAGTTAACACATCTAATACTTTTACAGGGAGATGTAATAATGCAAGCTGAAGCAGCATATTATTTTCACTTTCAGAGATCACACCACCTGTGAAATAAAAGACTTGAGTAAAATGACAGAATCACAGAATTCCAATTAAGTTGGAAGGGACCCACAAGGGTCATTGAGTCTAACTCTTATTTATCAAGAATGATAAAAGGTCATGGCAATGGATACAGTGCTACAATTTCTTTTGGTTTAATAACATACAGAGTATTGTAGTATCTTTGTGAAATATAAAATATGTCTCAAAAGGCATTTTTCATGCAGATGTAATCAGCAACACAGTTAACACAGAAGGTCTGTACAAGTATTTTTAGGAAGCTGTGTAAAAAAGGGAAGCATGCTTAATTAAAGGTGAAAGAGCCATTCTCTTCTCAAATTCACTGAAACAAAAAGAAACACTTCCCAAGTTAAATCTCCACAATTAAAATAACGTGGTAACTGTCACAGATGTTTCAACCTGCAGATTTTACAAAGCTGTTCATCAGATTATAGTGAAATGTGACACCTCAGGTAGCTCTGACAGAATGTTCTGTTCCCAGCCAGATCAGCCTTTTAATTTCATTTAGTAATGGTGGCTGAAGTTTTGGAAATTAGAAGACTTCTCATACAACAAAATCAGTAATCACAGGTTCCAGAGGAGAGAGAGGAGAACAGAAATGATGGAATACTGTAGTTACTCGCATCAGCCTACTGTCTGTGGGAAATGCATCATTTGCCTCTGCACCACAGCAGAAGATTCTTGGAGAAACAGCCAGCCAGAACTGAGCTTCCCTTGGTGTCTTATGCTTTGCTGTGCCCTCGGTTACAAAAACAATGCTCACAGTTACGCTGTCAGGTGCATTCAGTACGTGGACTTATCATACAGGGTATCTCTCATGCAGCCCTTTCTAAAGCTTCAGCTCTCTCTCCCTGGAAGACAACCTCTATTTCTACTAGAGTGTTCAGTATAATAATACATTTAGGATTGATGGAAAATCAGCATGCAGAAAGTACCCTTTTAATGAATAAGATGTAATGGATATATGGATCGCTTCCTTGCAAAGAAGAATTGAAAAATACAAAACAGGTGTATTTTCAATTTAATCCCATGTATTTACAAAGAATGTACATAGAACCTGGTTTTGCTGAAAACACTCAAAAGCTGTAAGAACAGGAAGATTTTTGTGGGCAGCCCTTCACACAGCCCTGTGTTTCAGCAGATGCATTTGCCAGCAGTTATCCAGGAAAGCCTCAACCTGCTGGGGCCCTGGAAGCAGCTTGTGCTCACAGTCATTGATTCCCATTGTCTCTGGGAACTCCATTCTGCCTCCTCCTTCTATTCAGCGTGAAAGAATAACTCACATGCCAGTCAGCCTCATGCCCGCACACAGAAGGCATGACTGACAGAAGCGTCACTTTCCAGCAAGACCGTATTTTTATAGCAACTTGCTGAAAGCACTTACATGCTGATAAAACTGGACATTTATTTAAAGAAAAGATATGCCTGAAGATTGTGTCTGCACTGATTATTTTTTTTTTGTCCCATTTCCTTAATGTACTAAAAAGGTTTGCCTTATTTACATCCGGAGAAAATAAAACCATTCGATTTTTTTGTGTGAATGTAATGCTTCTTGCTGCGGGAAATCTGATCTTGGTTCTGCCGGACACATTCCCTGCCCTTGCCCCCGTTCTTTCTCACACAGCAGAGCACTGACGCTGTCTGGCAAAGCAAAAGGAAGGTGCACTGTGTGGCCTTTCCACAGGCATTGTGTCTGCTCCCGGTGGGCGCTCCCTGGAGAGCGGTCGGGCTGGAGCCGGTCGGGTGGGTTTGTTGGGATGGCTCTCAGTCCGAGAGCCAATCCCGGTGTCTTGTGTAGGAGGCACTGCCGGGCCCCGCAAGTCACCGAACTCCGTACAGCAACGTTTTTCTTGTGCGTTTTCCCTTGCCTGCTGCCACGTCTCTGCTTTAAAGTACTTTATTGCGGACTTTTTGGCGAGCATTTAGAGACCGGTGTAACTTAATTCACACGGACGGGGCCTTTGGAGCTGGAACAAACCCCGTGCCCGTGATGTCGGTATCCCGTTTGCTGGGGGCCTTTGGTTTCCACGGGGAAACGCTTGCAGGTAAACCTGGCGTCCTGCGGAAAGCGGCAATGAACCCTTTAAACACAAACACACACGGGCACGCCCCGCCCGTGTGCCCAGCCACGCTCCCTCACGCAGGCCACGCCCCTCACACAGACCACGCCTCCACACAGACCTCGCCCCCTCACATAGACCCCGCCCCCTCACACAGGCCCCGCCCCATTTACTATCCCTTCCCTCTCA